>KK121657.1:572231-591465 GCA_000611955.2 Stegodyphus mimosarum | reverse complement strand
ACGAGTGCTCACACCCCGCAGAACTGGATCCTGGGTACAACCCTTTTCAATTTTCAATATTCCTGCAGCAAATATACCTAATGTCTGTATAATCTAATTCAATATTATGTAATTAATTATTAGGTAAAGTATTACAAATTTTTGTACACTTACATTACATATTGTTTAGTCTCGAAATGTGATTTCTGTGTGGACCACTGTAAATGAGTGTTTCACTTTCCATTTGAGTCTGTTGCCATTCGGAAAAAAGTAAGGCATTAGTCTTTCATATTTAATCTGTCTTCTATTAATTAAGAAATTAAACAACATGATTTTTAGCAATAGGATTAAAATACCGCACAGCATTTTGAATGAAGTATATCATTTTGAATAATATTTAAAAGCAATAGATGCAATTTATAAGAATGTTACTCTTTTACTTTTGAATCTGTTTCAGTTATATAAAAATTCATTTAATTGATCATATATCTAATGAAAAATATTCCATATTTTTACAGAATTATATTACATATTTTTTCCCTTTTTAAATACATAATGCTCCTATATTAGTCTAAATGCATATTCATCTAACATCTTCGAAAATGTTTCCCTCTTCCACCTGGGCCATGTCTGTCAATAATCTCTACTGACAAACTATATTAAACTTAAAAGAGCCCTTTTTGAGCAATCGTTAAAATCTGAATCAGACTTTTTGGTTTATTTTATGGAAACTTATGGAAAAGTTTACTTTATTAAACTTTATGGAAAATTAAAAAAAAAAAATTATAGAGCTTAGTTCGCACAGGTTTTAAGCCCACAAGGCAATAACTAATTCTCGATCGGTATTTTCATTCCCGATTGTCTGATAATGTCAACTCTGCCTCCAAACCATTCGTCAGGAAGTGAATATACGTATCCCGGGATGTCATCTTTAAGCAAATTTGCATGTGCAAAGTACAAGAAGCAACACTATGAGAAGATAAACAGTCAAGCCGAAAACATTTTCTGGGCCGTTGCCAGATGTTCAAGTTGAATCCACTGTTTTTAAAAGTACCCGTTGCGACATTGCTTCCAGAGGCTCTCCTATGTTTAGAAACGTTGATAACAGTTCGATTTTTACCTACAGTTTTCTGGCTTTTGGCCAAAAATTTTGAACGAGATGATTTGACAGTTAAGGACAATCGGGTGCGCGTGTTTAGAATACCGTGCTGTCTATATAGAAGAAAAATGTAATTCACACTTTTTAATTAACTTTCCTTAAAGTATGACGAAAAGTACCGTCTTTTACACACGAACAGTGAATCTTTAAATGGTCGTTTTACCTCAAAAATGCAATAAAATAGACGCCACTTATTGTGATCGCGGTTAATTGTTATAATTGTTATCGAACTCGGATATTATTATCGAATTGCTGAATTTACGAAAACATGAAATATCCATCACTAATTGGAATCAACAGTATGGGTAATAGGATCAAAGTATTATCGAATAATTTTTTAACTGACTTAAAGTCGTCAAATTAAGGTCAAAATAATCTGTAAAAATTGCCAAGTGTCGAAAATAGGGATAAGTAAAGATCCAAAAATGGAATTATGGCCCCGAACAGCTTGTTCTCGATTCTAGTCAAACATTTAAAATTTGGCCAAAAAAAAGGCAACCTTAGTTTGGTTTAGATTTTGAATAACTTTACAGATTTTGAGGATGATCAGACAGAGGTGCTTCTTCTTCAGAAATAAAAATGTTTCTGCAGACTTCTTTCTCTGCTCCTTGAAAAAAAAAAGAAACCCAGATTCCCTAAAAACAGCCAATCTAAGATTAATTTTTGTCTATTTTTAAATTTTATATTTGATGTCCTCTTCCAGTGTCTGAAGAATGCCCTCCGAATATTAAAATTAGGAGTATAACATGGGTCCAATAATTTCCAGAAATGCTGGAAACAGTTTATAAACAGACTGTTATATTAAAGACATTACGAACGGTTCATAAGCAAACTTTCGCATTTTTATGAAGGGTTCATAAACAAATTTTTGCATTTTCTAAATAAAATGCTGTGAAAACGTTCATTGACTCATTTCTACTTAGTTCAGCTCTATTGCTGTTTCGAAAGATATTTTTTTCTCATCGGTTAATGTTGTCAAAACAGCAGTGGACGAACGTGCTCCCATTCAACGACACCTATTGTATTAGCATTTTAACTGCTTAATGGAACGGTTGATGTTAACTAGTAAGACATTTAATAAATTTTTTATTATTAACTATTTAACAATTTTAATGAAACAGCCACTATCAGGTATTTAAACAGTCATTTAACACGCTATGTTTTGAGATTAAATATTTCATGAATTGTAGAGGTTAACTTTTTTACTACTTAATGGAACAGCTGATGTTAACTATTAAACATTGATGGAATCATTAAAAACTTTAATGAGTTTTATTATTAATTCTACAACAATTTAATGAAACAGTTACTGTTCAGTATTCAAACAGTCGTTCAACGAACTTTTGCGATTAACTACACTCATGTCCGTAAATTAAGGATAGTGCAAAATCAGGCAAAGGAAGAGTTAGAAGCAAAACAAATTTGACTTATTTGTAAAGCTTATTTATTAAACAAAAGGTAAAGAGCAAAAAAAGATGCTATATGTTTGATATTATTAAAACAATTAGCGATTTTTTCTCCCTGTAGCGAAGTACAAAAAAAAACCTATTTACAAAAAACCAATATTACATGGTTGGTATGATTGTTAATACATTGTATGTCTCCCAGACGATGCAATACAGTCCGTACAACGCCTAGGCATGCTGAGTATAAAATTATCGATCTCATCTTGGGGGATATTACACCACTCAAAAAGCAATGCTCTCCGAAGTTCCGGTAGACATGTAGGAGGAGGCTGACGGGCTGCAACTCGTCGGCCAAGCATGTCCCACACGTGCTCTACTGGATACAAGTCCGGTGAGAATGCTGGCCAGTCCATATCCGGGTGATATCCTCTGACTGAAGGCATTAGCTTACGATGTTTGCACGGTGAGGACGGCGTGTCATCCATAAACACAAATTGTGCGCCCATGGCGCGCCGAAACAAACGTACATGTTGTTCCAGAATGACGCTCCGATAGATTTGGCTTGTCATGGTTCCAATTTGAACATGCAGGTCAGTTCTGGAACAAAGAATAATTCCACCCCAACGAGCACTCCTGCACCACCGTAACAATGTCATTCAATGATGTTTTCTTGGTGGTAACGGGTTCCTGGAGCTCTCCATATGAAAGTCCGGTGAGAATCAGACTGCAAGCTAAACTGGACTCGTCGGAAAATATCACACAAATATAGACCAATCTGCCCTAAGCGTCTGTACACGGTCTTAAATTGTCGTACCAGTGGCTGAAGAGAGCTGACGAGACAGGTCTGAGGCTGTGCTCCGCCTGTCTCTTTTGGCAGTAACTGCCAAATACCGGTCCTCATTCGGCGTTGTAACTCTGGGGCGACCTGTGTTATAACGTCTACTCACATTACCATCATCTTGGAATTGTTACCAAAGCCTGGAGATGACACTCTGGCCAATTCCAAGTTCGTCTGATACTTCCAGTTGGGTACGCCCACATTCCAGACGGTTATGTTTGAAGTTTTTCTAGATCCAGGTCAACTAAATTTCATGGAAGCAGGCACCTAGCTAGTTAGTCTGATCCTGAGTAGAGTAGTGCAGTGAAAGTGACATAACTTTTTGTGCTAGCATTTCATACGAAAGAGATTGGATAAGGACCCAGTATTAAAGTTCATAATACCAGTGAGCAGAGTTTATAGAAACTGTTGCAGGACAGACTGTTGTGAGGCTGGATGGAGTCGGTGGATATGGTAGAGCAATGGTTCAAATGAGAGAAGGCTGCGTTGCAGGCTCATATTGTTGATGCTTAGGCGTTGCTGATGGTCAGGTGATCTTCAGGAAGAACAGGATTGGCTGAAAGAGGAAGTGCATACAACATAGCAAATGGCGATTAGCTGGTGGTGAGGGGGACTCTTTTCAAAGAACCATACTTTTTGAAGATATAGCCGAAAAATGTGGGGAAGGAGGTGAGTTTAGATATTAATTTTAAAGTAAAGTTCTGGTTTTACATTATATTGCAATAAAGAGTAAACCATCAAAAAGAGAAAATTTTACGTTATGTGCCTTAAAATGGCACCTGGACGCTTAGGCTTTTAGGATTCATATATAATGATATGTAACTATTATCAACCATTAATAATATTTCTGTAAAATCGTTTTGAAAATTTAACCATGTGAATAGATCGATGAATGACAAGGTTTCTAATTAACCATCCGCATTTATAAATTTTCCAAAATGTGATACGTTGTAGTTTCTGTAAATGACATAGATGCATTTTACAGGCACAACTTCAGACGGAACAGGCTTGAGTAATAATGGGCCACAACATGCTCTTGTAAATGAGTACTTCATTTTCTAAAGAGAGAACGGAGTTTCGGGCAGTTCAGGGGGTGAGTTTAGCTTTAGTATCCTGAAACTTGGAATAGATATATGTGTTGTGTGAGGATAATGTCAGACACCGATCTAAAATAACACCTAGATATTCTTGGCCTACGGATTTGTACATTGTATTGTACATACTGATGTTGAGATCTAGTTCCCTTTTGCAGGTGAACAGCACACCTTCAGATTTGTCCACATTGACCATATTTTCCATTTGTTTAGCCAGGACTCCAGTGCATGGATGTGATTTTGTAATGATTGCACCTCTGCGAATGTTGTTGGCTATTTGTACTATGTCGTTCGCATAAATTGTAAATGTTTCCGTCGAAGTAGCGAACATTCAGGGACGCCCGCAAGAATTTCGCGGCAACTGGAATAAGTCTTATTCTAGCGAATGCCAAAGTTGGTTATGTAAGAGCGTATGATGTTAATAATATAGTCTAGGAATCCCAGGACTATGTCCCTCGGACCATACTCTGTCGAAAGCCTTTAATACATCGAGGAAGAGAGCTCTTATTATTGATTTATTGCTAAGTCCACTGGAGATATATTCTATGACACTGTAAAGTTGGTGGATTGTAGAAAGCAGGAGTCGGAAGCCATGTTGCTGCGGTTATGATGATAGTATTCTGGTCCATAAAGCTGTTTATCCGATTCAAAATGGCTGCTACTGCTATTTTACTTAGCGAAGAAAGCTAGCTGATAGGCCGGTATGAGGATGGGTCACATGGGTCTTTTCCTGGCTTTTGGGTCGGCTTGATAATTGCTACTTTAAAATTTAAAAAGTTTGTAGAGTTATTTGGTTATAGTGATGCAGAAATGTGAAAAATGTGCAGTTTCATGGCCGAGATTCGATCTCCGGACCTCCCGAATACGCGCCAAGCGTGCTTTCAGTTACACGACGAAGGCATGCGGAAAGGAGAGATTAAAATGCCTTTAAGTTGCTTAAGATCCTGCACATAAAGAGCTGCTGTTAATTATTAAATAACTATTTAATGAATTGTTGTTATTAACTATTTAGTAATCTGATGGAATAATTACTTTTAACTATAGGAACAACTGGTCTTGATGTTTAGAACCGAGTTTTCCAAATTGTATTCCGCAAAAAGGTATGAAACTCAGGTTAGACAACAATGAAACATTGGTTACTTTTATGTATTTTAAAAGAAATCTTACTTTACAGAAAGCAAAGAGAGAACAAAGTATGCATCATGAACAAGTCAGCTGATTAATGTTCACGTTTACAGAGTGTTAAGTGTTGTCAATAATATTTTATGTTCGTTATACGATTTATGTTACGGATGTAAATCGATGAAACCATCTGGAGGATGAAGCTATCCAGATTCGCTCCGAATATCTTCACCTGTAAAAATTATTACTGCTCAACGTTGTAAAAAAGGGTTTCAAATTTTTGTTAATTTTTTACAGGGCTTTTAGATACTAAATCAGCATCTAAAAACACTGAAAAATATAAAAATTTTGAATTTAATTATTCTTTGTTTCGAAGCCGTGGATGGCAACGATTTGGAAAGGAATTAAAAATGGAATCCTCAGTTTCAAAACTTTAATTTCGGAAAACAGATAAGATGTTATTCTTATATATTTCTAAAGTTTCAATAATACAATCCACAGGATGCTTATTTTGCCGCCGAGACAGTATAGTGGTTAGGGAAGCCTACTGCGGTACCGAACGGCCCAGGATGGAATCCCGGAGAAGGCATAGATATTTGTAAATGTATAGTGTCTTTACAGCATGCGGGTACTTTAAAGATATGGAGAGCAAAGGTCCTCTCGTGTGGTTTATTGGTAGGGGAGAGAGGGGTGGGAGACCTTCAGATCCCCCTCCAGGGGCACTCTCTCTCAAAATTGGAGTGGAAACAGAAGTCCAGCCTCCTTGGGTCTCTTGCAATCATTCTTCTATGAAATACATGGACAAGACAATAACATTAAGCCGGACATGTTAGCGCTCAAAAGGACTACCGGAGGAATGAAGGGGGAGGGAGACGAAAAAAAGACTCGGATTTCGAAAGCCGAAGCACATCAGCAATGGATAACGCTAAAATGATCTGTAAATAACAGAAATACGGCGAAACTATATATTTGACGAGTTTCTCAAGTGTAAAAATATCTGCCACATCTGGATAGCTCAATGGAGAATCTGCACAAAATACGTTCTCGTCCGCAGTGAGATTACCAACTCACCGACTTCGCAGCATATAGTTATATCCAGTCTATACCGGGAAGCTTGTCGCCGAATGGCAGAATTGTCAAGGGCTGGCATTGGCTTAAGAAAAAAAACTGCGTTTCAAATAATCAATGCCAGGAAAAATAAAATGGATGAAACGCTAAAACAGAAATGCAAATACAAATTGAATACACTGAATAAAAATAAAAATAATTGATGGAATCTAATTTCCCAATAACTAGCCCTCGGAGGGACAAATACAATAAAAGAAGGAGAAAATAATGCGAATCTTTTTAAAATTTTCAAACCTTAGCGCTAAAAAGCTGGAGGGAGGAAACGAGAGGAAATCCGGCAGATATTTCTAGATGAGATAGAGTAAGAAAAGTTGGAAGCTCATGTAATATCTGGTGATTAACCAACATTCTTTACCTTATGTCCTTGAGCGGGCAGATAAAAGGGAAATTTTATCAGAGTAGCTCTTACGCTATAGTTCTCATTTGCTCATATATAAAGCTCACAGAGATTAAAAGGAAAAAGAACTGAAGATTATCACATCCTAGAAGTGGAGCACTTAATATTTCTTTTTAAGCGAGTTACAATGCATAATTTAAATTTAAATTTCATTTACTAGCATGAGGAAAACTGAATTATTGAGAAAATTTAGAGTTTTTACCTCCTGCCAACGTATATATATAGACAGGTAAGGGAAATAACGGACTAGGCAGTGAGTTCTTAGCGAATAAGGACGAAGGGGAGTCTTCACAACACGTTTCGACAATCATGTCTGTCTGTCTCTGGGTGACAACTTTTTTCATCTGCAAAAATACTTAACATAAAAAAATTTCTGTTTTTCGTATTAAAGATTTCTGTATTTTGATTAGATTTTGGGCAAAATTAGACAACCGGAGCTGGTTCTTTACTTGATGTCCATAACAATTTTGCTGCAGTTAACGTATCATATTTGTTGCATGTATAAACCGTAACCGTGCAATTGAACGACTGTTGTTGACTGATAGCTAAATATCGCGAGGATATACGTTCAGATCAAAATGAATTTAGATCCATAAAAATAGAATTTAAATCCATAAAAATAACATAGAAGAAACTTAAAAGATGATATTCGTTTCAAAGGATTTATTTTAAATAAATTGTAAACATTGCATTTTCTTTAAGTGGGATCCAGTTCAACAATACTGCCAATAAAATACAATTTTTAATGAAAAGAAATAAAGAAGCAAATATCGTATTAAGCTGATATAAATTTAGAAAACCGTTTTCCACAGATGTTCAATTGTAACTAATAAAATACAATCCAAAATTTTGTATTTGCCGGCCTATATATAGGTGAGGAGGGTAGTCCGAAAGTTCAGTAGAGAATTTTCAGAAAATAAACTGGACTTATAAGGTATTTCTCCTGCCTTCCTGGCATGCTTTCGTGCTGTAGTGGTCAGCATGCTCGACGCTTATTCGAGAGGACCTTGGTTCGAGTCCCGGCGATGGCATTGGACATTTTTCCTCTCTTATGCTTCGATAAAAAACCTAATGTCTCTACACTGGCTCTCGAACTAAAAGGGTGATGGATGATGATTCTCCACCACCAGGATTTGGGGATTCGGTCCCCTAAGCCCCAGTCTTCTTTTAAAAAGGGGAGTATACAAGGCATTTCTTCCGCCTTCTTGGCATGCCTTCGTGATGTAGTGGTCATCACGCTCGACACGTATTCGAGAGGTCCGTGGTTCGAGTCCCGGCGAGGGCATTGCTCATTTTTCACATCTCCTGCTTCGAAAAAACCTAACTTCTCTACAGACTTAGCGTCTCCAAAAGAAGTATTTGCTATTTTTATAATGGTGTCTCTCACTCTATGTGTCTGTGTATGTGTTACGATTTTGCTTCCACGATAACGCTTACATCAGACTTCCAAAATTTTCTATTTTCCATATTTCTGCTTTTATGTAAAGCTTTCTGCATTTATATGAAGCGGAGAACTGAAAATGGAACTTAAGTTGAACCCCGTAACAATCTTGAATGAAAAACTAAATTAAAACAACCTAAAATTTTTCAGTTGTAATATTTAAGACTTTTATGGGAATGGAAACAACATATTAGATTTTGGCTAAAACTGATAAACCGGGAATGGTAGTACTTGAAGCTCTGTTTTTAGGTTTTCTTGAACAAAATATATTATGATATAATCCAAAGCTTTTCAAATCTGATATTTAAAAATCGTCCGCCTGGAGACTTTTCTCTGAAAATTTGCATAGTTTTAGTGAGTTAACAGTTAATGATTATTTATACAAGTTAGAACTATTTTAAATAAATTTCAGTATGAAAATTTAATATTTAGCTGTCAGTATATTTAAACAACAAAGTGTAGCCAACAAAAATTTCTTTCAGATACCAAACTTTAGTTTTCGTATAGAAAATAAATACAAATTTTATTTTTTTTTCCTTCGCAGTATCATTATTATTGCTTTTGTATGTTTTAATAAGTATTGAGTAATGATATTTAAAACTGATTTAGAATACGTTTTGTTTTGCTAACAAAAATTTTCATTTTATTACAGAAAAAAAAATTCTGGCCGTCAGAATTCGTCAGCTATTTTCATACCGTGCTTCTGGTCCGCATGCGGTTGGAGTTTGAGACCAGATTTGAGAACAAAAAACAAAAAAAAAATTCTACAAAAAATCTATACACGTTGTAATTGTTAAACATCTCTTCCAAACATCGGGATGATGTTTTCGGAACCGGTGACGACGGCTTTTAAATGGAACAAAATAATAACTACAAAATGCCGGAAGAGTGCCGAAAACAGGAGGGGAAAACACGAAAGAGAACGTTTGGAAATAAAATAGGCATAAGAAAATGTTCTCCAAAATGCTATTTATGTCCTTGAGAAGAGATGAAATTTCTTTTTTTCTCTCGCATTTTTTATCCTTCATCGACTCGAGTTCATTGAAGACAAGTTCGTGGACTTGTCCCAAAAATCATTAATCCTAAAGAGTCAGCTAGCGAATCCATAAATCGAGAGAGAGACTGCGGGTGTTGCCAGTTCCTAGAAAAATAGTCTAAAAAGAGAGGGTTAGAAAAACGCGCGGGGAGGAATCAGAAATAAAAGAGAGATGTTCCAAAATGAAAATAAATAAACAGCAAGGAGGAGGAAGATGACTGGGAGAATGGAGAAAAAAAATGGCTGGCGTGCTTGAAAAGAAGATGAACTCCCGAGACGTTGAGTCACATATCGTCTGCTTGCTTCGCTTGTCCCCGTGCGACACTGGCAGATGCTGCAATCATTCTGAATTGCTGAAGATGAAAATGGAAACTTCTCGAATTTTCTGCGTAAAAACAAATTTGTTTGCATTTATAACACTACTACTGTGGTTATGTCCCATTTCACGCTTTTTTTAAATAATGCCATTTAGGGGTGAGTAAAAAAAAAAATCCCATTTCAACCATTTCATTCAGGATCAACGCAAAAACCGAAACAGCGACTGGTGATCACGTGACAGTGATGTGTACCAAATACCGAAAATATGTTTTAAAATTTGAGTACGATATAGTGTTACAACTTTCTTGAAACAAAATTCTAAAGTTTGGAAACTGAAATATTGAATGTAAAAAATCGCATCTAAACAGAAAAATGAAATACATTAGTTATTTTATAGACTTTTAAAAATGTGACTTTCATTGCAGAAAAGAATATTAAACCATACATAGAGAAATGGATTTTTTACGATTGTCTACCTAAAAAAATTACTGTATGGTATTTCAAACAAAGGAAATGTCATCCTTTCCAGTTGAAAGCTTTAAGTATAAATTTTCTTTATGTGTAAATTATAGGGCCGCATCAGTGGTCGAATGATTAAGACCGCTGAATACTGGTATTCCGACCTGTTTTGGGTTCGATCCCAGGCGAACGAGTTGGTTGCATAGTCGGTTCTTGTTTTTTCCCATGCTTAATATGAATACGAGCTAGTTTTCCTCAGAAACTCCTCCACGAAGATATCCCTCTTCTTAGGCAGATAGTCTTCGTGGCTTTGCCGTATTAAGGTAACCTAACCCTATCAACTATTATAAGAAGTTAAAAATAAAAAGGCTAAAATGGTACAATTTTTGAAACCAACCTTCAGAACACCCGCAGAGGGCGTATAAAAAACCTGAAATGGTACATGAATCCGAGCTACTTTTCCTCAGAAACACCTCCACGAAGATATCCCTTTTCTTAGGCAGATAGTCTTCGTGGCTTTGCGATATTCAGGTAACTTAACCCTACTAACTGTTATAAGAAGTTAAAAATAAAAAGTCTGAAATGGTACAGTTTTTGAAGCCATCCTCCAGAACACCAGGGGGTATAAGAAACCTGAAATGGTACGATAATTTGTTGCCACTTTCAGAAAGCCCAAAATCAAATATCCCGACTACTCTGAAACCTTCGTTCACGAACTTGATTTGTTCCGTCATCTTAAACAATTTTCCCAATGTAAGATGAATTAATTCGTTTCCGGATCCCTAATGATCAGCTTAGAAAAAATACTTTGTATGTAAGTTCGTAATGCAAAACAGATGGAATTCTTTAAATCTAATACATACACAATATTACTGCAATATATAATAGTGCGTTCATCTTTTTACCTCCCTCGGACATGTACACGTAGTTAAAAAAGATCTTGTTCATGGTCCAAAAATTCTATAACGAATTTTCAGTAAATACGTACGAATAAGCACAACACGCTTTCACTACCTTTAAAATGATTGCGTGTGATAAATTTTTTCGTCCACAATAACTCTTATCTCATACTCCAAAAATGTTCCATTTTAGGCATTGAAACTTTCTGCGTTCATCTGAAGAAATGATTAGGTTTTAGTTAAAACTGGACAACCAGAAGTCGTACTTGACATAAAACAAATAACACTCTTTAATAGACAACCGTCTTTGATAGCAAATAATAGTCTTCAATAGATTTTAATAGACAGCAATAAAATTTTTTAACAACATGGTGTAGGCTTAAAGTTTTTAATGTAAAATTATATTTATATATAATCCAAAACTTTTCAGTTTCAGGATTTAAGATTTTTATAACAATAGTATTGCGTGCGTACGTGTTCGTAATAGACTGAATGCACAAGTCCAATAATAGGTTAATAAAATTTATTCTTATGAAAAGAAATATATCAGAACTCTGCAATTTTCCTCAGACATATTCGTACAAATGTTCAGAATATGACACAGTAATAATCAGTAGTTATACTTCAAACTACTATAAATGTTAAATATAACGTGAGCAGAGTGCATTTAAGGAGAAAGCTAATCCGATTTATCTCAATTCACGAGGAACAACTCGCAACAAGAATAATTAAGCAACCAAACTGAGATTCTCTCTCTCCGGCCTTTTATAGCTTTCAACCGGTCGCGAGATATACAAATTACCGAGATAACCAGTTACTCAATGTTAAATGCGCTTGCTCCTGTGTTTTTACTACTTTTCCGGAATGGCTTTCTCTTAAAATTTGCATTGCACGTGGAAATACAACAATTTTAATTATAATTCTAGTGAAAATATCTAAATTCTAAATTCGTAACAATGCTCCTTTCCCAAGGACTGCATGTCCCAAGCAGTATAATTCCCGGACAGGAAGCCATACTTAAAACTAAGGCATCAATGTAATAATAAACATTACAGTACAATAACAAACAACATAGACAATAATTGCAGTAAGTAACATAAAAAATCAAATACTAAATCAATAAATGTATGCACAAATTTACAAATTTAGAAACAAAAAGGGCCATGGTGTTATACTATTTACAATTATATACACTGCGTATTCTGGCCCTAGTAAGGAGCTAACCTGTCGTAATGAACGACTTCAGGCTTAGAATTCGAAGACTTACGGATCCGAGCAATGACGTCGTTCAGCCTGTTTAGGACTGTCTAAGGGCCATCTCAAGGTGACTGTAGTTTAGGACAGAGTCCTTTCCATCGAATCGGATTCCACAACCACACCTTGCCTCCTTCACTGAATTTATGCTCTGTAGCTCTCGTGTCATATCGAGTGTTCATCTTCTCCATCGCCAAAATAACTCGCTCGCGTGCAAAATTGTACATAACTTTAAACCATGCCTGGATATCTTTGATGCATTTCTCAGGCGATGAAGTTGCATCCGAAGGGAGACCAAACATAAGATCACAAGGAAGAAAAAAGTCACGAGCGAAGGGCATCTGAGACGGGGAATAGCCGGTAGTCTCGCCGACATCACTGCGATAAGCCAGTAAAAATAGAGGTAACTTCATTTTGCAGTACAGTACTGTTGGTTTCTGGAAACCACCAACGAGAGTTTATTAAAGATGGTTCGATTAAACTTCACTAACATACCGTCTGACAGTGGATGTATAGGTGCCGTTTGAGTTTTGTCAACACCGAGTAGCTTGCAAAGTTATTTAAAATGAGCCGATGCAAAATTTCTCCCTTGATTGCAATGTAACTAAAGAGGCACTCCGAATCTGGAAATCCAATGTTGTATCATAACCTCTGCTACCGTAACAGCTTCTTGATCAGGAATAGGATACACTTAAAGCCACTTAGTGAAGTAATCAATGACAACGAGGATGTATTTGTTGTCATTAGCAGTTCGGAGTAGAGGTCCCAGAATGCCAAAGGCGTTACGTTCAAAAGATGCTCCTACATTGTAACATTGCAGCTTGTCTCGGCTGCGTTTCTTCTGTCCTTTCCGACCGGCACACGCATCGCAAGTTCGGCACCACTTTTCCTCGTCATCCTCAGTTTTACTCAAGTATAAGCGCTCTCGAACTCTCTACAAAGTCTTCATTATTAAGCGGCCTCCTGCAGGGCTGCTGTGTAGTTTTTTAAGGACGTCAGGCATCCGAGATGGTGAAAGTATCCGTTGCCACCGGAAAGTCTTTCCATCATCCGATTCGAACTTCCGGTACAAGACGCCGTTATGAATATGGAGTGAGGCCCATAGAGCCCAACATTATTTTGTCGTAGGACTATAGATCGAAATATACTGCCAGGTAGGTTTTCTATTTGAAGACTCCATGAAATCAATTATGGCTTTAATGTCACGGTCTTCCATGTGGTAATTCCTGACTTGTTTGTCACTCCATGGGTCTTGATCAGCCGTTATTGATGTAATTTGTCGTACGATCGTAGTAAGCAGCTCCTATTTGGCTTCGACCCTGGAATAATATCGGCAGCTTTCTGTGCAAGGTCTTCTAGACAGGGCATCGGCGTTTCCGTGTGATGATCCCTTCCGATGACGGATAGTGATGTCATATTTCTGGAGTCTCTGTATCCAGCTGCTTATTTGGCCTTCAGAATCCTTGAAATTTAAAAGCCATGTCAACGATGCTTGATCCCTGTGGAGCAGGAATTTTCTACCGTAGAGAAATTGATGGAAATGCTCAACGCTTTTAACTATAGCTAGCAACTCTTTCCTGGTGGCACAGTAATTTCTCTGTGGTTTAGATAGGCACTTGCGCCAGTAGGCCAGGATACGTTCTTGGCGGTTTATTTCTTCGGACAGAACAGTACCGACACTCTCATTGCTCGCATCCGTGTCGAGAATAAATGATTTGTCGAGTTGAAGATATGTCAGCCTTGGAGCTGATATTAAAGCTTCCTTCAGGTTCTTAAGTGCATCCTCGCTCTTTTTTGTTCACAAAATCTTTTGCTTACTCTCTGTGAGTTTGTGAAGGGGTATTACAATGGAAGAAAGTCTTTCACAAACCTGCTATAGTATATGCAAAGCCCCAGGAATCGTCTTAGCTAATGAACATTTTCGGGACGTCTTCAGTCTTTAACTGCTGACACTTTTTCTGGATCTGTACACACACCTTCGGTAGAGATGACATGTCTGAGGTAAGTCACTTCTTGTCTGAATAATTTACATTTAGCGGGACTCAACAACCAATTCAGCGGATTGACATCTTTCAGTTTCTAAAGCACCTTTCTAAGATTTTCTAGATGTTTTTCACAACTCTTCCAGACGATGATAATGCCATCCAGGTATATCGACAGGCTTCCTAGGAAAGACCTTTGAAAATGGTCTTCATTCGAATATTGCCGACGCATTACAGAGTCCAAACGGCATCACTCTGAACTGCCAAAGTCCTTGTCCGCTAATAAATGACGTCTTTTCTCTGTCATCAGGATGCATCTCTACCTGTCAATATCCAATTTTTAAATGAAGTATCGAAAACCACTTGCCTTTCGTAAACAGTGTCCAGAATGACGTCAATTCTAGGAAGAGGGTAGCTATCCTTCTTTGTAACCTCGTTAACCGGCCATAGTCAACGCGCAATCTAACTGAACCGCCTTTCGTTTTGACCAGGACGATGGAGATGGTTATAGACTTGCTGAAGGCTGAATGACATCGCTTTCTCTCATGTCCTTTAGAAGTTTTCCTACCTCTTCCTGTTTAGCAATCGATAGACGTCTTGGATGCTGCTTAATTGGTAGATGAACCCCGGTATCGATTCTATGCTGTGTGAAACTGGTTCGACCCACGTCAGAAGACAAGCGTTATGAAAGAACTTGAAGAAAAGATCTTGAAGTTCTTGAATGACACGTTCGGCAGCATTCCTCTCTTAATCATTTAATTGTGCATTCTACAATAATTTCGACGTAATGCACTCTGAAGATACGGATTCTGAGATGTTACTGTTTCGTTTAACGCTGATTACTGGAGTATATGCTGAAACCACGTCATCTTTCTTAATACCCCTCGCCTTGTCAGTTACATTGGCAACTCTCACCGGGATAACGGTTCTCGATAGATCGACGAGTGCTGAGGCTACTAGTACAACTCCTTTCCGTCTGTTAAGGGCCGTTCACACTTGATACACAACGAAGCTATCGGAGCTAAGCGACGCATAGAACGCCGCTCTAACTAACCTAACTCGTTCACACTTACTGGGAACGTTTACTAGCGACAGCCAATAGGGAAGTAGAAGATCGCGCGCGCTTTCATTCGTAGGAGACAGTCTTCCGCCGTGAATCTTTGATCGATACACCAAAAACTAAGCGATTTTTTTAAATGGTTCGATTGAAACGTACGCTGAGCAGAAAACAACGAAAATGTATTTTGTTGCTGAGTTTTCTTCTTGGTCATTTAGCACACAAGTTTCAAATCATCAAAAATTAATTAGAAAATTAGAAACATGTTTCATTATAATGTTTTATTGTTGTCATTTAATTATTATTATCAGTATTTTCATTCCAAATGATAAGAGAGTTTATAAAGTTGATGCGATTCATTTTATTATTTGAGGTAATAAACAGTACCCTTTTTTAATGATGAAACTAATTTAGAAGAAAGAAAAATATTAGATTAACGCTTTTGTCTATGCTTTGCTTTCGCTACTTTTAATTCCATTGCTAATTTTATAATACAATTAGATATTTATATGAGATCATTGATATCAGTAATTTAATTCTCCGGATTCAAAATTTAAACACAAAAACAGTATTAAATGGAAAAGAAAATTACTTACTATTTCGATGAAGACGATCTGAAATCATCATCCAAGAGTATTCTACGTGTATTTTTGTAGTCCTTAAATCGACTGACCCATATAAAGGGATGTCGCTGGATTTAGGCAATTAGACTATAATTTTCGTTCATATCTTACGAAGCAACAAAATACAAAAAATAAAGAAGCATATTATCCGTTATACAGCGATAAATTAAAATTAAAAGTACCCTCCTCAGAAGATTTTTGCCAATATTCAAAGATCCTAAAATTTTTAATTTACATTAACCCAAGAAATTAAAGTAACGCAGAATACCCATAATGGCCTGGCCAAAAATTGCGCTTAGTTAGAAGAAAAGTACCAGCGAGGATCGAACTTCCGATCAGCATATCTACAGGTTGACCGCTTTACCCGCCCAGCTAACGTTTCTAACGTCGTTTCCTCCGAATTGTACTATAAGTTATGGTGCTTTCAATGCAAGAATTAATTTTTGATGGGTATTCTGAGTTTCTTCAATTTCCTGTGCTAATGTAAGTATATTTTGAAGTAAATTAGAAGTTTTAGGATCTTTGAATATCAGGAAAATATCAGCAAAATCTTCTGAGGAGGATACTTTAAATTTTAATTTATCGCTGTATAGTGGATAAGACACATCTTTATTTTTTGTATCTGGTTGCTTCGTAAGATATGGATTGGACTTTAAGATTTTTAAAATGAATTTCTGTATAGAAATAATAACTGTGAAGTAAAGGCCGTTTACTCGTCCTCACTTTAAATCAAATCAATCAATCAATCGCTCATATCGTCGGCCATGTTGTTTGCGCGCTTCTGTTGATGATGATGATTTGAAATACTCTCCTGATTGGTCGGTTCCATGTGTCGGCTAGCTCCGTTTTGCGCGAAGTTAAGATTTTTCAACTGGGTCAATAGTGACAAAAAACTGGTTTTTTCTAGCTGATCCGCTGTGTTTGTTGTGTCCATTGTGTTCCCTAGCCCCGATATGTCCCAGTGTGAACGCCGCTTTACAGTTCTTGGGATATTCTATGACGGAGTACCGAAAATTTCTGTTTTCGGCTATAGATTCAGGAAGTAAAAATTCTGTTCTTGCTGGTATTGTGATATCATCTTGAGCTATTATTCATGGGGACAGATTTAACGTTTTCATCATTAATTCCGAATACGGCTATGTCCTCTGAGGCAGAATGCAATTCGCTATTTTTAAAGTTTAACGTAAAATTGTATTCACTTCGAAAGTGCAATCCGAGTATGCAAGGATCTGTAATAGCTGCTACATATGCCGTGTGATGGTAGGCGGCACTTTCAAGCGTGATGTTAACGTTTCATTTTCCATCAATGTGGATTTTATCACCAGACACAGTCAAACACAGCTTCTCGAAATTACTGGAAAGCAATAAGAGGATGGAATTACAGTTACAGCCAACATAGCGGTCAACTACATTTATTCAATTTCAATACAAATTACCTAGATTTCCATTTATACAATGTTAAAAGCACGTGCTCCTGTATTTTTACTTTTCCGGCATAGTTTTCTCTTAAAATTTGTCTCGCGCTGCATTGCACGGGGAATTAGAACTATTTTAATTATAATTCTGCAAAAACTATCTAATACTAAATACTAAATCTATAATACTAAATACTACATTCGAAACAATAGGAAAAAAGTATTAGGTTTTGGCTAAAATACAACAATCGGAGCTTATACTTTACTGGAAGCTCCGAACAGACACCAAAAAATATATTATGAGGTAATCCAAAACTCCTCAAATTTGGCATTTAAAATAGGTACGTGATTGAAAACAACAGCATATTACATCTATAAGCGTTCAATGTATCCTTGGAGTTACGAGAAATGCAATGAAAATAGGCTTATTACGAAGACAAGTTCTCGTTATGAAGCAGTTAAATGCTTCTACCTCAGTTTAGTGTTCATTTCACTTTTCAAATAAAAGAATGCTGCCACCAAATGTTATAGTTATGTAGCATTTAAAAAAATAATGTATCGGATATTAAAAAATATATACGAGGCAACATTTAACACTCTATTAAGTAGTACAAAGATAGGTTGATTTTAAAGATTTTGTGATTTTATTGCTTAATTTTATGTGGCGCAAATGCAAAGAAAATGATGTTCAATAAAGATAAAGCTGAAATGACAAATAAAAAAGTTAGTCATCTTGCTAAAAAAGTTGAATACTGATATCATAAACTGAGCAAAGCCTGAAAAAGAAATGTATGGCCCTTCCGACGAACGAACCCCACTTATTTCCCACTTAAACCTCTATCCGAAATTTTAACGATATGCTGCTTTTAGAGATTTTTTGAACTGCTAAATCATTTACTTGTGAGTACAAAGCACTCTGTGATCAAAGGATATTATATTAAGAAAGACGCGATATTTTTAAATGAAAGCATGTAAACGTGTGTGTACATGAGCTCGTATAAGTATCATTTTGCATTGTACAGAAGAAAATAATAATAATAAATGAGTAGGGGCTATAGTTAACATTGTGCCATAAAATACTTTGTTCTTACTTGAGTTAATGATGACAATCTTTTCTCACAAAGATCAAATTGAATCATAACTTTTAAAACAGTTCATTATATTCCGATTTTAATTGTAATGAGTGCAGCAATGACAAATGTGCGGCGAAACGATAGCTGGAAGCACCACAAATTAAATCTCTCTTTTGTAACTAAACGTAGAATGGGAAATTCATATGTACGGTAATCGGTAGCAAATTTCATAAACTGTCCGTCTTGGGAGAAAGTTTTATAGACGATTGTCACGTGTAATTTCCAAACTCTGAGATTTTCAATTGTTTGCTATACGCAATTAATCTGATGTTTACTTTTTGTCATTTTTGGAAATGCAGAGGAACCGCAAGGGCTGACTTCGAGGAGAACAGATTGGGAAACGCTGTTATGAAATGAAGAAAAATTAACGACATGAATTAATTTCAAATTTAAGTCTTGCAAATAAATAAATAAATAAAAATAAACACTTACATGTGTTATCCACTCTAATTGTTTCTTTGCATCAACATTTATCTTGTTTAGTTTCAGGTCAG
>KK121657.1:550374-572205 GCA_000611955.2 Stegodyphus mimosarum | reverse complement strand
AAAAAGCTTTCTGGGGAATAGAAGAACAATGATTTTATCTCCTTCGTTATCAATGATTTAGAGGAAAACCTAAAAAAGAAGATACCATGAAAAGATTGTTGAATTAAAGATATAAAAAACATATCCGCCAATGGAAATGAAATTAGAAATACAATTAACGTGCACAAAACTAAATATTGTGTAGTCTAAAAAATGCAGAGCTTTTTGTCAAAAAGCTCAGTACTTTTTAGAACTCAGTATTTTTTAGGAAGCGTGAAAAGTTTCTAAATTTGATAAAAGTCGTATGAATAAGAATTATTCGATTTTTTGAAAGAAAACGTTGTTTGAGTTGTCTCTTCATTTTTCAGAAAAATCTACAATGTTTATCTAAATACTTGAATGCTGAGCCTTCATTTTTACTTCCTTGTACGAAGTAAAAAGGCAGTATCGTAATCGCGAAAGATTTCGGATATCATGTTTCAACGAAAATATCTATCTATTTTGATCTCTATCGAATGCAATTTAACCATGATTTTGAGTGACTTTCGTACGTAAGAACAGAATAAAGGACTCTTTTTCCCCAAAAAAATTATACAACTTATTTAAAATGGATTCTGAAGAGATTTTTTTCGTGGCATCTGTGCGTACGTACGTACGTATGTATATATGTATCTCGCATAACTCAAAAACGAGTAGCCTCAGAACGTTAAATTTTGTATATAGGACTGCTATAGCATGTAGATGTGCACCTCCTATTTTGGTTGCAGTCGGCCGCACCAAAAGTATATATATATATATATATATCCACTCTGTTACTCGGCTTAGTGAGCTCAGTTTTTTATTGTTACATGTTGGTAAATAGTCCATTTTTTTTGCTTTAAAAATGATTGAATTATGTTGTTCTTATCTTCCGGTTAAGATTTTTATGCCCTTAGTTAACCTGCATGCAACATTTTTAGAATTATCAACAATTTAAAAGTTGTTTAAGTGCGGCTAAGCCCAATCATTTTTCTCATGGCGGACATATTTGTTTACATTTGAAACTTAGGAGAATATTGGATTTGTTGCCAATCTAGCGAAACTAAGCTTCGCAACAAGAAAGATAACGCCTTCTTTTATTATTGCGAATTAAATCATGCTCACTCCCTTCTGGAATTTATTCGAGGAAATAAGTGTTTAAGATTTACTTCATAATTTTTAATATAAATATTTTGAGTTTTTATGTATTTTTGCCTGGTCGCGAACTGAGAACTGAATTAATTGAAGGAGAAATTTCCAAGACTTTCTGAAGCTATTTAGCATTGACTGCGGAGTTATGTGTTGAAAATTCGTAGCTTTCATTTAGAAATTTGTGGTAAATTTTGTGATATTTATTATGTCTTTTAAGTTTGGTCAAAGTGCAGTTTTGTAATGTAAGAAGTTGTATTATTTGACAGTTTGAGAGATGATGTGTCATTTTTCATCATAGAAAGAAAATAAGGCAACTTTTAAAGAAATATAATTATAAAAAAAGTGAAAAATCTATTTTTAGTATGGTATGAAATATGAAAAATAGTGCTTCCTGTTTAAAGTGGCCTTTGCATTTACTTGTCAGAATTGACAGAATCGCACAATCTGCAATTTGCAATTTCAGATGTGGCAAAGAACTTAATGTGGTGGCTTTGTACAATCAATTCGAAAAGATTTTTAATCTTTGAAAACTGAAATTTTTTATTTTATTTTACAAGTTATAACCCGATAAAATTATGTCTATTATAAACCTATAACAAAAGAAGATTATTTAACCAGGAATGGAAATACTTGCAATTTAATATTAAGTAAATTGATTAACAAAGAATTAGAAAATTTGAAGAAGCCTTAATAACCTATACAGGTAGGTTTATAAAATGAAAACGTTTTAAATTCAACATATAAAAATAAATAAGATGCGTCAAAAATGTCATGAATAAAGTTAAACTTTTCAAAACTTTTAAAGTTTATAATTATGGAGTACATGCATAAATGTGTAAAAAGCATGCACACGAGTTATTAAATTGATTGTTTCTAAAATGCAATCTTTTTTTTTGTATCTGCTGTTCATTAGTTTAGTGGGCCTTTATTTTTTAGCTTAAGATATTTTTCTTAATTTGATTATTTGTTGTTTTTAATTAATTGTTTAACTTAATAATTTTTTATACTTTAATTGGAATAATATAATCAAATACTTGTTTGTAGTGAAATTCATTATTAAAAACTGCAACGAATACTAACTTCAGATTTTTGCACTAAATGTAATTTAATAAATTAGATATGAGTTAAACTGTATTTTTATAGGTGTTACGTTTGAAAAGTCGTCTACCAGCAGTATTTCTTTTCAGGATATGAACCTTGACTGTTGCATCAGAACTGCTTCATTTATACATGGAAATTCATCTGCTTATTTGATACTGAAGTAAGTTTTCATATAAACTATTATAACTTTACAGAACTTTCAAATTATAAAATTTTTATTTAAAAACTTCATTTTATTTCCTGAAAATACGAAGGAGCGTTGTTGTGTAACATTTAAATATTTTAAAGTTTTAACTGATAGATAATGAGAGGAGCATTTTGAACTATTTAGTGAAATGAGAAAGTTTTCATGTATATAAAGCATTTCAAGAATGATTAATTTATTTATTTATAAGATTTTTTCGGTGATTTGTTTCGCCTTACAATTAATTTCGTAACTTGATTTAGTATGAAAGCTATGATAAACTGATTAATTTTGAGTGCCTTGTAAATAAAGATTTATTATATACTGTGTTTTTAAATCTGTGGGAAGACGAAATAAAATTGTAGACACAATTAAAATGCATTAATTTTTGAGTTAAAGTACTATTTTTTTTTTAAATTGTTAAAGGCATAATTGTATTGCTTATTTTAATGGAAGCAAGGCTTGAAAAATTAAGGATAGTTTGTGAAGTTTCGTGTTTAATCAAAAAGCACGACCATTATGTTTTCTATGAAAGAATGGTATCTATTAATTCACAGGAAATCTTCTGGAGGTGAAGTTAAAAAGGTTATGCAACTATCATCTATTATTTCAAACAACAGGAGACTATTGACAAGCACTGAGTACAGATAAGAATTAAAAGATCAATTGGGCGATGTAATTCGAACATAGTCAATTTTGGATACCTTGTGGTAACAATATGATGTTCATTGTTGTGGTGTATTACTTTACTGGAAATACCATTTTACAGATGGAGAAAGTATAATCTTTTTGAAACATGGGGAATAGCTATTTTGAGTTCGTCACAGAAACATTTCACAAAAAGTTTTACTGCAATAATGGGACCATGTCAACGTGCAACACGTTTACTCAAGTTATATCTAAAGCAGTATATTTCCATTTGAGTTAAGATTACTGAACTAGAATATATCTTATTAATTGACACTAAAACACATAATAAGGCATACTGATTTTTTTTCAGCTATTTTATAGAACAAGTATTTTAGTAGTACAAGTAGTTTACAAGTAGTTTAGTAGTACAAGTTAGAACAAGTAGTTTATATTAAATGCAGTTTTTTCCGTTATTTAATGTAAAGGATGTATATGTTATTTAATATAAGAAGAAATCAGTTTGAACTTTAAAATTAATCAAAATTCAGTTTCAGATTCATGATAAACTGAAAGACGTTTCAATAATATCGGACATAAGTTTCTTTTCATAATACAAAGGTACCCTGCAACAGAATAGTCTTCATTATTAAAAGGAACCTCATACTGAATTCTGGTGAAAGGCCCATAGCACGTCTTTCAAGTTAATACTATTTTGAGGTTGAATTAGATAATCTAAAAGTATAAACCAAGGTTCTCCAAACTTTTTGTCCCTCAAGAGCACATTCTAGAATATCTGTGGGAGTGTGGGCACCATTTACTTTTTCAAGGTGAATTTATAGTTGGACAGAGTTAATAATACATGCACATAAAAAAAGAGATCGGTCGCATTTCGCTTTATGCTAGCATTTGCGTTGGGCGCAATTTCTATTTCATTAAAAATGAGAAAACTTTCACATAGAATTTTATTGAAAACTAAAACATTCTTATAATGATCGCACAGCGGGGAGGGGGGGCACACGTTAAACGATCGGCGGGATGGGTTGGGAACTCCTGGTCTAAACTGTTAAGCTACGCTTATACCATTTTTTTACTCAACATATTTTATTATAATAAGCATCATTTTAGACAAAACATATATTATCTTTGCAGATAAATCCTTTGGTATTTCACCTATGACAAATTCTACATACACAATTACTTAATGTGATATTAGAAGCAAATAATCTGTAAGCTAGTAGATTGGGATTTTACATAAGAAAAGTATATTCTATTTACCTAATTACTTGCTGGCAATTAATACAAGCAAATAACCTGTAATGGTTGCAGATATACCCTTTGGGATTTTACACGAGTAAAATATGTTCTGGTTACATAATCACTTGATGTAATATTACAAAAAAATAATCTGTAACCATTACAGTCACATCGTTTGGGATTTTACATGAGAAAAGTATGTTCTACTTACGTGACTATTTGCCATAATATTACAAGAAAAAATGATCTGTAAAAGAATGCATTTGTTACTGTTACCCAAATAAACCATGGTATTCCATGAGTTTTTAGTAACATTAAAAATTTTTTACAGTGACTTTTTTTCCGTAAGTATTTTGTAAATTCATTAAAAATTGTTTTAGGAAAGTAAAGGGGGAAAATCAAGCAACGAAGAAAATGGCTCGAATTACCGTGCAGGTAAAAGTAAGAGCATGGCATGCGTAAGCGGGACTCGGTTCTTGCATACCGTATGCCGAGCACGAGCGTATCCACGATTATGAAAAAGAGAAAAGCTATTAAATCGGCTACCGCTGCGGTGAATGAAATCAATTACCGAACAAAGATCGGAGACGTTTGAGCATGTTGATAAATTGCTTTTGATCTGGGTAACAGAAGAGTATCAAGTACATAACTTCATTTGTGTCCAGTATATAGTATTTAACATACTGCATTTGTAGTTTAGCATTAAAAACATTATAATAATAACAATAGATTTTTTTATAAGAATAGAAGCAATTACTTTCCTTCTATTTCTTATTAGAAAAGCTGGTTGGAATTGCATCTAAAGATCTGGAACGAATTACTGACGTATACCGATGTACACAACGAAAAAAAAAGTCAGTTCTGTATCTTCCGTTCTACTGGGCCGATTGACGAACTTGCGGTTTTCATGTCTCAAAAGCGCGACTTAGGATATATATTAGATTTATACATAGCATTGTTCTAATATAGGTATTTTGATACAAATTCGGATTTTTTCTGAAATGACATGCCAATTTTTTTCATATTTCGATTTTACGACTCAAATTATGCCACACTGTCACGTTTTGTAAAAATCGTACTGGTAGGTTTTAAAAAATTAGCTCTCAAAATTTTACCTCCTCAGTGTTAATTGAATTTGGTGTGTACATCTCTTTTAAGTAAACTTATTTGATTCTTCCTTTCCCGTTTCAAAATTTAGGTTCATTCCAAATGAAATTCGCCCATTTTTTATGATTTATTTTTTAAATTTGTCTTTTAAAATATTTTTTATAAATTTTTTGGAAAACAAATTTGAATTATAATCTGTAAAATTTTTACCATCATCTTAAAGTAGATATATTTCTAAGCATACCTGCAAAAATTTAGAGTATTTTATTCAAAAATTCCGAAGAAATACGTGAATTTATATATTTGCTACTGCTGAAATTCGGCATATTTGTTGAAAGCGATAATAACATCAAATGTGGTTTAGGCACTTTGTGAAGATTAATTGAAAGTAGGAGCGATATGACTTTTTTCCTTTCGTGCACAATTTAGGAAGGGAAAGGAAATAGGTTGTCATATATTAAGAAGTATGCCAAGTGAATTATTCTTGGCGCAAACTGAAAAAAGTGCGGCAAGATAAATTTTTAAATTTCTCCATAAAGTTCTCACCCAAAATTACAGAATTTAATATTTAGGCATAATTTGAGCCGTAGAATCGAAATATGGAAAAGAATTGGCATGTCATTTCAGAAAAAGTCCTATTTTGTATCAAAATACCTATATTAGAACAATGCTATATATAAATCTAATATATATCCTAAGTAGCACTTTCGAGACATGAAAAATGTAACATGAATTTCGTCAATCAGCCCAGTAGAACAAGAGATATAGAACTGTTCCCCCCTTTTTTTTGTGCAGTGTACCACTGTAGCTAGCTTCAATTTAAATGTTACGGCCTTTTAGTACTTAGGTAACTGCGAATTTACGCAAGTCACGTGCTACGTATATCGAGGGACTCCTGCAGAGCAGAACTTCTGTGAATCGAATTTATAAAGATCATTGGGAAAACGAAGTACTACAATAAAAAGTACAGCGAACATCAGTAAAAGTCTGGATTGTTATCGAAGTTATACTGTTATCTTTATTTGTGTCATTTTTTATCAGCAATGGGCCAATTTATGGGCCTTCCGACTGTGCATTGTAATAAAAGATATGGTTTACAGGTATTAACACCAACTGACATTTCGTTCCTACCCTTATGAAAGTCTTTTATAAAGGTTAATAGAGCACTTAGAAATTTCTACAAAAGAACTTTATAAGCAAGTCTCTATAGCAATGGTTCTCAACCTTTCCCCCTCCTTTCAAAATTCGAAAGATATATATATATATATATTTATACATTTATCTAATTTCTCTTATTTTCAATACGTTTTTATAAATTAAGCAATAGAAAGATATAGAGATATGATAGATACCAAAACTTGAATAAAAGTAGTTTGTTATATTCATAAACTGAAACTAAATCTTAACATATATATAAAAGGCTGACCGCATTTCCCACTGAAATTGTGGAACTGCGCCCCAAAGAGGAATTCTCCCTTGATTGAGAAACTCTGCTGTATAGAAAAGCTTCTCAATAAAATTCTGCAAAAAAATTTGTAAAGGTCTCACAGAATATAAATCCAAAAAAATGTAAATGCTTTGCAAAATCATCTAAAAATTTTGTAAAGCCTTTATAAAATGTTCTTATATTAGGAAAGGAAAATTTGTGTACCGAGGACACAACATTCACGTTTACAGAATATTAAATATTGCTACACTTCTTTTTTTATTTTCTGCACTATTTATATTTGGGGTGTAAATTGATAAAAGTATCCAAATGACTTGCTCTGGATTATCTACCTTTCCCTGTAAAAATTGTTAGTGCTTGAAGGTGAACCAAAGGTTTCATATCTTTCTTTAATTTTTCTTTTTTTTTGGTTCTTCTGACATGTTTATTCGCAAAGTTTGCCTGAGTTGTTAATAAGAGCTACATGGGCATGTAGTTGAAGCTGACAGTATTCCAAAAAAATAGTTAAATACTTTCTTATTTAGTAAAAATAATTACTCGAAAAAAGAACTTCAATAATGCAATTTATTTCAAATCTTTTTATCTATTTTAAATTTTTCTAATCCTGAACTACTGAATAAATGATTATAACCTCGACACATGTTAAGATTACAAAACATACTACAATCATAAAAAAGATTATGTTTAAATATATATATGTATATAATAAAATGAATGAAATGGGAATACTCCTATCAAAAATTCCAATAAAGTAAAAATTAAGAATACCAATAAAGTAAAAACTAAGAACTACAACTAGAAGACTATAATAATTAAGAATTGGTCTTATAAGAACCAAAAAGTAAAATAAAAATTGATTTTACAAAAATCAAAAAATAAAATAAAAATTTAAATATTGTAAAAGTAAAATGTAAAACAAAAAGTGACAGATGGAAGAAATCGCCTTACAAGCACTAGTTAATAGCTGTGGGAAAATGAATTAAATTGAGATGCAAAAATATAAATGCAGATTAAACGAAAATTATAGCAATCAGAAAAATATAAGAGCCATTTATTTTCTTAAATCGCAATTACAGCTCGTTTTGTGTGAAGATTTCTGTCTTTTTCTCTATCTTATTCTCTATTTCATGACTTTTAGTCAGAATTTTAGAAATGTATTTACTTCCTTATTTCGATTTAACAGATAATCGCACTCTCTAGCCATGATATAGCTAACTTATATTTTTCACCTGCCTCATATTTAACATTCTCTTAAACCTGACAACTGCAAACAGACTCACCTATCCTTGGAATTAAAAAACCCCGTTCATTGTGTTTACAAAGGACGATGTATTAAGTAAGTCGATCATAGCTTTTGAAAATTATTCTGGCCTAATTTATTATTTTAATTATGACATTTCATTTAATTGAATATTTTTTCAGTATTTTATTTTTGTAATATAGGGTATTGTCCCTTTATTTGCATTTTTATTTACATGTTTTATTTATACATTTTTACATGTTTTGATGGCGTATTTATTTGATACTTGCGTATTGTTCTAACGGTTTTTTATATGCATGTTTCTAATAATTTTAAAATTGATTTACATCGTGTAGGATAATTTTTGACATGCACATAAATTAGCTAAATTTGGGAAATTGTAAATGTAAATATAGGAATCTTTAAATTAGATATGCGTGGCAAGGACGAAACAAGATGTCTGATTAGTTGGGAAGACGATGAAATAAACTAATTCCCCCGGAAGAGTCGGCATTATTTCGCTATCTTTTCAATTATTCATTTTCGGTAATTTTTCCTGCGATTGTTATAATTTTCGTTTCATTTGCATTTATATTTTTGCATCTCAGTTTAATTTGCTTTTCCACAAGTATTAGCTAGTGCTTATAAGGCAGTTTTTTCATCTGTCACTTTTTCTTTTACATTTTTCTTTAACAATATTTCAAATTCTTTTCAAAAATCATTTTCATTTTACCTTTTGGTTATTATAAAATCAATTTTTAATTATTGTAGTCTTGTAATTGTATTTCTTAGTTTTTACTTCATTGGTATTCGTAATTTTTACTTTATTGGAATTTTAGATACGAGTATTCCCATTGCATTAATTTGATTATGTTTAATTAAATCATTAAAAGAAATCTCTCCATATTACATCTCCAAGCAATGGAAATTCAATTTAAAAACATTATTGAAAAGGTATTCTTCAGAATTAAAAAAAAATATAGAATTTTCAGTCCTCCTTGCTTTAAACACAGTTAAGGAAAAACTAAATAGCAAAAATGCCAAAATCAAAAGTAAACTTTTTAAGTATTGAAAAACAGTTATTGTTATTGATAGCAGATTAATCGACTTATCAAGGAGATAAACCAATCTACCATCAATTAACAGTAACTAAAATAAGAGAGAGTGTTTCATCTTACTTCCAAGTAAGCGTCAAATTATTTGCTAGATTCAAATCACTAACTGATACTCAATCAAAATAAAGATATTAGTCACTAAACCAAAAGAATCCTCTTAAAAAGCAAATAATCTTTAAGATCAAAATGTTTTCAATAAGAACACAATTAACCTGAACGAGACGCTTACTTTAGAAGACATATCCCCTACACTCTCTTTCATTTCAAATACAAAAGTAAAAACAAAAGTAGATTCAAGAACAAATTTTAAAAAATCATAAGAAGATTAAAAGTAATAATCCATAAAATTAAAGTTAAAAACTTTAGTAAAAAACAAAATTAAAAATCAAACTAGTAAGCAAAAATTAACCAACTTGCCTTAAAATTTTAAAAACCAAATGACTGGAATGTAAGTACGTATTAAGAGATGGAAGCAAATAGGGTTGTCGTAATAAGTTTTCTATTGAAGAAAGTTTAGCCTAAATTGGCGACAAAACTACACAGTTTCTTGGAGATATAATACACAGAGAGCAGGCTGTTATTAAAATAACGCTAAAGCTGCTATAAGTCTGAATTTATATTCATAATAAAAGTAATTAAAAGTAAATTAATAAGCCCACGACATTTTATTTACTTTCATTATGAATATATATTTATATGTAAGAAAACAAAAATGCATTGACATTTGGATTTTAAACCACTAAAGACGAACTCGGCTGATCAATGCTTACATTTGCAGAATTTTCGAAAATGACAGTATTCAAAAACAATCTGAGAGAGATCAATGAGTAGTCGAACGATTTCAGTTCTATCCGTGCATTAGACGAGTTAATATCAATAGAAACACATCAATAAATTTATTCGAGACAGATAATTTTTTACAGAAAACAAAGGAATTAGGATACAGGTGCCTTCGTTGGTCATTTTAAAGCATTATTCAAATTGTTAGAGAATTGGAGACCTACTGGTTTCTACAGAAATCTGCAAAATTTGCAAACTGTAATGAAAGCAAATTTTTAGTTTCTGATGTACTATATCGAATACAGATGAGTGAAAATATCCAATTTTTGTTCAAAGTGTTAAATCATTTTTGAAAGGAAATTTTTATCTTCTTTTAGCTGAACGTATTTTAGCTTCTCAATTTATGCAGCATTTTGCGAAATCATAAAATTAATTAAAAGATTAAATTTGTTATTAATTATAAATTTTAATTCCTGAACTGGATGCTTTAAATTTTGTATATTTACGTTCGATAAGACAAATAGATTTTTAACTATTATTTAAAATATACTTTTTACATTTAAATATTTTCAAAATCAAAACGATGTTAATAATTTTTATTAGGGGAAAAAACCTGATATCTTCCTGAAATTTAGACTTCCATCTTTATGCCCACATAAAGCCCACCGGCGGCTGGGCGGTAAAGTCACTTAACACTGGTAGTTCGGTCCGATGTTCAGATCCCGGCGAACGGGCTTGCCTGCATAGGCGTTTTCGTGGTTTTCCCTATGTGTTATGTCCCTATCACATATGCTTCTTCTACGAGGGACTGGACGTCGAAAGGGACAATTCTCAGAACCCGCACATTTCCACGAAACCTACGTAGCTAGGTTACCATTTTGACTTACTGCAAAGACTTGAACTCCAAACAGTAATCGATTATCGCTCAGTTTGGGATCACGTGACCCTTCAGAAGCAAAGCTTTCGTCTGATTGGTTGATCTCTACCCGGGACAGAACTGTAGCTGAAGCATTTACGGCGAGGTTTCAAATATTCCCGGGTAGTCGGTACATCGTTTGCGTAGCTAGGCGGGACTTCGCTTCTAGTGGAGCAGTTTTTTCTAGAAATCCTCCGGTTTAAACCAGAATCTCGTTTACCAGAAAAGTCCCGTCTAGCAAGGACTGCCCCTAGATGTGATAACCTCTTAAGGCTGCGTTCAGACGGCTATGTAAATGTCACAGAGACATGGCCACAAGGAATAAAATGCGGGAATTCCGTTCACACCTGCGGCATAGGGTCTAAGCCGCACCCACTTAGAGAAATTAAATTTGCGCATGTGTGGATGTGTCTACATCCTTCTTGCTCTGTTTTCCCATTCAGGTTTTGCACCTTCGACCTGATTGGTCGTGGTCGATTTCAACTTTATCCCAAGTCGGCATAAAGTTGAAAACTTCGCACTTTATACCAAGAGCCCTAAGCCAGATTTTTGCGACGTAGCACAGACTGGTTGCCTGGCAACGCAGCCCGGCTTAAACCCCTTACGTCCTTTATACCGTCGTCTGAACGCAGCTTAACGCGTATACAAGCTAGTTTCCCTTAGAACGTCCTCCAAGAAGGCATCTCCCTTAGGTAGATAGCTCTCGTGAGCTTTACCGTAATCGAATAAACCAAAGACCAGACTGTTTCAAAATTAAGAATAAAAATTTTTGTTCAAAAATAAAAATTTAGTGCATTCTTTTTAATAACAAATGAAAATTTTGTTGATGTTATAATGTTTTAAATAGCCAAAAGCTTCTTTCGGCTCTTTTACAGAAAATAGCAAGCAAACTTTTTTGGGATTCTTTCGAATTTATGGTCTAATTCTATACAAATTGAATCTGATGTTTTTGGTAGGACTGTATTACTTGATTTTGTAATCTCATAAGAGATTCTTCATGTAACACTTTTAGAAATTTTATTTACACATGGAATCTCTGCACAAATCCATATAGAATTTCTACACATATTTTTACAGAATCTCTGTGTATAACTGTGTGTGAGCTATATTTAAAATTTTGTGCAATTCTGTAAAATGTCTCTGACGTGGCTTATAGAAAATTGGGACATAATTCTAAGGGATTCCAGCCAAGTTTATATCTTTTATAGAATTTTGTGAGATATTTTAGCAGAAAGTTGGGACATTTCTAAACAAGTTTACATTTTTTATAGAATTTTCTGAGACATTTTCATAGATAATTAAGCCATAATTCTAAAGGATTCTAAAGAAGTTTAAGTTTAGAATTTTTTTATAGAATTTTATGAGACATTTTCGTAGGAAATTGTGCCCTATTTTCTGTAATCTATATCTGAATTAGAATACTGTTAGTTTTATTCATTATATAAGATAACATAAAATTCTATACATGGAATATTTGGAAAGTGTACGAATTTTTATAGAATATCTGCAAGAATCTCTATGTAATACCTACACCTGCTTTAATAGAATCTCTCTATATAACCCTAGAGAAATTCTATCTAAAAGTTTACAGAATTCTTTAGAAGTTCTCTGATCTTGAATTTTTTCAAGATAAGAGGTTTTCGTAAAAGCCATCTATGGCGTAGCTTCGAAATATAACTGTAATTAGCTTCAGAATGTCTTTCTACAGCGTAATAATATTCGCCTGAAGTAAGAACATAAAAAACAAATTCAGAAACTTTAACGCAAAATCATTTTTCATGTTTTATTCATATGATGACCATTCAGTTAACTGCCTTTTCATGCAATTAGCACCGCATTTGAGGTTCGATAATTATCATTAGGAATGTAATTTATTGCTCTGATAATTAATTTAAAATAGAATTTCCTTCGTGACCTTAAAGCATTGTAATGTACGCAGTTATGAGACTCAAGGCCTCAAAGATCTATCAATAGGTATTTTTTGTTGTTGTTTTTCCTCTCAGGAGACAAAATATAGGTTATTTATCTTTGTTTTACGTGCACTGGGAAGAAGCTGTATCTGGCGCCTTCTCTTTTATAAGTGTTTAGCACTTTTAGTCACGTTTTAGTTACATTTCTAATTTATTACTAGTTTTTTGAATGCATACTTTCCAAGACTTCATGGCTGTTTCTTATTATGCATATCTCTTTTTTGTGTTCTCAGTAAAACACTGCTTATCAAAGGCTTTAATTTTAATTTAAACCAGAGTTCCCAACTTTACTTTTAATTGGGGGACCCCGAGTCCTAATTTTAAGTGTGCGTACCCTCATGTGCGCATGCGTAATACAGCGCCCGTAAGTTATTAAAATCAATTCCTTTCTAAAAGTATTTGAGTTTATCAAACGACAGATTTGCATATCGCAAATCGTAATGTTCAAGTAAAATAGTAAATAATCATTAATGAATCCTAAAATAACAATTAAACATTTATGCTAAAATAAACCTTTTACGCAACTTTGTAATTAATTTAATTTTTAAATGCTTTTATAATTAAATTAATAAGGAAATTTATCTCTTACAAATAAATATTCTGTCTGCATTTGTTTCATATATTTTAACAACAGTTTTTCAAATGTATTCTCAATTTCATAGTTAAGAATTTTTATTAGAATTTTCAGTGCTTTTCTAGATTCGATTGATGATGGCATGTCGTCGCTTTTTCTGTATCACTTTCGCTGTCCGTTTCGGCATTTCTTTTATTACTTTTGCAGGCAGGTTTTATATAGGTTATCTCAATATTGTTGTGAATTGACACATATTCTCAAAAAGAACATTAAATGAAACATTTATTATTTGCAGGTTATTAAAAGATGATAATTACGCAGTTCCAGTGTAATATCGAAAACAGTATCCCTTCAAAATAGCCCAAGACAAAACAGCCCCGACGAATTATCCCACGACAAAGTAGCCCATGACACAATAGCTCATGACAAAACAGCCAGATCAAGGGCCTTCTGAACAGTTTTCAAATTTTTTAGTATATAAATATACGCAGGAGCTATAAAAGAATGTCACGGCATATGTATAAATCAGTATTTTGCGCGCGATTGCATTATAAAAAATATGCACGTTCAAATTTCATGTTGTGCACATATTTAGATGCTGGCTTATTAAAATTATTTCACAATCATTTGTTAAGTAAGGTGCCTTAATAATAATTTCCACATGCAAGTTACCCGTTACATACGAAAGTTTGCTAAGCTCTACTCTATGTTCTAAATTATTATTTTTATATAATTTAAAGAAGATTAATATGATTGGTGCAGAAATGTATCTAATGAAGTATTGCCATAATCTTGAATTATGAGTGGCAAATAAATATTGATTTTATTCTTTTTTCTGGTCATAAATCCTTTGCTTTTATTTTAAAAAATTATAGTATAGAAAGTTATTTATTTAGTTTTAGATACTAAAGCTGTATGTGAAAATTCGATATTCGCATAAAACGTTTTTAGAATTGAAACTAGAAATAAGTCATTTATAGCTAGTTATATTTTATTTTGTCATGAGCTATTTTGTCATCGGCTATTTTGTCGTGGGCTGTTTTATTATTTATTTTTAAATACTAAAGCTAAATGTGAATTTTGTCGAATGATATAAAAATTCGATTTTTTTTTTCGTATGAAAAATTTTTAGAATAAGACATTTTTTAATAGTCGGCATTAGCCGTTATAGGCGTTGCCCACTTAAGGCCGGAATCAGTGGTCACTTTGAGAATATGAAACTAGAAATAAGACATTTATAGTTATATTTAGGTACTTTATCATGAGCTATTCGCTATGTCGCGTGCTATTTTGTGGCGTGCTATTTTGTCGGGACTACTTCGTCGTGGGCTATTTTGCCGGGTTAGTGGTATCCATGAGCTATAAATCTATAAATAATCGTTACGAAAGGTTACGAAAAAGTAATTTCGGAAATAAATATTAATTTGTAAATAAAATATAGCTGGTATGAAACATACCTATGTGAAACGTTGCTACTGAGATATAGCTATCGATTTGAGGGCAAATCAGATAACTTTAGAGTCGAAAACATTTTCGCAGATTTTTTTTTTCTTGCTGGGGGGGGGGGACATATACGCGAAACTGAGGTTGCTTTTCTGCCTAAATTTAATTTTACACTGGCATGTTTTCCTCCAATAAAGGACCCCTCCGAATATTAGGGTATAGCATCGGTAAAATAATTTCACAAAACGTTATGAATATTTACAAATGATGTTTTACATTAAAAACATAACGAACAGTTCGTAAACAAACTTCTGCGTTTTCCTTATTAAAATGCTCTGTAAAACCTTATTTGTATGTTTCTTGTATTTATATAAAATTAGTTGAATTACAGCATTATATTAAAGGATAAGTTTTCTCATCGCTTAATGTTATCGAAATAGCCGAAACGTAATCACACTGAGTGGCGAACACTGTATCTCAAATATCAGTCTTTGGGTCCGTGAAGAGAGTCAGGCTAAGCAGCAGTCTTAGTTTGACGTAGATGTCTTCCAGAATTTTTTTTTCCTTTCAGGATGAAAAATAATTCTACTGAAATATTTTTTCTCCTGAAGATTTAGGTCTAATCATCCTCAAAATCGATAGAGTTACTGAAAATCTACGTCAAGCTAAAGCTGCTTTTTTGCGTGTTTTTTAAACAGTTGACTGAAGCAAGTTTTTGGCGATTTGATCCCTTACTTCGCGACATTTCTTTGCCACCCGGCAATATTTATAATCAATTTTGACTTTATTTATCCACTCTGCTTCGGTTTAAAAACATTATTCTGTAACATTTTGATCATATGAACCCAGGGTTTCTGAACCTGACGGGAATTCTTCGCTGGTAGGAATTTCGTAGTGTCAAGAAGAAGAATGCGGTCAGTCTTTTATTTAAACCTTTATTTTCAGTTCTAGAAAATAAACCAAAAACTACATTTATTCTAGTTTTGGTATTTATTAACAATTTTTTTATCTATTTGTTGTTAATTTATAACATGTTAGAAAATAATCTAAATCAAAATAAATGTACATGTCTAGCAAGAAAGTAATTTCGGTTTGCACACACATATAGCGTTATGTTTGTTTTGTTATTCTCCTGTCAATCTTACATTTTTTTTTCTCTTGCGATTTGGCAGCTGAGACTTTTAGGTTGATATAGAAGCAAATTCCGAGTATTCTTGTTTACAACTGTTAGTTTGCGGTCAATTTTAACATGTGTTGCAAAAATAAACATTTTCCATATATTTTACTTTTTACCTTCATAAAGGCAAGACAGGTTGAGTTAAACGGTTAAACGGTTAACAGTTAAACGTTGAGGCTCACAGAGAGATAAACGAAATTCGTGGTATTGATTGCTTAATAGAAGGCATTTGTAAGAATTGGCTTAAAAAATTTCGTTCTGGAGATTTTTTCACTTAAAGATGACTGTCAATCTGGCCGAGATGATAAAGATAAATTAATCCAAATTGAATCGTCATATAACTAGGGAGATTGCAAAAAACAAGAACGTTAACTATATCTAACACAAGAACTGAAAATCACTTAAGGTGTCTTGGACTCGTTAAGAAGCTTGATATTTGTTTTCAAAATGAAATGAAAGGTATTCAGCAACATTCAGTAACACAACGAATCAATATTTCCGATACGCGTTTCAAACGTAAAGCAATCGACCCTTTTTTGAAAGGAATTATCACTAGTGATGAAAAATGGATAGTCTACAATAGCATTAATCGAAAAAGATCATGGTTCATGCATCATGAATCAGCAAATATCATATCAAAATCTAAATTGCATCTGAAAAAGATCATGCGCTCGATTTTGTGGGGTTACAAAGGTGTTGTGCATTTTGAACGCTTCCGAGCAACCAAATGGTCAGTTAAGATGTTTACTACCAGTAGCTTTTGAAATTGGAGAAAACAAATCAAAAAGATAACACCAAAATTGTCAAATCGCAAAGGAGTCGTGTTTCATCGCGTCAGTGAGGATCCCCACACGTACTTAGCAACTCTTACAAAATTATTGGAGTTTGGATGAGAAGTAATGTCGCATTCTCCATATAGCCCCGACCTTGCTCTATTGGGTTATCGTTTATTTCAAAGTTTATAAATTTCTCAAATGGCAAAAATTTTCAGTAATAATGATGACCTCAAATCACACTTGTTTCAGTTTTTTCCCCTTTTTTTTTTTTTTTTTTTTTTTTTTTTTTTTTTTTTTGCTGATGAAGAACAGCTCTATGAACGCGGAATCATGAAGTTACCGGCAAAAGGTCATCGAACAGAATGGAAGATATTTGATTATTAAAGTTCATTTTTATGTAGAAAAAATTGTTTTATTTGGCACTAAAAATGCGAAATTACTTTCTTGACAACCCTACATTTTCGAGTTTGCGAAAGAAGGGTGGAGGGCAATAGCAAAAGAGGTGGATTGAGCAAAAAATGTTGAGAAACTCTGCATTAAACGAACTGATCCCAACAAACGATGTGTTTTACGTGTTTCTCGATACAAACGGGCAAAACTGATACTATTAAATACCACTATCCAAAAGATAAAATTAGCCTCGGTCACGTTAAGCGGTGTTTTCTGTATATCTGTAATGGCACCTTACAATCCGAAAGGTAACACGAAACAGTGAAAATCAAACCTTTTTTTTTCCAGTTCTTCAGCCTGTGTTTACATAACCTGTGTATTACAAAACAGTCTGCCCTACTTCCGGGACTAACAACAACAAAAGTCAGATTAAGAGTTAAGTATTAAAAACATTAAATTTGCAAGAAAACACGCGTCTGTTCTGGCTCTCACGCTGTCAATTCAAGTGAGCGAATAAGACTAGCAAAGGTTAAAGCATATTAGGGTAAATCTAAGAGGAGTGTAAACAGTTCGGAGAAGGTCAGCTGATAGCTGCTGCCAAAAAATCTCTATAAATTGGATGAACTCTGATTTTATATATGTTGTCGTTAAAGTTCGAATGCCGTTAATTACCTAGTAATGTGTAGATAAATTGATTTATTTTCTTAAAGTGCAGAATCGTCAGGTCTTAAAGTAATACATAATGGGCCGAACGGGATCACCTGAAAACAGCTGAAAGGCCAGTCGTTTTCTTCCCAAACAAAATATAAAATTTTTACTATAAAATAGAAAAATATTTGAAATTATTTTTAAATTTCGAATACGAAATTTTATCCAAAATATTCGTAAGCTATAATAATCATATCGCAATGGGAAAAAAATTCAAATTTATATTAATTTTTTATCTGATATCTATAGTGCGTGCAAGACATTTTTATTGGCTATGTAATATGTTGATAGTTTATAAAGTTTTGTTTTGTTTGATAGCATAAACTAGCATCAGACTCCTAACAAACTTCGAGCGACTTATCGCTTTGTCTGAAAAAAACTGCAGAATCTTGCAAAGGTTTAAAAAACAACGTTTTTATGAAATCAGAACTTTAATATAAACGCACGACTGGAGCTTAACAAAACAACCACCGCTTGTGGCGATGAAACTTAAAGTAACGGTGAATTCAAATTTAAAATTAAGTCTAATAGTCAAAAACTACATATTTGATTTAACGCGAAGTTGGCTCAAAACTTCTCACCGGGTTAACGAGTTAAATGTCGGCAGCAACAACGCAAGGCCGAAGAATTTCAATCTTATCACAGTTAGCGACCCAACTAACGTGGCCTCGAGAAGCAGAAGCACACTCTGTATTACAATCCAAAACCCTCGACTTAAACATGCTCAAACTGATTTGCATGCTGGCGTGGAACCCAAAAGGAGAAGTGATAGTAAGGGTCTAAATGATAATAATTGGTTATTTAAAATAATAATTATAACCTTACAAGTTAAATAAATTTTCAAACTGCCATTTATTTAAAATAATTCTAACATGCTTAACAGCTTTTTGTCACAGATGAAAATTAATAACAAAAAACCCTATTGACAGATGAGCATTTGCAATCCGCGCTGAAGATAATTTCTATTCAAAGCTATAAACATTTTTAGAGTGGAAACAGCGTGAAGTGTCTAGCTGCAGTAAGAAATAAAGAAGTTTGTAATTACTTACATACAAATATTTGTATTTTTATTTTAGGAGAAAATTTAATAAACTAATGAAAGGGACTTGATTAATGAATTGATTGTTTATTATTGACACGTTTATTATTGATAATTTATACTATTAATATGTCTCTCGTATCATGTAGAATCAGATAAAATTAATATAAAAGGGAACTACATAAATATAGAAAAGAATTTATACGCTTAAATGTTTGAAAGTTTCCCTTCATTTTCCTGTAACATGTTGTAATTTAGTAGCTCTTGCCGCCAATTTTATGTCCAATTTATTCTTTCGTTTTTTTAAGGCACCTTTTAACTTCTTTTTTATTTATAATATAAATATATAAATTTATGCACTAAGTGCAATGTAAAAAAGTAAAACACAAGAACGAAGAAAGCAAAACTAGAAAGAAAAATAAAAACAGGCTGCATCTGTTTCAAGAATTAAGCAGTTTTAAACCAAGTATTAAAAAAATTGCCGCAGCGCATCAAATGCAGTCATCCCGTTCATTAAAACTGAACTTTTAGGCAATTAGAATCGGTGATTTGTATTTGAACACTTGTTTGCATTAATAAATTAAAAAGTAGCAATAATACAAAAATAATTTAAAATATCTAATAAATAATTTTTTTTCAAAGGCTTTTTTTTCGCTTCTTAGTCTGTTTTCTTTATGCTATTTATTAACCCAAAGGGCGTTAGCTCAGAAGGCCCGCATTATATTAAAAGAAATTAAATAATGAAGAATCTACATGAACGTATTTCTCGCGCTGCGAAAAAACAACGGTACCTAGAGACATCAAATTTTCAATAAGTTGTCCTTCCACTAGAATATGGGGATCTGGAAGCCCGAAACTTGGAATTTGGAATTTATTTTATTATCTATTTCATATTTTTTAAAACTTTAATGAATTTTTGATTAAGAAACTCAATGATTTCAAAGCGAGCAATGGCAACACTGTAAAAAAAAATATCTCCAGCGCGTGAGACTGTGTATCGGAATTCTAAAGATATTGTTACGTTTATCTTTACGTACGTATGGGTTCGCGGATTTGGAGTGAATAATGACGACTCTTGATGAAGTATCGAAACGTACTTTTTAGCCAGTATTTTTCAAGACAGCTCCAAAATCACTTTATAGTCGTCGAAGAACTACTATGAACGCGCTAGGACAATCAGCTACACAGCCTTCAGACTATCAGGCTGTAACGTTGGAAACAGCTTCAGGCTGTAACTGTGGAAACAGCTTCACGGCAAAGCACCAGAGTACTGCTCCCTACTCTGCTCGGTCGTTCTCGGAACTCTACGTACCCTCGAGACTCTCTACCCCCCTAGAACTCGCGATGCAGTCGACGATACGCTAGAGTACAGCTTCGGACTCGGTTCAGTGTTCTCGGAGCTCAACACACGCTAAGATAAGGCTAACTCGCGATACACTAAGAGACTCTCTCGATGCATTCGACGACCAATTCGGCAGTAGACTTCGAGTCACTCGCCCACTGACTGAACTGGACACTCACTGACTGACTATTTATATGATAGACGTGACACTGACTCCACGTACTAGCAGGGTTTACGTAGCTTTTGGCTTGTGTTCGAGAACATTCGGGGCTAAACCAGTAAGAATTCGTTCCAGAAGGTTCTCCATTCGTCCATAGCATATCGCCAATTTTATCGCCAAATGAACGATTTCTCGCCAAATATGGCAACCCTACCTTCCCTTTCCATTTTCTGACAACTCTAAACCTGCTTTGCCGTGAAACTATCTTACCGCGCCTGGACATTTCGTAACAATATCATCATTTATTAAATTTTTCTTTCACACATAAAGTACATATGCTTGCAGGGCCGGGACGAGGGTGAAGCAGGTGAGGCACTTGCCTCTGGTGAACAAATAGAAGGGGCGCCAAATTAGCTATTCGATCAAAAATTCAGAAATTTATTTTTAAAACTTATGATTTTTAACGTTTAATTTCAGAATACATCATTCAATATTAAAAGAATATTGTGTTATAAGCAATCCAGCTAAAAGAAAAGAAAAAGAAAAACTAATAGCATTAATTTATTCAAAAGAAATGAGCTTTCACAGTAGTGTATAAAATATTTTCTAGCATTAAAATTTTTTATTGAAAGTAGCTTTAAGGAACAAATAACACTGTGTGTAACAAATTATATAGACAAACTTTCACAGAAAATATTATACTGCGACATTATTTGTTCTTTGCTGTCTCATTAGTTTGGCTTAAACTCTTTATTTAGTCATAAAGAAACTTGCTAAGTCCACTAACTGAACATAGGCGGCGACATAACTGCTGATTTTTACAATTTCATAAGCGCCTTCTGGAATAGCATCCGAAGCATAAACACGTGTGATTAAAAATTAAATGTACCACATTATTAGTTATTGCACTTTTTTTCTCTCTTTGTATAAAATTTTCCAATAAACGAGGCGCATGAATCGAAATTTTTGACTTGTATTCACTCTCGTGTTGAGTGGAAACTGTATGGATTGTTTCATTTAAAGTTATTTCTGAAGCAGATGCTGGAGAATTAAACAAATTGTTCCCTTCTTTGTCAACTGGTATGTAAAGATGTAAGGTAAGATAAATGATTTTTAATAATCCTATTGTTCATATTGAAACAAAATAAATTTTTCAGTTTTAGAAAACTAAAAAAGGAGGTTTAAAATTTTGAGTGCTTTGTGAAAGATTTAAGACAAACTATTCTTGCTAATTCTAATGTAATTTAATTGATTTTGATGTAAAAAGTATCTTCTAAAAATTTAGTTTTGTTCTGTTGACTCTAACGGGATCGATATAAAAATATATTT
>KK121657.1:532583-549138 GCA_000611955.2 Stegodyphus mimosarum | reverse complement strand
TAGCAGCACTTATTGCGGCGCGTGGTGGCCACACAAAATACTGATTCTGATCTCTTGTTCTTGTTTGTTTGCTTTGAACATTTAATCATTTATTTGTACCACTACCACTCAACTGTGTATTAAATTGCATTCAATTATGACGATTCCTTCTTGGTGTTGCAATTTTCACAAACGTGAGTGTATATATATATATATATATTGCGCGTTTTGTATAATGTTATGTTTTGAAACATCATTTAATATTATTTACTTATTCTTTCCCCCCACAAATAGGTAAATAAATAATCTTGCATTGTATACAAGGCCGCACATTTACCTCTTTGTCTCAGGTAAAAAAATGTGTAGGCACGGCTCTGTATGCTTGTATGGAAATAATTATGAACTTCTATATATGTTACTACAGCTGGATACTTGATGGCCTTTCGATTGTTATAAAGTTTGTAGCCTCGCAGAGAAATTACCAAAAACGGTCTTTATTGCGGATTGTATATTGATGATTTGTTTTTTTCCTTATTAATTTTCAACTGTGAAAAAAGTTCAGATATTCCTTGTATAAATGTATTCCCAAACAAAGTGAAGAAGTTCTGAGTGTAAAAATTTGTAACTGAGCTTAGTTTTTGACAAGTACGAACGAAAGGTAATCTGTATTTTCAATTTTGAGTAAGATTTATTTTCACTTTGTAAATTAATTAATTCCATTTATATATTTTCTGGTGGATTATCCATGTTCATTTTAATGGAAATGAAAATAATGTAACTCGGGATTCAATTAACTAAAATGTCTAAATCTTTGCAGCCCTGTGTTCGCAACAAACATATAATTGAAATGCCTTCACGGGCCGCCTAAATTGCTTCGGAGGCAGTCAGTTTGAGAATACTACTGTATAATGTAGAGAAAAATGTAAGGGAGTTCATGAAGAAAACCATTGCTTTACAAAGGGTCGATGCAAGAAAATGTTTGGAATCCCTGGATTCTTGTGACAAAGAGCACAAGGGAGCTAACATGATAAACTTATAATTAGCATCAAACCTCGATTCTTCAGGATGGCTCACGTGGTAAAAATAGAAACGCGTTACGTAATGCAGGTTAAGGTCTTATAAATCTTGTAAACGCGAGTATCTAAATAAATGATCTAAAGGTTTGAAAATCCGGAGAATTGCTCATCTGGCTCATGTAAACACAAACACCGCAAGGGAACGACCTCGGGAAAATCAGGCTATCATCAGCTTGATAAAACACTCCATAACTGGCGCACGTGGCTATTATTTTTCCCTTTCTCTTTTGTGAGAAAAGAGTTAATGATAACAACGCGAGTTAATGATAACAACGCGTAAGCCCGGCTGCCAAGAAGATCCGTAAAGTTCTTCAACCTCGACCGATACGCTGATAGGTGATAACGAGCACCGGATTCAACACGTAATCATCGACAGCTCGTAAAAATTACTTTTATCTCTCGCTTCTTTCTTCAATGCGGAGAGTGTACCTTCGTGACAGGACGGCGAGCGCGAATTATGCGTCTCCAGCACTCAGTCGCCAGGAGGCAGCCAGTGATTCAGGGGAGTCGTTTATCTTTCTTTCCATTCATTAGGTTTCGCTCTCCAAGGAATCCCATTCACATCGAAGAGCTACTTGTTTGCACGTGATTTCACCAAATACATTTAAAAAAAAACTGCAGCAGTACTATTCGGTTCTGTTCGGTGCCATAAAAGTCTGACAGACTGCTATAGAAATTCCTAGAGATCTTATGACAGTGACGTAGCTAGAACTTTTGCCGCCCAGGGCGGTCATTGAGTTTGCCGCCTCTCTTGACATACAAACGTATAATAATAAGAAATGTCAAAAGGTCATTTGTGGAAATAAAATTCTACGTTTATTTTTCAAGAAAAACTTTAATTCTAACATTTAAAAATTATGCTTTTATTTTGCTCGTTTTTTTTTCATTGTTTTGTTTTTGTTCGCAAAAGAATCTGTGATATTCTAGAGATCTATTTGATTGCTCCAGTTGTTATGTGGACACTAGATTCCTTTAAGAAAAATTCCTTAAATGCAAAATATACATTTCTTGTTCTTAAATACCTAAATTTAAATGATTTAACAATTTTTAATACTTAAATTTAAAGGACTTTATTTAAAAAACGCTTCTCACATCTAGCAACAATTACCGCAACTTAAAAAGATAATTCTCACTAGTATTACAATAAGTAGAACTTTGTTCTGGAGATTGTATTTTAAAATAAACTTCAAAATATTCAAAAGGATCATCCTTCCACCTTACTGTTTCGTTTTCCTTAGAAATAACGGAAATAAAGCTTTGAAGTACTTCTTTCTTGAAGAGGAATTATTCATTATGATTGTCACTGTGATCAAAATTTAGTTGAGATTCGTAATTTGAATTCAAAAATTTTGACGGAATATAAAAAGATATAACAAAAATACAGAGCTGCGAAATCACGTCGTGATTTCTTTGAATACCTTATCTAGAGTAAAAACGCTTTGTCTTCTCAATTTAATTCCGCGTGCAAGTTTAGAATCTAAGTATTAGTATTAACCTGCCTCGACGATCCATCTGATTAACACCTAGAAAACGCTCTTTCAAGCAAAAATTGCAGGCCCTAAAAATGTGACGCCTGTGATGCCTCGGATCCTGTAGCTACACCAGAGTAGAAGGAGCAAGAGAGGGCGGTCCACTCCGGGCGGCAGATTTTCAGAGATGATAATTTTTGCAAGAAACATTACTGTATTCTGGCGTGTATAAGTTGCACTCGCCCTTCATATTTACCTCAAATTTAATCTCCCCTCTGAGAATAAGCCGCGAATAGCATGTCTAACCACTAAAGTAATTTTTCGTTTGGAAGTGTGAAAGCAGCTAAAATGAAAGCTGTTATAAGTTTAAAATAAGGTCTAAGTTAAGAAAACGGTTCGAAGTCTGTTTTATACAACTAATCCCCTCCTTTCTTAGTCTAATTCCTGAGTCTTTACATCACGGCAATGAGAACAGTCCTCATAGACAGAGATTTGCTTCACTTAGTTTCGAGAATCCATCTAGAAGAAATGCCAGTGAATTGAGCCACATGTTATCAGCAAGAAATCATGTAAAATGTTGTTAGTTTCTTTTACAAATAAAATAGCATTTTTTCAAATCTAGAAGGACTACAAGGGCAGGCTTCGAGCTCCACTAGTAGCCCGCGGACCACAGTATGAGAGCTAATAAGGGACAAGAATAAGGTAACAAATGGCTAATGAATCTCTCCCTTATTATTCTGGTAGCTAATAGATAAGTGAAACAAGCCAAAGTAACAACCTTGTGTTTACTTTTGTAGAATTTAGTCAAGACTATCAATTTCGAGGGCAATCAGGTACAGGTCCTTATTCATCAGGAGCAAAAGAAAGTACAGATACACTGTAATTTATACCGAAAAAGGGGAAAAACGAATGAGAAGGTAGCGCTATCTGTCGCCAGAAATAGTAATGAAAATAGAAGAATAAAGTTAATAGAATTATAAAAGCGTTTGAAGGGACTGGACTAAAATTAAAGTCATTTACAAAACAAAACAAATCTTTGTGAATGTGAAAAGCATCGAGAAAATTCAATTCGCCAGTCAAAGAAGCGTTTTGGATAATTTTTGCAGACCTAAAGTTAAAATTATGATTAAATTTTCAACTATGATTAGCTACCGAAGATTTGTTAATTTCGCCTTTTCGGACATAAGATTCGCATTTCTTCACGCAAAACTTTAACGCTCTTTCAGTTTAGCTGATCTATCTCAAACTCCCCTCAGTCCTGTACTCGCTAACATTTACATGCAGTGTTTTGAAGTCGAACTGTTTGAGAAGCTATCTTTACGTCCCTATACTCATTAGGCGACACTTCCGCTCTTCTTGACGGTAATAAAGAAAATTTATCCCAGATTTTATCTGCTATAAATTCGATTGATCCAACTATCCAGTTAATTTTTGAAACTGAATCTGGCAATACCCTTTCCTTCCTTGATATTCTTATAATGAGCAATGACTCTGATTTCAGCATTGTGTGGAGGGGTTTACCGTAAACCCTTTTTGTTTGCCTCCCCATGCTAAGACATGTCACCCGGCTAAGAAAAAATTAGCTTCTTTTTACCATACTCTTTGTTTGCTAATGAACTTAATTATTTGAGATCAGTTGCAACTGACGGAAGATTTTATCCCTGGTCAGCGATAAAACCTTTAAAAAATTTTCATCTTGCACTCAGAAGAGACATTCCGCTGTTAGATATTATGTTAATAACCTTGTTGTCTTTCAGTTTCATCCTTCTGGTCAGTTACAAAATTGCATGAGGATCCTCCAAAAGTTCCATTTTCAAGGCATTTCTTGATTATCAATGAAATCTAAGGTTCGATTCTTAAAGATTCAATTTAATTATTGGAGAATGAATTTTGTGCACAAGTAAACAATTTCAGTGAAATGATATGTAAACTGTACTATCTCTCGTATAATCTAACATGAAAGACCTCAAGAATGCAAAACTCAGCTGGAAAAATAAGGTTACAGGGGCAGGTCCATTCAACAATGAGGTAAATGACTATCTGGTCAGATTGACGAGATAGCGCCAAGCTGATGATGGTTTTAGTGACTAATCTTTGTCGCCAAATTTAACGAGAAGTCGCTGAAAGTCGCCAAAAATGCGATATTTTGGTCCGATTCCTGTATAACTGTAACTGGTTCTATCTCCATGTAACTGTAAATCGTATCCAACCCTATGTAACTCTAACCATGTATGCCTTCCAGCAATTTCTAGAAACGGAAGGTATTCAAAATTTTTCGGGAGCCTGCGGAAAACTATATAAAATCACGGAGAGCGTCAGCTCCCTGTTTAGTTCAGAGTATAGCTCAGAATATTGAGATTATCAATCACTGTGCGAGCTTACGCATTCAGGTTTGTTATTGTTTGGTCTTTAATGTTCTCAAATAGTTTGCAGTGAAAACTACTGATTGTGCTGCGTCGTTTTGAGAAGAGCTGTACAAGTTCTTTGTAAAAAGTTCCACAGCAGTAAAGCGTTTCTTTTTGAAAAAGAAATTTTCGGAAGCTATCGTCGGTTCTGTGTGCATTCAATGTATTGTGAACCCGCATGCATGTAACAATTTTTCATGTCAGAAGTGGAACTGAATGCCGATGACAAGAGTGATGCTTGAAGCCTTCTGTTTTTTAAATTTAAATAAAGGGTCTTTTAGTCCTTTCCAACTCTCAGTTGTAGATTTAGCGATAATTCGCTGTCAGTTTGCTTAAAGTTTTTATAGTAGTAATTTGTCGAAAGTTATTTTGTCTAAAGATAGCTAAAAAGAGTAAATTTTATAGTTTATGCAAAATTTTTGAGTTGAAAATCTAAAACGGAATATTATTATTACAATTTTTATTATTATTCATAGTTTAACAATAAAACAGTTATGGCTTCATATAAATAATTATAACAATAATAATCAGTAAAACAGTAGAATAATATTATATTTATTATCACCAATGTGATATCTGTTTCTCTTTTCTTTCACTTAGATCGTTCAAGTCGATCTCAGTACTTGTATTTGCATAACGTAACTGAATTGCATATTTTCATTAGTTAAAAACGCCCGTGATTTATGCTTCCTGATTCATTTTCGAAAAAAATGTGTTTCCCAGTCTTGGATCGTCATCACTATTCCTGGTTGCTCCGCCACCTGGCTGGTCATCATTATTCTAAAGATACTAACGATTACTAACGTTCTGGAACCGCTTGTCTTTGGTTCTGTCTGTTAGATTTAAACCCTTATCTAGTCCTTTGATTGTAAATTTCTTTTGCTTTTCAAGTCTGTTTTATAGAAAAATAAACAATGAAAACCAGCAGCGGTAACAAGTAACTCACCTGGTATTGTTTCAATGCAAGAAATACAGGTAGGGAAAAGGAGCACTTGTCCCTAGGTGTAGGTTTTGGTCTGTTAGCGCAATTGTGAACTTACGGAAATCGCATTATCAACTCTTAAGAAAATATCTTACAGAATTCTGTAAAAAAATCCCAATATTAAACGTCTTTAGAAATGATGATTCATTGTTTATTGATACTACATTGTTTAATAGGGAAGAAATCTTATAAAACAAATATAAGGGGGGTATTATTTAATGTATTTTAAAAATCAATAATATTTTTTAGATATATAAATTTTTTATGTGAAATGCAAGAAAATACCACGCAGAAACACACACACACACACACAAGGTCTGATGAGGGTACCACGTGACTTCCTTGTACGATTAAGTTATACGTATTTTTTACTACACTTCATTTAAACTTATTTTCACCAATTAATTAACCTATCCCTCAAGGCAAATTGAAAATGACATAAAAATTTTTTAATTTTGAAATTAAATACCCCAGTCAATTTTTGTCTTAGGTGAGTCAAACCTCTTGTATTTTATTTTTTCAGAGCGAGTATAAAACTTTTCCAAACATAAGTAGAGGAATTGGAAGGTCACATTCAGAATTAAATTTTGTTAAATATATAGAATTATGTTTCAGTTTGATGCCAAATCATGGATATTTTCGTCACTAAAAACACTTCTGTTATGCTACTGGAAGTCTTTAATTACGACCGACGATTATGAATATAAAGACCAAGTAAGGACTTTTAAGCTGGGTAAGAGGGGTAAGTATATATATATATATTTGTGCTTTTGGTATTGCCGATTGCAATAAAAAAAGAGATGTGCCGAATTAGGTGTTATAGCAGTGCCATACACAAAATTTCAACGTTCTACGGCTAAATCGTTTTTGAGTTATGCGAGATATATACGTATATATTCGTATACACAGACCTGACGAAAAAATTCCATTTTGAATGCACCTTACAATCCGTTTGGAATAAAGAGTCCTTTATTCTGTCCGTACGTACAGACGTAAAAAATAATCAAAATGGATACTTCCACTGAATTCTGAAACCCGAAATTTTTCGCGATTTCAATACTTCCTATAAGTCCTTTTAAAAAGGCGACGAGAAAAAAGAAGTGTGTGCGGCATGAATGCACTCAGCTGATCAATGTTTAACAATGTTTTTATCGAAACATTATATAGTGAAGTTTTTTTTTGTTTGTTTTCACGAGATGATTTATGTTGATAACTTTACTGCTCATTATTGGGCAAAGTTCCACTATGTTGCAAGGTAAAACAATAAAATAATGGATCCACCTTATTTAATCTTTATTTAATATTATTTACTTAATTTTGTTTATCTTATCACCAAGTTTTTAAATGTCTATGAAATATTAAAGTTGAATTCATTCCCTACTTTAACAGTTCTTCCGTTCTCATTTCCATGCATTTCGCACCGTAGCGATTTTGACAAGTTCGCTTATTTGATTCGTTAGAGAATCGTCGAATAAATCAGATCAAATATCTTCCGTAGAATTCTGTAAAATTTTACATGTAACTTCTGTAGATTTATATATATTCTGTATATTCTGTACAGATTTTGAATAAAATTTCCAAACGATTCAACGTATAGAATCTTAGAGAGTGGGTAAACCGGTTTAATAATTAAAAAAAATCTGTACAATTACTTCAAATTTCTTCTTTCTAGATTTAACAGCCGCAAACTCGGAAATCACATCATCAAAATTTATATATTGTGTCTCCTCGTGTTCTATCGTTAATATGCTAAGAATGTTGAGTCTCGTTTGGGTCATTGTTGCCCGCAAGTAGTTTTTAATTTGTAGGGATTTATATTTATTTTAAATAACTAATTTTATTTAATTTGACGTTCCTTTCCTATAAGCCATCATTTCCCCTAATTGTCAACACCAGAATATTCAAATTTGATAGCCCGCGTGAAGTAATACAAAATTCTACCTTGAGGAGAAAAAGGTTTAAGTACCAAGTTCTAGAAGGGAAAGTTACAGAGTGTGGGCGAACTTTGTGCTTGTTGTAGCGTGAGCTTCTGCATAGCATTTATTGCTGGTTAAACTTGGCGTAACAGCTATTATTTTGCTGCCACTAGATTTTTCAAAGCTCTGTTAGGAAACAGGATAGTCTGAGCCCTGTAGCGTAATTCTACTACTTGTTAATATCTTCAAAAGTTTAGTGTAGTTCTTACTGTTTCAGTTACAAGCAGAGGCGTAGTTTGTTGGCGTCGAGTTGACGCATTGTAAATTTTTAAATAGTGTAATAAAGGGTACTATTAACCCTTCTTCTGTGCAGCTACTACACTTCCAGGTTTCACACAGAAGTTAGACAAGTGGACCCTACAAATTAATTTTAGTTTGCTAAAACTCCTTTCGCACGAAGCAACTGATACGCAAATTATCATAAATAACTCTAGTGCGACCGTAAGATTCGGAAGACATTTTCTAAAATCCCATTCCACGATGAATTACAAAAAGTCAAAGACACCCCAATTAGAAGCTGTAACTTTGGCAGCTTTTAAATGTCTTCTCAACCTTGGTATCTCTAAGAGAAATTCTGTTCCTGAAACCTTATCATAAAAATCAGTAAATTTTGACATAGCTAATTTCAACTCTTCAATGTTTGCTAAAAGCATAGCATTTATCTGCGCAATCTCGAACAGTGAAGCTATATCTTGAATGGACTTCGATCTATTTTGGAGTTCAGTACTGAATCGGTTAAGCCATTCTGAGAAACGTGGCCTACCTCAAAGTTTCCAGGGCTGTGGTTACAGGCGGTCGTTAATTCCAAGTAGTTCGTAAAATTTACATATAACATTCATTACGATGACAGTCACAGCGCAGTATTATACGGACGGTAGATTTATACATTTGAAGAAAGGCGCTACAGGATTTGCGCTCTTTTGACGCTGCAAGATAAAGCGTCTGTACATAGTGGTTTACAAGGATACTTTGATACTATTATTACCATTCTGGCATGCAACGGGGAATTCCTATCCCTGCTAGGGTTACAAGACTTAACTTATACCATTTTTATGGCGCACAATGATAGCGCCATCTATCTACAAAAGGCAGAACACATTCCAACATATCCTTTTGAATTTCAGCTCTCAGTGTGAGTCATGCGTCGGTGGCACCGGCCGTACGTTTTTACGAAGAATTCGTCTTTCTATTGAAAGGTTATATGTTTCCGATTTTTTCACAGCAAAACCTATTACCTCTTCTACAACTTTACTCCGTTTTTTTCAATATAAAGACGAAGTGCATCTATTTTTATAGCTAATTGATCAAAATTCAAGCCTGTACTCTGCAATGCAATCTGAGCACAATTAATTTCCCTTAATACATCTTTAGAAAAGAAAAGATAACAAAGAAATGCGGAATCGTACACAGCAGGCATGAGGTTCTGTGCAGCACCCCTGGTGTCTAAATTTTCTTGCTGAGTCCTCAGTCGCAGCCACAATCCCATCAAAATTTTCTGCCAGTACTTTTACTGCAGCATAACGAGCACTCAAACGTTGTTGAGAGTGTTTTAACAGATGCTTTACTGTGTTTAAGAAGCATTTCTAAGCGGCTAGAAGGAGAAAAAATGTAAAAATTGTGTCTACTGTTCCGAAAAATGTTACGCATAATGCATTTTGTGCAAATGAGTATTGGCCACATAATAATTGAATTGAATAATCTATAACCCAACGAAAATTGCTTTGTTGTTTTTTTGCTTTGATAATAGCTTGCGCTCCTCCATGTATGCCGCTCATAACAGCTGCATTATCATAACCTTGGGAACAACGCATCACAACATCTAACCCGTAATTTTCAAGTTATTTAAGAATTTCATCACTTAAATCAGCGGCTCCTTTTTTCAAGTAAAGAAAAAAAAATCCAAAAAATTCTTCTTTGACTTTCACTTTTTTCTTATTAGTTTTCACATAACAAATCAGTTCATAATTGGATCAATATGTGAAATGTCAGATGTGCTATCAAACATAATTCCGAAATATTTAGCCGACTTAATTTCGTTTACAAGCTCAAATTTTACATGGTTCGTAAAAACATTTATGAATTCATTTTGTATATTTGGTTATAAATATGGTACTTTTGATGATTTACCATGCTCAAAATTTAAGATGTGTTCTTTTAAATTTACATCATATTTTTACAGCAGTTTAATTAGTTATAAGAAATTTTCTTTATTTGAAGAGCTTTCTCCTTCATCATGTCCACGAAATGTTGGATTTTGTTTAGCAAGAAACAGAGACCAGCCAGAAGTTAATCAGAACAGCCAGAAGTTATATCTAATAATTTAGATAAAAGATGCTTCCACTTCTATTTTTTAGCAACCATTATTTGAAAGGCTGAGTCATCAATTGTTTTATGCAATTTTAACCTCATTTCCAAGGTTTTTCCATCTCTCAAAATTTTCCATATGTTTACTTTAAGTTTCATAATTGAGTACTTTGGGGTTAATTTCTAACACTTCTGAAATCCAATCATAAATGTTGCTTTTGTATAAATACTATTTGTGACAGCAAAAATACCACAGCAGAAGCAGTACAGGTTATTAGTTATAGAACAATAAACCATCCATGATCGCAGAATTTCTTCGCCATAAGGCATCACTCCATAAAACCAATCTTTTGCAAAGTGGCAACATCACCTTTTCTTTTTGACTCGCCCCCTAGATACAGTAGCAAAAGGCCCATCTCTGTTTTGGAAATGTTCACTTCCTTTTTTTATGATCTCAATACGAACGTTATCAATAATAGGTTAACTCCAATACCAGACATCTCTCAAGTTCTGAAGTGATTCATCCATGCAAATACTGTTTTCGGTAATAGAAGCATTATCATTTTATCATCACTGTCATTGTCAGTTCCTTTTTCCTGATTCATCTTTTTCATAGGTTATCATCATTAATTTGTCGCTGTTGCTTCCTGAAGTTGAACTAACATCACCAGAATCCTTCCTTGCATCAACTTGAAAATCAGTTCCTTTTGATGAGTTTTGGCTGTCTTCACGTTTTGTAACATATTTAAATATGGAACTGTATTTAAAAATGTTTTTTTTCTGCTGAAACCCATTTTTTCTTTTAGCGTATGAACTCCACGAGGCATATTTATCTTTTGGGGTATTTGGTAAACGTACTCTAAAAATGCTCAAACATATAAATAATAAATTTACTAACTTTTTTTATATAATTTAATACTGAAATCTTTTCAACTAGTTTAAAAAACTACTAAAATAACAACGATTCATGCCAACGTTAATCAGAAGGAAAACAAATGAGAATGAATGACACAGGCGGGCGTAAGCAACGACTATTTCATGGGAATCAGGGAACAATATTTAGTTCTAAATATGAAAATAAAACATAAAAATTGGGGGAATTTTCGATAGACCGAGCCATAGTCTTAAACAGACGGGACGTATACGTACAGTGCCTCCTTACATTCATGTAGTAACACGGTGGCACCTTATTCCGTGGAAATAAAAGCTACTATATAAGACATGTCTTGGTACTGATTTGATTATATGTAACTATACATTACCTTATACGTTGCTATTCGGTAAGGTCAGAAAAACAATAAATAAAGTATGTAAATAAGAAATTAATAGTTCAGTAAGTAATGAAGTAAACAATTCTAGAGAACACCTATTTTACCAAACCGTATTTTAGAAAAAAAATTTCTCGTCAGTAGATAGGATGGAGTGGAGATAATTTATTCGAAAGCAATTCATTTACTGAAATCAGCTAGTTGTGTATAGGTTCATTGATAGATTTATCAATCACATACTCCTTTTTGTTTTTTTATAATATTTTTAAGATTTTTTACTCCACTGCTAGTTTATAAAAAATAGGCCATCATTCTAAAGAATTTTAAACAACTTTCCTTCCTTTAATTTTCTATAAAATGATCCTACAGAAGTTTTAAGTACTTAAAATGATTAAAAGATCAAATTTTCTTCTGAGATTAAAAGGAAGGAATCAAATTTTCGTTTTTGAATAAAAGTTTCAAACGAAGTTTTCAAGTGATCTGGCATAGAGGAGGGAGGAGAATAATAACTTTCGGAATAGATACCGATTTTTTTTCCTGCTAAAATTTTAAATACCCTCTGATTTTTTAAAAAAATAGTTAAATAAAAATGAATACCTTTAAATAACAATAAAATTAGAAATCCTTTTTCTTACCAGGGTTGCGTATACAATAATAATCAGCACCAATTTCTGGAATTAAAATTTTATAATTAATACATGAGGTTGATTTAATTTAAATAACCAGTTATTTTATATTTGCAAGCTTTACTGTCTTTTCTCTCTTTCCGTTCTCCTGCCAGAAAGCAAATTTGTTAGCATGTATTTAAATGGCGTTTGAGATTGTTAAGTCAAAGCGCGTTCTGCCGCTTAAAGGCCACATTAGGTTTGCTGTTCTAGATACGAGTTCTTATCTTCGGCAATGTTACGCATGCCGGTGAATTCTGAACCAATTTTTCGCAAATTACTCTGCGTAGACTTTGGCTATTAATTATTTAAATTTAGCTTAACATTTGAAATTCTACCATGAATTTCTAGCCATAAGTGTTGATGGATTTTGTCAGCGAGTTTTGAGTTTACAATAAAAGGGTCTCTTACACCTTTCTTAAGTTTCTGTTCTTACTTTTAGATTTAGTGCTAAGTCGCTGTATGTCTGTCAAAGATTTGATCACAGTTTACAATACTCAAAGACTTCAAACCTTATAAATGACATAAATTCAATCTATAATGTTCCTCGCTAATTTGTCTATGATAAAATGTCGAGCAACCGAGTGAACTAAGCAGCGAATTATCGCTTATTTCAAGTGTTTACACAGTAGTCTCGAGAAGTATTAAACTACCCTTTTATTCACTCAAAGAAAGAATAACAGATGGCCCTTCTCGAGTTTATAGGAAAGCCTCCACTTGGTTTTTTAAATCAGGATAAGAAAATAAGATACTAATCTAACACTAAACTAAATAGCTGAAGCTAGACACAAATGCCTAACGTAGTTGGCCCTTAAATTAAACTAAACGGCGATTATCAACAAGCACGAACAATAGGGCCGAGCGTAATAGATTCAAGAACAAAATAGCCAGAACACAAACACGCGCCACTAAGGACTCCTAAGCACACTTTCGAAGTAAGATAAACCTCCTTTGAATACTAGTAGGTATAAAAAGGTGGTTCTGCGCCAAAGGGGTAATAATGATTACTAGTAGGAATAAAAAGATGGTTCTGCACCAAAGGGGTAATAATGAATACTAGTAGGTGTAAAAAGGTGGTTCTGCGATTAAAGGAGGCGAAGCCTCCAGAGGCTATCCCAGGGCAGCGAGATTTACGGAGAAGTACGTGCGGGTTGCTACGTCACCAACTAAGGACACGCTGCATCCTGTTCGTGACGTCATCATACATTCTCACCTCGGATTATCTTGCTATTGCTACGTCAGCCACATGTTTCATCCTGTTAGTGTTGTAATCCGGTTTCATTTCCGCGCTTATTGATTGACGCAAATCCGCAACGTTATTGCAACATGATAGAAGTTTCTAGTGCCTTCTATTTAGTTCCATTTCTGTCTGCGTTATTTGCTTCATTCCTGTTTTCGCGCTTCCCGTTTGAACGAAGACGATTGTACTTCGAGGCAGTCACTCTTACCATACTCACTATGATAGAAAAATTTGACGATCAGTTAATACTGTACTATTTCAAAGATATTCACAACAAAGAAAAAGCAGATTCCATCTTTACGGAAATGTGCGCTTATCCCTTCCAGCCTTTAAACCCGAATATTTACGGACGGCAATTTGTTCCAGCTTGACTTTGCTGCGCCTTCGGGGATGATGATGGACTCACCTACAGTTTTTCGGGGAAGTCGCTCACCGCCTAGCCCTGGACTCCTACGCCGCATCAAATTAAAAATGAAGTTGAAACACTCACCCATGAAAAATATAATTACGTTCTGCTCAACAAATACCCTGACGGAGAAGCCAAGATCTCCGCGCACAAAGACGCTGAAAGCGCGCTAGACCTTTCGTGCAGCATTCCCATACTGAATTACGGTTCGACGCGCGAGATACATTTTACGAGAGAGAATTATATGATTCATATTCTAAGTCGCTTCTAGTGATGAAACCCCCTACGAATGTAGCCTGGGAACAAAGTATCTCAGCCCAGCCCGAAGTGAAGACTACTCGAATAAGTCTGACGTTCAGAAAAATTTTACTTCCGAAACTGAAGCATTCGTGTGATGAAATGGACTTTAATTATTATTGTGGTATAATTAATTCCGTAACCCCAAATCCGTGTATGAATAAAAAGATGTTTCCACGCAAGAAAACACGTTTAGAAGATGAGATACGCGAGGATGACCGGCTGCAAATTCATGTTCATCATAAAAAATGTTTCACTGTGCTTCACATGACGCAACTTTGCTGAAGCTTGATTCTTTGCCAAAGAATATGTTTCATCTCGGAGGGGATATTTTTGGGACTGTATCGTGTTTCTCAGGTTTGACCCGTGTTCGGTTATGATGCGGAAATATGTGACTGATAAGAATGATCTGTTACATCCTACCAAAGATGGAGTTTCGTTGTCCCCACTAGTATGGAAAGAATTTTGCGATCATGCAAATACATTTGCTTTCTTTGAAAGCTCTGACAGTGTTTCATTTGCAAAGAAAGATGTGTGTGTTTCGAAACAAAATGTCAATGGTGAAAAAATTGTATCGCTACAAAGATTGTTTCAAAGAAACGATTTTAGACTGGAATTCGTACCGGAACATGTTCTGTTGAGGAAAGATTATTTACTTGACTCAAAATATAGCGAAATATGTGCCGTCATGAAAGAAACTCTTATTTCTAGAACTCTTTTAAGTATTTCGTGAGAAAGCAGTTGGTTGATGAGATACATTTTGAACGTGAATATGCTGGTGATCTTGACCGTCCAAATAGATTTCATCAACTGCAGGACTCTTTGTGTAAGTGTATTGAAAAATTTATTTCTAACAAAATTACAGAACTTTTTGTGTGTTTCGGTTGCCAAGTAGGTTATAGCAATTAGCTAAGACATGAATGCTTATCAACAAGCCGTGCCGAAAAGTGTGAAAATTATTTTGACCAAGCTTTGTTTACAGTTAATTGAACTGACATAGCAAAGGACTTTATTCTTCAAAATGAAAGCAATATAAAGTTTAGTAAACTAATTGTTACTGATGACTTTTTTGATGTTATTAATGTAAATGATGTACTGACTAACATTCAAAGTTTGAATTCAAAGTTGAAAAGTTTCACTTACCTTTTTTTTCCTCAGATGAAAAACATTTCTTAGTGTCACGGTATATTCCATTTTCGTTCTAACCGTTTTGCATTTGAGTTGTAATATTTCTGAAGCTGAATCTTCAGAAATCGAAATCACTCTGATTTATCGAATTTCGCTTTAGTGTAGAATACTATCTTCAAATGGCCAATTTTAGTATAAATAAATGCTTTATAGATAAAAAATAAGATTAAAAATACTTCATTATTTTTCAAGCCCTACTCGTGAAACTGGTTACGGTTCTTGACCCTGACTTATCCCATACGGGACATTTTCAGAAAAAATATTCAATTCTTGTTCATGTTTTGCATACTCATATAATAATATTATTGGAAATCTGACAATTTTATCCTTCAATGTTATATTTTACTATTGCTCTTTGTCTTCGGAAGAAGTTTTTCCATGGATATTGCATACCTCTCCTACACGTCTGCGACTGTTCTAATAAATTAGATTACCAACTAGAGTAAATAATATCCGTAGAAATATAGGTTATCTTGAATGTGTGATTAATCTGAAAACGAGAAACGCAGCCCGTGTGCTAATTAGGACCTTAGAATGTCCTCCACGAATTCAGCTTTTCTTAGTCTGTAAGATCTCGTGGCCCCAACTTGTCAGAAACTGGGGTAGTGACTGTTACTATGTGTGAATTTACACAGAAACGTAAGAAGGCGTTAAAGCCCTTTTTATTTTATCTTTAAAATAACAAATGAGTCCACTTGTTGCTCAAAAACTGCGCCGACCCGGTGGTTTAACTGAATCAGAACCTAAAACTGAAAGTAATGACTGGATAAGCAAATATAAAAAAAACACTACCGACGAGGCTCTGAGATCTTAAACTAACCGCGTGTCTAATTGCCGCTGAGATTCAGCAAGATTACTGATTAAACAGTTGAAAAATGGCACTTCTGCAAAGCTAGGCACACAGGCCGACACGCGCCAATCTAAATTCTACCGAGCACATTCACTAGCGTAACTTCAAAGCAAGACTTTCACAATCTAGTTTCCTTTCCTATTTAATTCAACTAGCTTCCGCTAGATTTGAATAAACTGCGCTTGCAACTACAATTTACATACTCTGGCACGGGCATTTCTAGGAGGAAAATGATGGCTAAACAGAAAAGGTAACTTAAAATAAATGTTAGTTAAAATACACTCACGTTTGTGAAAATTGCAACACCAAGAAGGAATCGTCATAATTGAATGCAATTTAATACACAGTTGAGTGGTAGTGGTACAAATAAATGATTAAATGTTCAAAGCAAACAAACAAGAACAAGAGATCAGAATCAGTATTTTGTGTGGCCACCACGCGCCGCAATAA
>KK121657.1:484451-525051 GCA_000611955.2 Stegodyphus mimosarum | reverse complement strand
AAACTTCTTTATTTCTTAATACAAATTTTAACGTCGTAGTGTTTTAGTTTTGGTAAATTTGTAACCCTGGAAAAAAATTACTAGAAACTGTCTTCATCAGGAATTATAGTTGCTCATCGGTTCTGTTCTTTTAATTTTAATCAGAACTTAATTAATTTTCAATTGAGGAAAAAAACTGTTTCTTCTAAGCAAAGCCGCTTTTCTTATCGCAAATATCCGGAATTAACGGTATTTATTCCTTGATAAGTACGAAATAAAGGTAATCAAATCTGATCTTTAAAACTTTGGAATAAGATTTATGTCACACTGTAAATTTATTAGTTCCATTTGTAGATTATGTGGGTCATTACACACGTTCATTTTTAATGGTATTGAAAATAATGTAAAATTGAACTCTATCAACAAAATCTTAACTTTTTTTCCCCAAAGTCTTGTCCTAACAATTAATATCATAATAATAATGCTAATTAATTTAACCACTTGACTGTCCTACGGAACTCGGATATTTGCTTCTTTTTTTTTTTTCTTCACAAAGATAAACTGGCTTTAGAAAAGATAAACTGGCCTTAGAAATATTCCTTCTCTATTTCACTAGCCGTCAACTCCTATATAGAAAACCGTCTACTCGTCTTCCTAACAAGGAGAAAAAAAAATTTTTTTTTGTGTTCCCTAGTCTTTTATCTGAAAATTAACAAAGACGGTCGTCAAAAAGCACATTTTTAAATGAGAAAGAAGTACTAGCTGAAGTGTCGCGGTACTAGCTGAAGGGGGAAGCCAGAAGTGCATTCCTATTTCCCGTCTTTTATAACTGAACTCAGCTTTGTGAGATCCTGATATAACTCCTATATGGGGAAAGCGTGACAAATTAAGCCATCAATCACCTCTTTTAATTTTCGCTGCATTCTGTGGTGTTGGAACGTACGAAGCGACGACTGTCTCTCGGGGGTCACATTAAACCCCGAAGAGTGTGTGACGCCCGATGGTATCGATGAGTTCTCTCGAAGGAAACGAAGAATTGGTTCAGAGACCTGATGCGAGCTGCCAATTTAAGATCACTGATCAAAGTAACATTACAATGTCAATTTTCGACTACTAGACACTCCGATTTCACATATAGTGAAATGTTCCCATTATCCTCGTATACTCTGTCCATCCACGCTTTAGCATCCATAGCCTCTGTTCTTATATAACCTTGTCATTTCATGAATTCTTGTCTTCATTTTAAAAGATACAGACAGCACTGCTTTTGCAATGGCTGCTGCTAACAATATAATTTCATTTCAGGTCTTGTTGTATGTCAACATCTTACTTACATCTTCTTACTGCACAACAACAACAATTTGCACTTTTCTCGCTTTGTTACCAACTTTAATAAACAACGAGAAAGATTTTTACTTCCTTGTACAAAGTAAAGGAAGCATTGTAATCACGGAAAATTCCAGGCATCATATTTCAACGAAAATATCCAATTTGACCACTAGTGAATGCAATTTAACTATGTTTTCGCGTGACATCTGTACGTAAGGACAGAATAAAGGACTCTATTCCCCCAAACGAATTAAAAAACTGATTTAAAATGGATCCAGAAGAGCTTTTTTTTCGCGTTGTCTGTACGTACGTACGTACGTACGCATGTATGTATTATCTCGCATAACTCGAAAACGAGTAGCCTCAAGACGTTGAAATTTTGTATATAGAACTGCTATAACATGTAGATGTGCACCTCGTATTTTGGTGGTAGTCGGCCGCACCGAAAGTATAGAAATATAAATATATATTTATATACCCACTCTGTTACTTAGCTCAGTGAGCTCGGTTTTTTTTTATTCTTATTTCTAAATTTAATTAAAATTTTTTATTCTTATTTCTAAATTGCGCATTTTTTGTTTTAAAAAAGGATTGAATTATATTGTTCTTATCTTCCGGTTAATGTTTTTATGCCTTTATATTTAATCTGCACGCAATAGTTATAGACTTATCAACAATTTAAAAGTTGTTTAGTGCTGCTAAGCCTAATTTTTTTGTTTTGTTTTAGGAGCCATATTTTTTTACATTTGAAACTTAGTAGAATAGTGAATTTAATTTCTGCGCCTTCCGTGTCTTTTGCCGAAACTTTCATTTTTGTGCACCGAAAAACATGCCTTGTTGCCTGCTGGCCGAATGGCTTGTTTTTTGCGTAGAAAATATAATTTTAATTGTAAAAATTGTTTTTTGATTGTTTTAACTGTATTTACTGTTTTATTTTTTTCTACATTTTTCAATTTTTAATGAAGACATTTTGGGGTTTTATGTACTCTTACCTTGCCACGAACTGAGAAAAGAATTAATTGAATGAGAAATATATCTCTAATGAAATTCGAAGAAATACGTTTAAATGAAAAGCAGCAAAAAGTGAGTATAATTTAATATTTCGTACAAGGAAGGCATGTGGTGTACACATTAGATTTTTTAATAAATGTTTTCGCACTGAAAAAAAATGTTGCAATATTATAACTTTTCCATCCACATAAATTAAGTCGGTTTTTATATAATTATACATTTATCATAATTTAATTCTAAAATTAATTACACATTTATTATAATATAATTCTAGAATTAATTATTCATTTATTATAATTTAATTCTAAAATTCGATTAAAAATGAAAATGTAACTAAGTTTTTTAATACTGAAAGAAACTTTTGCTGATTTTATAATGGCTTTAAGCTGAAGAGTTTTATTTAATTTGTTTAACCAGTTATTTTATGTTAAGAATCTTTACTATGACTTCTCTCTTGCCGTTTTCCCGCAGAATGTTAATTAGCTCGCCTGCAGTATTCATTATTAATTTTTTCATCTTATACTCAATGCAAGAAGGCTTGAGTCAAATCAATAATTGACTGCGGAGAACAAGAAACAGGTTGAAGAGATTTTTGAACGATCTGATTTAAAAATTAATTTAAGCGATTTTATGTCAAATATAAAAAACACTGCATCAATACATCAGTCGCGGCCGTCCCATTCATTAAAATCGATTTTTTGTGTCATCAGAATCTGTAATTTTGTTTCCAAAAACTTGGTTATGTTTGTAAAATAAAATAATAGTAATAGTAATACAAAAAATAATAAAACATAAATTTGACAAACCATTTTTTAACTTCTGTACATATTCTTAGTCTAACTGTTTGTTTAATATATTTATGTGAAATTATTTGTTTATATTATATGACGTTACAGAGAAAAATCGATGAAGGGAACGATGAAGAAAACAATTCCTTCCATAACGGTCGATAGAAGAAAAGAGCTGGGAATACGTGAAAATTTCTGTATGAGTTTGCAAAAAACATTTCTTTGAAATTCTATTATGTAAAAACTTTATAAAATTTCTGTGGGATTTTGTAGTCTATAGAGATTATTTTACTATAGAGACTATTTACTTTAGACACAGTACTATTTTCTACAGAGACTATTTACTTTAGAGGCGTAAATGCAATGTGCATGCATTTAATTTAGAGAATATTTTTTATAGAAACTATTTATAATATATTTTCCTATTTCTCAACCGGGCGTGAGGGAGATTTCATGCTTTCAGGATGATTGGGTCCCCTTTTGCTTAGTTTATGAATACAAAAAAACTATTTTTATACACGTTTTCGTATTTCTCAGCATTTTCTGTACCTCTTTGTTGTTTAATTTATAAGACATGTCAAAAAAGAATCTTAAATAAGTGCATATGTATTTTTCGAGATGGGGAAAGAAGGAGGAATGATCTTCTAGCCATAGTGCAAGAAGTTCGTGGAACAAAAAAGGTTAAGAACTATTGATTTAGACTTATTCCAGAGCTTCTAAACCAGGAGTGTATTTTCTCCTTGGTGGATCGAACTTCATACTTTCAGGGGAGAAATGTGGTCAGGCTTTTGCTTACCCGTTAAGTATTTACTTTTTGTTTATGAATATAAAAAAGCTACTTTTATCCAAGTTTTGGTATTTATCATTTTCTATACTCTTTCTTGCTACATTTGTAAAGCAGGTCAAAAAACAATCTAAGAGAATGATCGTCTAATAATGGTTGAAAGGTGTTCATGGAGTAGAAAAAGTTGAGAACTACCTACAAAGTTCTGTAATAGGGTTTTCTATATACCGTACACTCTGACATATAACGCGCATTTTTAAATCAAAAAATAAGGTCGAAATTTATAGGTGAGCTTTATAAGCCGGATATGGAAACGACAGTTTAAAAATAAGTAATAAATCAGCATACAAAATTTTTATTTTTTCATGTCCCTAAATGTTATTTATTTAAAAGCAATGGCATACCTTAAAAATGTTCATTATCGGATAACATGAAAAGCTCGTCATTTTCGTCTTCCGTTGTATCTTCAGGCACACCATAGAATTCTGGCTCATCTTCACCGTTATTGTTACTCTGATTCATAAATAAATAACCCTCATCCGTTCCATCCTTCAGCAACACCAAACATACTTGTTGCAACACGATTTCCATTTTCCTTCGCAAACTGAACGACTTTGCATTTGAAATGAGCACTGTATTGTTTCGTTTGGCAGAAGCCATGTTTACAACTAAAAGGAGCACTAGATCAACTGTATTTAAACTAAAGAAAACGCGGATTACTAAAGCCTTTAAAGTTTACTTCAAAATCACGCCTTCAAATGATTACAGAAAAAGAATACATCTGACTCCTAATTCTGAGAATTCATTCGGGTTGAAAAGGCATTCTTACCCCAAATTCTATCCCCCTTTTCTCGAAATCCTAGAATAACATTCTTGCGCACACCAGCAATTAATACAATCCACCCTCTTTGCAGAATTATTTACTTCCTCAAGCATTTCCTCATACACACATATTTTTGCCCTTATTGCTTGTCAATTCAATATTCGATTGCCTGGGAAAAATCATCGAATGAATGACTTTAAAAGATAATAGCTTTGCTTTCAAGTTCCTAAAGAAAACAGTGACTATGACTGATATTATTACTGAACTATTGCACAGAGCAACTTTGCCGGTTCTTGACATCAAGCCCTAGGGTACATGACATGTATGATTCTGGACGTGGAAATAATCTTTGAAAAGAAAACGGAGAAAAGGAAAAGGAGAGAAGCGCTAAAAAGGACCAAGGTTAAAACATCTGACAAGTTCTCAACAAGACGAGAGAGATGAGCATTCCATGAGAATCTTTAAGACAAAGGAGGAACAACTTCAAGATACAAAAACTGGCATCAAAGACTATGCTGAATACAACAATTCTACAATTCTACTGTAATACAACAATGCAACATATTCAATACAACGAAAATACAACTCAATACAAATACTACAATACTACTGCAATCTAGATTACTAACACAATACAACAAATGCAACACTTCAACATACGCTACAACACAACCTCAAACTACACATATTCCAAAAAACTACTTCCAAACAGCTTAACAACATCAACACCATGATCAAAAGGATTGGAAGTATAAACAACTAGCAATTGAGGAGCTAAGTGATGAAATTGTCGTCTCCACCCATAAAAGTGTGAGCTGCTATTGGCCGGATGTTTCTATCTTCAAAGGGAACTTCATAATTAAAGACTTGGGAATAATTATGAACGTTGGGAATAATTCATGAATTCGCATTGTACAGCCTTTGTGAAGAATTTTTCGTTGGTTCTTTTAATATATTCTGGAACAGAAAGTTTTAAGTCTCTGTGTAAAAGTTCCTTACGAATAAGAAAGTGGGAGTCTGTAATAATGCACAAAAATTTATTTACTACGACTTGCAGCTGGTGTAGTTGATTTTGAGAAGCCGAATTCCATGCTGGAGCTGAATAGCAGAGTATTGGACGAATGCAGGTAGTATATATGTGCCTCTTGGTACGTAGAATGAGAGTGGAGTATTTTGCTATGACAGGGAGAAATCTACACATGATACCTATTGCTTTACTTTTAACACTACTAATATGGTTAGACCAAGTGAGACGTTGATGTAAAATAATACCTAAGTATTTCGACTTTGTGACCAGTGGAACAGGTTCTTGAAAGAGGAAGAGATTTTTAAAAGTTACGTGCTTCTTGGTTTTGCTGAGGATTAACAATTGAGAATTACTAACATTAATTTTCACTTGCCATTTGGTGCACCAATCTTCAACTGAGTGGAGATAATTTTGCAGTTTATCGATAGCGTGATTTGCTTTGATTGATTTCACGGCAATTACCATATAATCGGCATAACATGCAAGAAGAGAGTAGTTGTCCAAACCTGGGTGGGAAAAATCCGAGATGTAGAACAGATAAAGCACAGAACCAAGGATACTGTCTTGGGGGGCACTAGATCTTATAGGTCTTGGAGAAGACATTTCATTAGCTCCAACTTGATAAGCTTGAACATGAGCCTCTCATGCTAGATGCGGTCAAAAGCTTTTGCCACGTCTAGCATAAGGAGCGCAACGCTTTGCTTATTGTTGGCGAGTTGTAGTAAGATGTTTCCTAAAGCCGTACTGATCACCAGGCAAAAGATGAAGAAAAGGCTCTAATCTTGTAAGCATAATACGTTTATAAATTTTGCCCAGGCTGGATAACAGACTGATTGGTCCATAGCCATCTGGTTTGGTCACATCCTTGCCAGGTTTAGGTAGAAGAAAGATCTTAGCTTGTTTCTATGGGGCTGGAAAATAATTAAGACAAGCATTACATATGCTGGCAAATTTACAGATAAGATTTCTAGGCAACTTACGAAGCATTTTATTGGTAATATGGTCTTCGCCTGGAGCTTTTTTGATGTTAAGATATCTTATAATATTTGTAATTTCCAAAGGGGTTGTAAATCTTGGAATATTATGAGCCGATGGAGAATTGAACCAGGAGTAAAAATAGCTTTTCAGCACATCTTTAAAGGACTGAATCATGGGTTCCATATTAGGAGTGAATTGTTTTTCCAAATGTTCTACAAAGATGTCTACTTTATCTTTAAGTGAGTAAACAATTTTAGTACCCGAATGTATAGGTATATTAATAATGTTACTTCTTTTAAGATTTTGCAGATACTTCCACAATCAGCCATCATTAATTAATATTAATTTTAGAAATGAATTCTTTCTTAGTATCCGTTTTGAAATCAAAATGAGCTTCTTAATTCTTCTGTTAAAATTATTTATTTCTCTTTTAAGGGCAGGATCCCAGTTACGGTGCCAAAGTTTCAACATTCTGTTTCTTTCTTTAATAATTTCTCTGATATTGTGCGAGAAAACGGTGCTCGTTAATCGGCGAATATATCTAAAAATGAAATTTGAAATTATAGGTAGGCGTTTATGCACCGATGCGTGTTATAACACCGGAATATACGTTAGCTTACGCAGCTTCTACAAAAGTTTTTTGTAAGACAGTGTTGAAGGCGCTTTTTTTTTTGTCCTCCCTTCTTTTTTTTGACCGCAAACTCTAAACAGGTCAGCGTAATTATGAGTTCTTTAAAATAGCCGGTGGACTGATTACACATCAGTACTGTTTAACATTACCGAAAGTGTATATTATCCGAAAAATGCAAAATATGATAACAACATTTTATAGCTTTTAGAATTTATGGCCGAGTGTAAACATCTGGATTTTGTCAAGAAATTTGCGCGAAAGGCAACCGCGAAACTTTCGATAAAGTTTTCAATCTGTCGTCGGCTTGCCAGAGGACGGACTCAAACGATGATTAATTGAGGAACTGGTCGGATAATTCTTGAAATGATGTGTGTTATGGCGCCAGATAAAACGGTTTTATTTTATGACTGCTTTCAACAAAATTGCGAAATCCATGATGCACGACTTTAAAATGAGCTCCTATTGCAAAACGTTTACGTCTGCGAACATGATTTAGGCGGTCTGCGCATTTTGTTATACAAACTGTCATAATTTGAGTATTGCATCTGTAGTTTAAAATGTTTTTTTCCAGCAGAGGGAGCGGAACCAGTCCTTAACTGGCCAGAATGTACAACCATAATAAATTTGACTCCGATTCACGTAGTTGGAGCAAACGGAACTGTACAAACGGAATATTGCACGTATCTTAGCATGCAATCTTTCATTTAGACTAGTGCCGATATAGTGATTCCTTTGTAAGTCCTCTTCCGAAAAATTTTGGTAGATGCTGACATTCTGTAGAAATTCCTATAAAATTTTGTAGATATTCATCTGTAGCGTTGGATTTAAACTGAAACTGCATGAGAGCTGAATGCACGATCTGACTGCTGATTGGCTAGAATTTCTTTTTTTTTTTCTTGAAGAAAATGGAAATTTTTTTAGTAGCAAAATGGAAGATATTTTTAATTTCGCCTGTGGAGACATTAGATATTTTTTTAAAGCAGGAGAGATGAAAAATGAGCAAGGCCTTCGCCGGGAATCGAACCACGGACCTCTGAAATACGCGCGCAGCGTGCTGACCAGTACACCACAAAATCATTTGAAGAAGGCGGGAGAAATACCTTATACGCTTATTAAGCATACATAAACAATAATAATAATAATATAGCGAAAAATTCTTATTTATATTTATTTTCTATCTGAAATCTTATGTTAAGTACTTAGACATTTTTGTTGGTTACACTTTGTAATTCAAATAAATGTATTTGAATTACAAGAGTAACGTTTAATAAATCTTTAATAAATGAACCAAATAATTCTAACATCTTTAATTAATCACTAAATAAGTAATTTTAATTTAAGTTAAACAAATTATAAAATCCTTCTAAAACTTTCAGAGAAAACGTTCCAAGTTTGACAAACTTGAGAAAAAATAGTAACAGATTAATCTCTTTCTGTTCATTGTTACATTTTCTTTCACACATAAATACATGTGATTTGATGTAAAAAATTATAAATTTGTATATGATTACAGAATTTGTTTGTTTAGTGTCCATGTACTGAGATAAATTACTAGAAATTATCTTCATCTCAGATCTTATTAAATGCCGATTTAATAAGGTAAATGAATAAAAATAATAATAATAAATAAATAATATAAATAAATATAAATCCAATTCTTGCATAATTGTTCTGTTTCTGGATATATGCTGATAAGAAAAACCACTATCGTAGAGCGTTAAATCCATTTTTGGCTGGGAGTAGAGTGGGTAAGGTAACTAGAAATAAATTTTAATACAAATGTCAGTTTTGAGGGACAAAGTGATGTGTAACTTTCGAATGTAGGGATTTGCAGCTGTAGTACGGTATACATAGTTAATTTTTATTTTATTTTTTGTCTTTTTTGGAAATCTAGGAGGACCACGAGAGTAAACTGCGAGGATCGCAGATTGAGATAGGCTTCTATAATATTCTAAAGAAATTTAATAAACCTTTCATGGAGTAGAATTCTATAGAAATGTTGTTTTGCAAAACCCTGCAGAAATTTTATAAAACCTTCATAGAAAGCGAGTTTTGTTACAGAATTGCATCTATAATACAAAACTTAACTCTCGTAAAAATGTAAAAACAGTTTTAATCATAAAATTAGATAAACGATTAAATTCATATTATTGATTATAAAATTTTAATTCCAGAAATAAAATGCTATAAATTATTGTATAGGTACGATGCGGTAATTGTATTAGAGAGAATTATAGTATATGTATGATGAGATTGTATATGTACGACTGATGAAAGTATCGTTTCTGACTTTTAAATGTTATTTAAATGTATTCATTTTTATTTAAAGATTATTTTAAATCAAAGCGATATTAAAAGTTTTAGTAAGTACAAAAATCAGTATCTGTTGAGAAAGTTATTATTCTTTCCCCCTCCCTCATATATCCATCACTATTTAATAATAGAGAGAGCATACAGAAAAATTCTGCGTGTAAAACGTTGCAGGCAATTAATATTCCTATGATTACTTTTTTCAAATTTTTTAATGACTTTTAAAGTAAATTTCTTTTTTTCCCAACATTTTAAAGGAAAAGTAATTATTTATTATTTATTTTACAGACGCAAATCATTACCTCTCCTACCCCAGCTGTCTTTACAAATCTTTTTATTCACTTAGCACACACCTTTTTTCGTTGTAACGAGTAAAGATGAATCTGCAGTAAGTAGAAATTTCTAAAAATAGACCGTCATGCCAAACAGAAAAAAGAAGTGACGACAGCTGAAAAACACTTTTTATGATTATTATTCTTTCAATGAAAACAAAAAGAATTCTCGCAATTAAGTGTTTGTAAGCAGAGTTTCTGGAAGTATTTGTTTTTTCGAGATCATTAGACAGGTAGGTTCGACCAAAAATTCCAAGAGATAACATATCAAAACACCCAAAAAGAGGCCTTAATTACTACAGCAGACAGGTTTGCTCTAAAATCAAAGAAACACTAGAAAAATACGTCGCCAAAACAATCGCCAAAATTAATGATTTAGTCGTAAGAAATAAAAATAAAATTTAAAAAAAAAATATTTTCAAAACATCCTAGGTATTTTCGAATTGGATCCCATATTATAATTTATTCACTGGAATTACTTAGCTTTTATGTAATTGTAAATTAATGTTTTGGTCTTTCTCTCGAGTTACTTATTTATAATTATGAATAATTACTTTATGCATAATAATATAAAAATGTTAAAAATGAATAACAAAAAATATTGAAAAGTTTACTTTTAAATTCCAAAGGCAAAAAAATAATATGTAATTTTCTGTTAGCTTGATTGAGATTGCAGAAACACTTTATCCATGGCTAGGAAGCAAAGATTCACTAACATTTACGAAGAGTATTTTATGTTTTACAAAAGAACTAAAGAATATAGGACACTATTTTCATTTCCCGAAAGACGAATCACTTGTATACCAAAAAGCTCATATGACTCATTACTTCATCTTTTCTTGAATAGTGGAAGTTTCAAAATTTCTATTACAATATTTATTAGCTTTGGAAAGAGCTCTGTCTTACAGCTAACTCAAAGAATTTAAAAGGAATTCTTAAAGGCAACTATAGAATATCTTAGGACACCATATGGTGTCCTGAGATATACTTTCGTTCTCCTAGAATTGAGGCCCACTAGCGGCTGAGCGGTAAAGTCGCTGAGCACTGGTAGTTTGGTCCGAGGTTCGAATCCTCCGAACGTACTGGCCGCAGCGCTTTTGTGGCTTTCCCCATGCGTAACGTGTATACGACCCTTCACGAAGGCATCCGTCTCCTTAGTCAGATAACCCTCGAGGCTTTGCCGTAATTACATAAACCAAAACAAAACTAGAATTCTGTTTACACCTACCTTGCAGAAGTTTTGTTTACGACATAGAGATAAGTGGTTGTGAAGGTAAAATTAGCATAAAAGTGTATAACGTTAAGGACTGAATATAGATCCTAAAATTCTGAACGTCGATTATTTTAAGAACAAGCCTTTTTTTTTTTTCGTTTAACCTTGTTAAATTTTGCAAAAAATGCGGAAAATGCAAAATGTTTTGAGATAACGATATCCATACAGAACGCTATATCCGGTTTTCATACCTTTGGAAGTTTGCTATAGCGGTATAAAAGAACATTAAGTGTAGAGGAAACTATACGAGACCGAAAGGTTCTTTATTTATATGCGGGATTCTTTATAATCCGGGTTCGTTATAGCGGGGCTCAATTGTATAATGTTTTTAATGAGTTCAGCTATAGCAATTCACGAGTGCAGCCAGTAGTTAATAATAAGAGAGATAAAGAACTACGTTAATTGTTTTTAAATACTAGTTTGTTATCGAAAACGGACAAACTGAATTTGAAAATTAAATATATTACGCTTTGCCAAATGGCAACACACTGAAGCGTCCAAGATAAAGTTTTTTTCCCCAGAGCAGTGGCTACACATTTTAAATAGTGATTGAAATTTTAGGATAATTATCTAACAATTTACCGAAGGGCAACACGCTAGAACCCTGAAGATAAAAATGTTGTATTTTGAGCAGTGCAACACATCGCTTTAGGTAGGCTTGCCAGACGTCCCGGTTTGACCGAGACAGTGCCGGTTTTCAAACAAAATCCCAGTGTCCCGGCCGGTTTACTTCACGTCCCGGTAAAAATTCAATTTGATTTTATAGATGTGATTATGAATAATTATGACCAAAAAAAGTCTAAAAATAATTAACTGTGAAGGATTATTTAAGATAATTAATTACTTTGTCATTTACTTATGTACTGCATGAAAAGTGAAAAATAGAAGAGTGATGATCTGTTAATAAATAATATTGTCATCGTGTCGTCTTGTCCTACCTAGGCGCAATGCCAGAGGCTCTCTGGGCGAGTTTGGGTACTAAGGGGTGTAGCTTTAGTGCTTGCGATAGAGATAACATCAGTCAGTTAACTGTCAGTCCCTGCTGGCGGTGCCTGTTACGTTACTGAGCTAGCGCTGTTTTATTTATGTGTTAAGTTTACGCACTCTCTGTTAAAATGCCAAAACGATCGTGTAAATTCCCCTAGGATTTATAGAATAAATTTCTTTTATTGAAGAAAGTATGTGCTGGTACTGGTAATCAAGATCAAGACGATAGAGTTAAATGTTCACATTGTAATTCTGAGTTTTCGGTTGCTCACGATGGTCGATCTGATATAAAAGATAATTTGCAGTCGAGTAAAGACAAAAAGAGTTTAGGATGTACTGCTAGCTTATCAAAACTGACCAGTTTTTTTAAGACTGCGAGCTCTAATGACAAAAACTCAGCAGCGAAAAACCTCACAGCAAACCATTACCTAAGTTTCAATTCAAATTCTTGCTTATCAAAACTAATTTCTAAGTTTTTTTACCATAAATTTTCACTCGGAATACTTCAGTGTGAGGCAATGGTTTTAAATGTAATAGCTCCTTTAGCTCAAGAAGTGTTTAAGAAGACTTGACGAAATCAAACTACGTAATTGTAAGTAAGCATGCATCAAACAGAAAGGATGTAAAACTTTGTGCCAACTGTTTGCGCTACTTGAATCCTAATTCAGGTGTGCAAGTATTGCTGTTAGATTTCAAATCTATCGCGGGTGAAACATATGAAATTCTTACAAATCACTTATACTCTGTCTTGTTGCTAAACGATTTGAATAACAAAGTAGTTGGCTTTCGTGGAGATAACTGCAATACTAACTTTGGTGGTGTGAAAAGAGCAGAGAAAAACAAGGTTTTCCATCGACTCAAATATAGCCTAGGACGCAAAGAACATCTTTAGAAATCTAGATGAGCAAGACCGTACCAGTGTGAAAGAAGAATGTCATGGCTTTTATAAAAGATGCACTGGAGTTCTGGGTGAAACTTTTTTTAAACGTTGAACAGTTTTCATGGGTGTCATGGGTCAATCTGACCAAAACAAATGCTGTTGATTGGGAAAACGCCGAAACTTCTGCTGAAATTATTAATAGCTGTCTTTTTGCTGTACCCGATATGAAAATAAGCAGCTGTTTGACGGAGTTGTGTTTGCTAAGGGGTATTTGCAGTGGAAGGAAGAAGAGACTACCGGAGATGTGATTATTTCAAGAAGAAAAATGGCTCAGGCTGTTTGGTCACTTTAACGAGAATCACATAACAGCCCCCAGTCTGATCAAGATTGTTGAGTATGCCATCTGTTTACATGGGACATCAGCATCAGTTGAGAGAATATTCTCTTTGATGAACAGCGCATGGACTGACGACAGGGGTTTTATGAAGGAATCTACGGTTAAAGACTTGATGACATGTAAAATTAATATTGGTTCAGCTTGTGATGATTCTTACAAGAAGATTAAAAACAAAAAAGACTTTCTAAAAATGTCCTAGACAATGAAAAGATGTAACTATTGTTCAAATTTTTGTTCCTCAATCAAAGTGTTTCTTCTTACAAGCAATTTATAAATATTAACATGTAAGAAATATAATGTTTTAATTTATATGTCATTTATTATTATCCCTCGTTTAGGTTCCTGATCAATAACCATTTATCCATACCATTGAGAATAAATTAATCTCTAAAGCATCCTAAAAATCCGCAAAGTGTGTGTACCCTTGAATACCCGCCACGCCTGGGAGGGGGCATTCAGGTGTTCCGGTTGAACATTTCAGAAATCTGGCAAGCCTACTTTTAGGTCGCTTAGACTAGGTCGCTTAGACATTTTTTTTTAAATCAAGAATTAACTAAATTCAGAGAAATTATCAAATAAATTTTAAAAGAATTCTATATTCAAAATTCAGGTTTGAAGATGCACATGTTCAGGTGGAGGACTAGTTGTATTAAAAATCTGGTGGCTCCAGATGTCCTCATTTCTCAACAATGCAAGGAACACGCATACATACATACAGCTTCTTCATTATTTTGTAACAAAACTCAGAATTTCCTTCAATATCGTATTTTATCGCAACTCATTACGTTTTTTTGAACAAAACATGATTAACGTTGTTTCACTCTAAATAACATAGTTTCCCTTTTCCTTCGAGTCTGTTAGCATTTGGCAGAAGTAATGTTTCTCTGTTCATTCCAGTCTACTGGTATTTGGCAAAATGTAAGATAGTTATCTCTCAGACTGAAGTCATTCCTTTACTTCGTACTTAGAATATTGACTTTTTGGACAACCATTTAAATCTGAACCCTCTTTTTAATCTTTTATTTTCTGTGAACAATCTCATCATAGAGCATGTGGCGTAGCTAGGGGCGCCCAAGGCGGCACATTTTTTGGGACGGCATTTTTCTCGTGAAAATTTTTTATAGTCATTACTCATGTGAATCGTGGAAGGATCAGGTGAAGAATAATGAGATTCTGAATTGCCATATGGAATTAAATTGAGATGAAAAATAATTTTTACTCTGGAAAAAATATTTTAGAAATCACCCCTAGATTTCAACACCTGCGGATCTGCGTAGTCTTGTTGTACCTTTTTTAATCCGTCGAAACTTTAAAATGCAAACTACAAAAAATCGACTTAATTATGATCACGGTAACATTTATAAAGAAGACATCCTCGTAAAGAGAAGTATTTCACAATTTTATTTCAGTTATTGCTAGAGGAAACGAATGGAAACTTGGAAGGGTGGTCGTTTTCAATTTTTTCAGTTTATTCTAAAATGTAATAGTTACAATATTTATTCTAAAATATAATTATTTACAATATTTTTTCGATAATATACTAGATACATTATTTATTCTAAAATACAAGAGAACAAAGATTCTGACAAGCATTGTAACTATTGTTAGTCGTCTTAAGTAAAAATCATTTCAGAAGTATTTAAGAACTGCAAATGTTTCTTTTGCATTTAAGAAATCTTACTTTTATAGTCCAGATAACAGAAGATGGATCTCTATAATGTTAAGAATGGTTTTGGAAAAAAAAATAAAAAGCAAAGTAATAAAATAATTTTAAAACGTCGGAATTAGTTTTTCTTCAAAAGTAAAGGTAAAGTATTAATTTATTTCCCTGTGTATCTTTTGACATTTTTTAGTTATTTGTTTATATATCAAGGGGGCGGCAAATTCGGTGCTCGTCCTGGGTGGATAAAAGTCTAGCTACGCCACGGGCTAAATATTCTCTTAAAATGACAATAGCTAGGAAAAATTTATATCTATTACTATATTAAAATTTATATCCATAAATTTATGGTTAAATTTACTATTTTGGATATAATAATGGGCTGTATTTTAAGACAGAAAATGATTAATATTTTTTAGTATAGTAGTGACCAGTATGTTTTAGAACTAAAGGGAGAAGTATTTTTGAAACTTGAAGTGATCACTATTTTCGGTGTAATAGTGAGCAGTATTTTTAGAATTAAGGTGCCCAGCGCTTTTAAGATTTAAAACGACTAGTATTTTTTTTGTATAATAGTTAACAGTATTTTTATAGTTACAATAATCAGCATTTTATATGATAAGCTTTAAAGTAACCAGATTTTTTATCATAGTAGTGACCAATGTTTTTTGAACTAAAGTGATCAGGCTTTCACTCTGTTTTCCACCTTTTTACTTCCTTGCACCTTTTACTTCCTTTTTACATTTCTTTCAGGTTATAATCCTTGCACGAAGTTAAAGGAAGTATTGTAATCGCGAAAAATTTTGTGCATTACATTTGAAAGGAAATATCCATTTTGACAGTTCCCGAATCCACATGGTCGATTTTTTTACATGACATCTGTATGTACGGTAATAATAAAAGACTCTTTTCTTAAAATGGATTTTAAAGGTAATTTTTCGTGACATCTGTACGTACGTGTGCATGTATGTAACTCGCGTAACTCAAATATGGTTAGTCGTAGAAAGATGAAATTTTGTGTACGGGACTAATATAACATCTAATTGTGCTCCTCCTTTTTTTTATTGCAGTCGGCAGAGTAACAACATATATATATACTCACCCTTTACCCGACTTAAATGTCCTTAATCGGCCTTTATTTTCGCCATCATGCGTCGTAGTCATATATTTCCAATTACAGAAGTGTTTTAAATGACGAAGATATTTGTATTTTGGCAGTGTCAAACTTTAAAAAATTAATTTTCGACAAATAACGAAATCTAACTACATATATATAATAACAGTTTATACACGTAGTTTCTCTAACAATATTTAATATCAGTTTATACACGTAGTTTGTCTAACAATATTTAATATCAGTTTATAATTGAAATGTCTAACAACATTTAAAATCAGTTTATTGTTATTCTGAAAAGAATATTTAATAGATCATTGAAGTCATGTGGTGTCCATATCATATTATTTTTATCTTTTGTTTTCTGAGATATGATTGATTAAACTGATCATACGTTATCCTAAATATATTATAGATGTTAATAGTTATATATAAGCAGGGAAATAATTTAGAACTTTCCTAATCTCTCACTGAATCTAGAGCTGCGTCGCCATTTCTTGGAACCTCCAAAAATTGAAGTTTAGGCTGTCTGGTGTCCTTGGTAAGAATGAACTCCAAAATTTGACTACGCCTTTCTGAAGTGCTAAGATTCCAAAGAAAATGTCGCTGGTAGGCGAATCCGTCAGGTAAAAAATATTAATCACGATACTATACAGCCTTAAAAGAAAAAAGATAGAAGTTTAACTTACAGGATCTAAACCAAAGAGTCACGATTCTCCCATGTTTGCTTTCCGTGATATTCATCAAAAATGAACTACTTCATCATTACATGAATAACAAGAAGAGATGAAATAACTAGATATCGGATAAGTTGAGAAATAATTAAAATGTTGGTCAAAATACCAGATGAAAGATAAAAGTAACATCTAATTATTAAGATTAATTAACTGTTTGTTATTTACGTTACAGTAATTATGTTTCTTTTTAAGCAATGAAGAAAAATATTCTTTTAAATTTATTTGAACTTCTCATAGACTCGAGTTAAAATGGGTTATGTTATTATATACAGATCTTTTGCCTGTGATTTTTCTTTAAAATGCTGTAATTCAAATCAGAGATTTGAAAGAAAATAAAACAATTAGCGCAATCAAAATTTTGAATTTTTTCGATGATAACTTTAGAAATTGTCATATAAAATTATGAAAATGTCAACTTGAAAATCATTGAAGAAGTTAGAAATCTTAAAATTTACAATATTAATTGCTGACTTTGAAAACCTCTACGCGTCTCTACCACTAAAAGAAATCTACGAAACTCTTAGAAACGGCAAAATGTTTCCTGAAATACTTAATATCCTGGATTTAGAAAAATGGAAAGAATTTCTACATTTTTTGCTATACAGTAATTGTATTAAACATTCAAAATTTCTTTACCTGCAAACACAAGGAATTCCTATGGGAAGTTCATATTGCACTCACCTTTAAAACTTATTTCTATTTTCTAAAGGATTCAAATTCCTAAATAGCCTTTCTAATAACGATTTCAATAAATTTGAACACACTTATAGATATGATGACATTGTTACTTTCAACAATTATAATCTCATCGGAAATAGTAACATCTATCCAAACTGTCTAAAACTTAATAAGCCCAATAAACACCAAACAGAAATAGTTTATCTTCAGCTAAGTATTCATAATCTTACAGAAATTAAAGTTTTTGATAAAATAAGAGATTTTAATTTTTCTACTATTAAACTTATAAATTGGAACTCCAACATATCTGAAAAAGTTATTGCAAATACTATTATTAGCCAAATTAGCAGTATTCAAAATGTTTTCACTGAAATAGAAACACAAAAAGAAGAAATTCTAATTCTCACCACAATTGTAAAAGAAAATTAAATTCCTATAAAATTCATTAATAGTCTATTAAAAAGTCTGGAGTAGTCCCTATGACAATTTTTAAAATTATGAATTTTTTATCTTGAAATCTCCAAAAGGAAGGATGTTTTAGAGGGTTTATAGGAATTTTTATATCTTTTATTATTTTTTAATCCATTTTTTCATTTAATTACTATTCTGTTATTAAACAAGGGCCTTTTATATTTAAAGTCGTTTTGATAAGCCCTTAACATGAAGACTTTTCACTTTTCTAACAATAGTTCCTTCACTTCATTTTTCAAGCTTTCTTAAATCTGTTAACAATGTTCTTCTTTATAAAATTTCAACGGGAGGAAAAAAGCAAGAATCAATTTTTCGTATTATAACATCTTTATTTTTTTTGTCTTTAGCGTTCGATTTTACTTCTTACTAAAAAGACAATTCTTTGTTGATTTCATTCGTGACAATCTCTAGAGCAAAAAAAAAAGGTAGAAGTCCGAAGAAGCGATGTCAGGGGCTGCATGGTGAGTGTGGCAAAGGATTCCATTCGAGTCCGTACAGAGTCCAGCCGGTGAATGCAGACACATGTGGTCTTGCATTATCCTTATGGAACATTATCTTTTTCTCCGGAACTCAGTTCGACGTTTTTCCTTGATAGCAGCGTCAGCTTGCTGTATACCCTGCTGTCGACGGTTTAACCTTTCTCCAGATACTCCTTGTGGATAATACCACGGCAATCTCACCAGATACAAAGCATGATCTTTTAATTAGTCAAATTGCGCTTTGCGGCGCTGCCGACGGACTCACAGGGCGCAGACCAACCCCCCTTTTCGTCCTGCGTTGTTGAAGTAAATCCAATTTTTTTCACAAATGACGATCCGGCCCATAATTTTCACGTCGCGTTGATATTCGAGCACATTAATGCAGGAACGAACATGTCTATCCTTATTTGCTTGAGTCAGCTCATGCGGCGCCCAGCGATTGAACTTGTATGTCAAGTTTTTCGGATGCATAGTGCGACTATGGACATGGCACTAACGTCTAACTCCTTAGCAAGCTCTCTAGTGGTTGCGTACTGATCTTCCAAAAGTTCTCGCAAGCGGGCCTCATCAACATCAACCAGCCAGAGCGCTCTGCTTCTTGAATGTCACAGTCCTTGTTTTTGAAATTTCGGTATAAAATCTTCACAGTGTCATATGATACAACGTTCGTACTTAAAGCTGTACACATGATTTGGTGATATTCTATAAGATGACTTTTTACAACAGAACTGGAAGTAAAAGATTTTTCTAATCCGGTACCGTGATAGTTCCATTTCAGACACCTTGTACTTAATGAAAATGATATTTTTCCCCAAATTTCACAACGCAGTGTTTCTAAAGCAAGTCTTTTTCTTTCAAATGCCAAAAAATATTACGACAAAATATGATTAAACACATCAACGAGAACTGTTTGCGCGGGTGATATTTGCGGTGGCGAAAAAATTTCGTTAAAACCCTATATTTATTCTTTACTGTTAAATAATGAAGACTCTGTATAGCGTAATTCCTCCCGTATGTTTCTGCCTAGCTTTTAAGCAGCAGGCGTTCTGAAAATTTTAAAAGTGTCGAAACTTTACCTTCTAAATGAAGAACTTTCTGCCAGCCAGCCAATACAAGAACCGACCCTCACGACGAAAAAATTTACTCAACCTAATAGGTATTATTATTATTTGTGTTTAATTTTCAATTTCACATTGGCATGTTTTCTCGCAATCAGCACAATTTTCTTTCATAATAAAAAGTTAATTTATGAATCCTTCATAACTTTTTTGGAACCCCTAATCTGACCGCTGCCACTCTACCTCTCAGAGAGAATCTGTCATTCAAAGAGAACTTGGTAATGTAAAATTTAAAATTAGACAAACAAGCAATTTTTATTTGCCGTAGATGTTTTCGATAATTTTTATTTTAGGCGAAGAAGATTTCTGCAGAAATATTGTTTATTATTCCTGAAGAAGAGAGTTGTGTCAGATTGCTCTCAAATTTGATAGATTTATTCAAACTTTGTTCTATTTTAACCGAATTTAATATGATTATCTAAAATCGAAAGTGATGTCCCATTTCGGACCATCCCGATTCAGTCTTTCTGGATTCAGTCTTTCTGGAAAAAATCGTGCCATTTCAGGCATTCCCCCCCCCCTCCTTCTGCAGATGTTCTGAATGAGGAAATCAGAAACCGTACCGATTCACCTTTCCTATTTTTAACCTTTCATTGTAATTAGTGGGAAAACATTGGAGAAGAAGAAAACTGTAGATCAAATTTGTGGATTTTAAGTTATTCCGGATTAAATTGTGAGCGGAAGAAGTAAAATTGAAAAAAGGAGACTTCTTAAGGTGCATGAAGAACAATTATTTCATTCGGAAAAGAAGACATGTATCCTTTGTTTTAAAACCATATATAAATTCCGCTTGGAAGATGGTTGCAAAAAATTCTATGTATGGCTCAATATTTTCTCCTGATATAAAAGTCACATTTATAAAAACTGTACCTAATTAATCTATTTTATTCAAAACTGTGATAGCAGTATTACTGACGATTTTCACATTATCTTAGAGCATTCTATTTTTATACATATTTAATGCTTTTCAAACTTTTAAAAGTTTTCAATGGGAGATGAGCATGGCGACTTCATCCCTTACTCAGTGACATTTCTGTGTCACTTAATAATTTTTATTATCAATTTTGAAATTATTTGGAGACTTTACTTCTGTTTAAATAATTTCTCTAATATTTTTATCCCAATAAAGGAAATACTTTGCATATTTTCGTGTACTAACGAGATTCTATATTAATATCTGAATGATAAAATTAATCGAGATCCCTACTCTAATAACTATTTCAGGCGGCTAGTCTACTGAAAGTGGCAAACAAACTTTCCTAAAAATCTTATCTTACGAGCTCAGTAATTCCTTTATTTTGAGGTTTTTTTCCCTGCTATTTACATATCAACACTGTTACTTCCGCTCGAAGCATCCATTACGTTCAAACGGCGATGATTATTCGTTATTAGCAAAGGCGGTTGATGACATAAGCACGTGCAAATAGGAAAAACATAAATTGCCTTTTGGTGCCTAATTTGCTACGAAAGGATTGCTGCTTTACCCTTTTATTTATGCTTCCGCCATTCATTAAGAACAGATGCGTTCCATCGCCTCTCCATGATTTTGTGGCTGAACATTTTTTGTTCGCTTGTTGTCATGCATTAGCCACCAGAGGGCGCAACTGCTATAACATGACTAGAGGTTCAGAGATCTTCGTAAATAAAAAATATTTGAGTTGCAGTAGGGGTTGCTTAATATAATCACGGTTGCTTTGATAACATTAATCAAATTAAGAGATGAGATACAGATTAATATTGAGAGATGAGAAAAAAAAATACCCTTCAAATTAGCAATGCAACTTAACTATTTGAACATACAAATACCTAAATTTCAAAGCATTTTAAGTACGAAAAAAATCATTACTAGTGGATTGTCTGTAAGCGTTAAGCAAAAATTTATTTATGAATTACTTATAATGTTTCTGGAAATTATTTAATACTCGGAGGGTGTCCCTTATATCAGCCGTTGTAGGAAATTCACTGATCTTCAGAAAGCTCCTGGCGGATATCTTCCGTCTTCTTCTTCTGCCTGAAAAAGAGAGACTCGTGTCTGATCGTTTTCGAAATCAACAGAATTATTAAAAATCTAACCCAAACTAAATAAAAAGTCGCTTTTTTGCCTAATTTTAATGGTTGACTACACAAAACCAAGCAGTTTTGTGGCTGGGGGTCGACTGAATTTTAAATGGGGTCAATGTCTATCAAGGAATTCACACCTGAGTATATGCACCTGCAGCTGATCAATATATTCACGATACCATTAAAATAAAGTATTTTTTTAATTAAAGAAAAGAAGGAAAATAATACTTCTTTATAAAATTGAAATTAGTGGTTTATTAATATAAAGTTATATCATGCAAAGTCAGGTCGTATTCAAAACACTGGGTACGCTAAGTTTTCAAATTTAAAAGTCATTTGAGAGAAATATCCTCAAATTAAAGTTGTTTACAGAACCAACATTATTCATTTTCCTCTTCTTACTTAGTAGAGTCAATAGCTGACTACGGAAAAAACAAGAAACAGGTTGAATATTTTTGAACGAGGTGATTGAAAAATAAAGTTAAGTAACTTTATGGCGAAATATTAAAAAATTTGCAATCGAACTTTTGTGCAATAAAAATCTGTGCTTTTGTTTCTGAAAACTTGTTTATATTTCTAAAATTAAAAATAATAGTAATACAAAAATAATAAATATACATCTAATGAACTACCATCCCCGCCCCGAAAAAGGGATCGTATTCTTATTCTAGGCGTCATCATTATGTTATCTACCGGGAAGATATGCTGCCCCCTAACATCGCATTCAACCAGATACAGGTAGAAGTGAGCGGGACATCAGAATTGAAATATTGGCCCTACTGATCCTTATCACGCAGTTAACAGAAGACGACCTGGAGCCGTTCTTAGACATTTATACTGATTATTGTATTCATTTGTTGTACTTTTATTCATTTTACTTGTCTGCTGTTATAACATGTTATTCCTGTTTGCGTTATTATTTGTATTTTATTATTTAGAACAAGCCTGTAGTTTTCTGTGCTTTGATGCTTTCCTTACTTTCAGCCAATAGCTATGCTTCTGCCGGCCAATAATTAAATCTTCAATCACATGTTCCATTTGACCCATCTCATCGCTCCCACTTCTTCATTGGTGCTTTTTATACAGGCTTCGACATCGACGGACATGCTTCATTTCGTATAGTCTTTATTACGAACCCTAGAAGGACTTGCTACAAGGGCTATTCTGCTATTTTTACGTTATTTTTTCATGCTACGTTTATTACATATCTTGTTAGCCTGGGATGGGGCTCCGGTTCAGGAGCTCGTGTTTCGCGGCCTGCGGCTACCTAAGAAGGTATAGTCCGCATTAACAGTTCCGCCCCAGCTCTGAGAGACAGTACCTCGGAAGCGTGCAAATTGATCCCAGACGATTGCTTTAAACTTACGCGCCGGTATAGTTAGCTGAATAAGCTTATAGCTTAGTCTAGTTCCTACGTAATATTAAACTACTTTTATCAACGTTTAAATTAAAGTATGTGTTATTGATTAAACTTCATCGCCAGAGGTAGTGGTTTATTTGTAGCACAAGTTATGTTAAAATTTCAGTTCAATAAAAAGGTGTTGAAACCTCCGCAAGTCTCTTTCAGACGTAGGGATAACTCGCTAGTTGTCATCGGGGTTATAGAACTCAAATTCAAGTATCACTGCAACCTTACAGACTAAAGGGAAAACAACCTACATCTAGCAGACAAACATATATTTAAAAGAGCTTATTAAACTTAAAATTTTGATGACTTAAAAAATCCTGTTTTTCATTTTTCCGTCATCAAAATGTTTTTTTGGAGAGATTTGACTTCTGAAAATTTCTTCATAGCCTTTATGGTGTAACTGGAAGCACACTCGACGCGTATGCGGAAGGTTTTAAGCAACCTTTTTTTATTAAACTGAACTTTTAGCAAAACAAGGACTGCTCACTACAGTTACCACTATTTGTGGCAATGTAAAATGAGAAGTAGCAGATACAAAGGTAGTTAAAAGAAACAGACACTAACGTAGATAAAACAGTCTTTAAACGTAGATAAAATACTCTAAAACTAGACAGCCGAATAATTAGCTACAAGCTGGCACAAATAGTCTGCTTGTGGGTAAATTTAAAACATCGACTGCGAGGGAATACGAAGTTGAGAGAAAACCGTTTAGACAGAGCTGGCAAAATTCTACAACGCTAAGCGAATACCAGAAAACTCTCTCGCTCCGACTAAAATCCGAAAGCTCTCAGTTTAATACAATACAAGCTAATTTGCATTCTGGTGAAGAATACGGAAAGAAGAAGTTAAGATTAAAATTTTAATAACTGAAAATTGCTTAACATAAATACCTTACAGATGCAGACCACTGTTGAGCTTTTTCCTTTTCTGAATTCCTACATTATAGATGCACAGACTTAAAAACTTAAGGGTCTTGGAAGCCTTCCCTGATCAAAGGCCCGGAGTAGTTCGCCCTCCCCCTCTGAAACAGAAGCGTTTGTCTTAAGAAAGCTGTCATCCCTAGACGGTGCATTGCAATTTGACACCTCTGTTCTAAGATTTATATAAACTGACAGCACGAAATTTGTTTAATAATTAAAGGATTTAATTTTCTTATTTCTAAGAATGATGAAGATGCAGGAGAAGGAAAACAACAGTCAAAGTTAATATTTAAAAATTTTCTTCCGTTTAAAAGAAACTATTGCAAAAGATATGTATTTCTACACTTCCGTATTTTTCAGAATTATCCTTTTAAATAAAAGATAACAGCATTTTTATGAATGAATTTGCGTTGCTATGTCGTCAGCAGCGTGACGTCAAACTTCCTCCCAAACAACACTCGTAAATACTGTCTCGAAATAAGAAGTGAGTGCTCTAAGTCAAAATAAATATCTCTTTACCACACATTCTGTTTCACGGATGTGTGATGAAGAGAGAGTTACGACTTCCTTTCTGATGATGATGCAAATGCATTCGATTCTGTTGTCATCGTAATCCACTTCATGCGCACAAACACGGTTTTCAGTTTTGGGCTAACCTAGCTTAGAGAGTAGAGTCAATGGGTGCGTTACAATTAGCGGACAACCACTTAGCCGACTGAGACGTTTAACCAACAGCAGTCATTTAGCCGACAGGGACATTTAGTCGAAGTGGATAGTTAGCGACAGGACACTTACCCGACAGGTATATTTGTCCGATAAGACACTTAGCACACGGAACATTAAGCAGATAGCACGTTTAGCTGAAAACGCCCACATGCTGACAAAAAACATCTGACAATGTTTTAGTAAAATTTGTGTTTATTTACCTGATTAAAGGTTGTTTTCAGGGATACAGAATAAGAAGGTTTATGGACAACTATCAGAGATAAAGAGACTATAAATTTTAAAAATGGACAGAAAAACAAACCTATTTTAGCAAGGATTTTCAAATCAGTTTTCAGAGTAGTCACACATAGAAACAAAATAATTTTAAATAGAAAAAAATAGGTGAAGCCAAGGGGTAAAAAATGTAGCATGATCAATCGAGAAAATAAAGCTAAAACGTGAAAACCGAAGATATTAGAATTTTTGAAATGTTAAAAAATTAATATCATTAACTAAAGCAGAAAATTTTTTGTGGATGTGAAAGGGTTCAAAGAAATCCAATAGACTAACTGAAGAAGCTCTACGGATAATTTTTGTAGATCGAAAATCAAAATTATGATGAAGTATCTAATTGCGATTAGCTATCAAAAATTTATTTATTTTGTAGAGTCATTAGGTTATTTTGAAGCAGGAGATGTGAAAAATGTGCAATCCCATCGGCGGGACTCGAACCTGAACCTCTCGAATACGCGCTGAGTGTGCTATCATTACACGACGAAGGCATGCTGGAAGGCGGGAGAACACACTTTATATACTTCCCCTTTTAAAGGGCGACCCAGTCACCAAATCTTGGTGGTGACGAATTATCGTGACCTCGTTTTGGTTCGGGCGCCACCTGCAGAGGTATTAGGTTATTTTGAAGTAGGAGACGTGAAAAATGCGCAGTGCCCTTCCCGGGACTCGAACCTGGGCCTTTCGAATACTCGCCAAGTGCGCTTCCGTTACACCACGAAGGCATGCTGGAAAGCGGAAGAAAACACCTCTTAATTTCTCCTTCCCAAACATACGATTCATGTTCCCTGATAAGAAATTTCAACGCTCTTTGGAAGACAGATACCACCTTGACATGATAGGCTAAACTTCAGTAAGGATTAAAATCAAAGTTTTATACTCGTCATGAAAAAAAAAAAAGAAATTATAAGTTTGACTCCTGTACGACAAAATCTGACCAAGATATTCAATTTCAAAATTTGTAATTTTTATTTCATTTTCAATTTGCCTTGAGAGATTGGTTAAATAGTTAGTACATTTCGAGGAGCCGCCCAACCGGTACAGTGGTTAGCGTCGCTGACTGCCGTGCCGAAGAACCTGGGTTTGAATTCCGGAGAAGGCATAGATGTTTGTAAATGTCGAGTGTCCGTGCGGCATGGGGGCCACACGGACTTCAATGCGGCGAGCCGAAAGGACTAAAAATGCGGCGAGCCGAAAGTCCTCTTGAGAGGTTGATGGTAGAGAAAGAGAGGATGGGAGACTCTCGAACCCGTCTCCATGGAGTGCTCTCCATCTAAATTGGGGGCGTAACTGAGCTAAATCGCACTGTCACCTGTAAGGTGCTCAAAGCTGTTGCCAGCGACAGGCATAAACTTGCGCTCCTTGCCACAAGAAATTTCGTGGGCTTGGGCTGACTATAAGTCAGACAAGTGAGCACTAGCAACAACAGCAACATTTCGAAAAGTCTAAACGAAGTACAACAAAAAATGTGTATAATTTAATGGGCCCTACCAGAAAGTCACATGGTGTCCACATCAGAGTTTTTTAACACAAATATCTATCAAAAGTTGTTTCAAAGTTCTCTTACTATATTCTAAAGATTCTTAATTTCATATGCAAGTTAAGAATTGAGATAAATATAATATTTATCAAAACTGAGTATATCTAACAGATAAATCTAAAACTGAGTAAATGATTAGTTTTTTAATCAAACTCGAATTTAAGATAAATGCATTAATCAAGTTTGTTAAATTTATTATGATAAGAATAAAATGAATTTATTGAATTTATACAGCCTTTATTATTTTTTTTTTTTTTTGCATTTCATATGTTTTTGCTTTGTTAGAAGGTTAGTGTCTGCAAAATGGAGCTATTTATTTCTTTAACAAATTGCTCAGTTTTAGTGGCAAAACATAGCGGATGTAGTTACGGATGATGTAAAACCAGAACTCTTTTTATGTAAAATAATCATAACCTATAATTTGAAATTCTTCAGTCTGAAACATCCGGATTCACAGTAGTTCCCATACATGGTGTGTTATATTTTCATTGGTAGTACACGCCTCATATTTCATTAAATTCATCATGGGTAGAGCTGGCCTCATACTTCTGTAAAACATCTTATCACTCGGCCAACTAAATAGTATCTTTTTCCTTCTATTGCACAGATCGTGCTCCCGAGATTTCTTTTTCAGAATATTTGATAAGAAACTAATTGTTTGAAATCAGTTTCTACCGATAGTGGATTTTTTGCCCCAGACAATGATGAAACCTTTCAGAAATATTCTTCTTGCTATCATGAATCACTTTCAGCTATTAAACATAATCCTAACAACGTTGTCGTCTTAATGTTTCCTTTCTCTTCCAGTTACAAAATTGCTCGGATTTTCCACAAAGTCACTTTTCAGGTTCTTTTTCCAAACCTCAATAAATCTGTCGTTCAATTCTTAAAGATTCCATCCTTGATTTTAATTCTTTTGCAATCTTAGCTCAGTAGGGTTTATCATGTATAGCTCAGTAGGGTTTATCATGTATGTTTCTAGCTTAACGTGGTTTGTCATGTCAATGTGCTTTGACATATATCAGCCAAATTGAAGGAGCGTTGAAACTTCTCATCGGGAAACATGAATCTTAAGGATACGATAAGGTACGACAAGGAAAAATAAACAAAATTTTATTAACTAATCATACTTGGACATTTAATCACAATTTTGACTTTCGATCTACGAAAATTATCCGCAAAGTTTCTTCAGTTAGTAAATTAGATTTGACGCATCGGTCACTACATTTTCCTTTCCAGGTGTATGTTTGATGATTAGATTGAATTCTTGAAGTTTAAGGGCCTATCTAATCAGTCTTGGTGATAAATTCAAACGACCAACAGCCGTATTATCGGAATAAATTGTAATAGGAGCTTTCCCGAAATATAATTTAAATTTTTGAACTGCTAACAAAACTGCTGGTTTTTGTCTTTTTGATCCATTTAGGAGCTCCTCTAATATTGTTTCTGATCATTTAAGAGCTTGCAAAATAACTAAAAATTCTGCCCGATACACTGAGTTAAAAGGCTGTAGTGTATATTTCTCGCAGTTAATTTCAAAGTCATAATAATAAACAGAAAAAGAAGCACTAGTGCTCTCTCCTGATTTGGAACCTTCAGTATAAATATCAAATTCATGAGTTTCAGGAGAATTACAAACAAAAGGAATTATAACACTTTCAGGCGGATAAATCAAATCAACTTCTGTGGAAGTGATTCTAAACAATCTAGTGATCAACAACATGCAGCCACTCCAAATAGAATCAAGCTTTAAGCGCAATCTGACAAGCTTCACCGCTCGAGAACACCAAGCTCCAAAGTCAAACATAACCACTGGAATAATAACATTTTTAAGTATAATTCTCAAGGTAGAGTTTTTAAGAGCCAGAAAATCCGATGAAAGTTTCTTTTATAAATGTTCAAAATAGAATTAGTCCGCTTAGTAATATTGGTAAAATATCCTGCGAAAGTCAGCTTCTCATCCGACTAAACTCTCAAATATAATAAACTAGAAGCAAACTTAATATTCTTCTTCTTATATTTAAGACATGGTTTTGTAACATTTTTTCCCCTCGAGGAAAAAGTAAAACATTCGTTTTTTCCAGGTTAAATTTCAACTTCTCCTTTGCGCACCAATCATCGAGCATAATACATATGTCTCTTCTGCAACAAAAATTATAAATCATCGGCATAACAAAACCATTCAACATTAGGAGGAGGAGTTAGAATAATTAAAACATTTATGATCACATTCCAGAACAGTGGAGTACTGCAAGACCACTGAGGGCAACCCATCATCAAATTCAAGTTAGTCATTCTTCGACCTGAAGAAACCTATAAAGCTATTTTTCTGTTTCGAAAATAGTCTGCAAACATCTCAAAAATCTCCAAAGGAATCTCCAGATCTATCAATTCCTCTAGAAGGGAATACCAATAAACCGAGTTAAAAGCCTTAGAGATATCAAAAGATACCAAAACAATATGCTTATCATGCCTGTGTCTTCTTACAAAATCAATCACAACAAATACGATATCATCAGCCGAGCAACCCTTGACAAACCAATACTGCTTCCCAGATAATTTATTATTAATCTTCAAGTATCGAGCCAATCTATTCGCTATTAATTTATCCAATATTTTGCCAAACATCTTTAAAATACAAATTGATCGATAATTTATGTTATCTTTCGAAAAAAAAAACATTTGGCCAATTTTCCAAATATTTGCTAAAGTGTTAAGCTCAGACACTTATTATACAAATAAAGAAAAAATTCTTAACGATGGTTGCCGAGACACCATCCAATCCATGAACACACCTCAGCCTTAAACCATCTACAGCAGACTTGATTACTTCATGGGTAAATTCTCCTCCGGCAGCACTGCAGTTACCCACATCCCACAAGAACCAATAATCTCATCCTCCTCATCTGGCTGATTCATAATAATCTTTTCCGAAATATTCTCGAAGTCGTCAGTCCAGAATCCGTTGCGCTCTTAAATAAAGTTCTTTACATTTTTTAGATTTTCCTTAAATCTAGGAAATTCTTACATTTCAATTATATGAAAACCATCATAGCAGTTATTCTAAAGGAAAAACTTGATTTCCCTTTTAGTCTCAAGTAGCGCCTTCATTGACAGTGCAACCTCCCTCTTATATTCAATTTTTCGAACAAGTTAAATATCCTCACCGATATACCTTAAAACGCTTTCTCAAAGAGCGAACTCTTCTTTTTAAAGGGGGACTCCAACAGGAAATCTTTTCAGTTCTATTCTTAATCTTTAATCATTTATCCATTTCATCTTTAATCGAACTCTGAAAATCATAAACATTCAAATCCTCTTTCGAATTCAAACAAATGAGTTGCTTTTAAAACTACTTAATCACTCTTGAATACTTAAAGCAAAATTTATTCACCCTTATAGGATTATTGCTGAATCTGAAATCAACCTCTTCACAAACATTTCCATCGTCTGAAAACAAATATAAAAACTTATACTCACTTAGTGAGTTAATATCTAAAATTTATAAATATTAACTCACTTAGTGAGTTAATATCTAAAATTTGTAACTGAAGATTCCCGATGCCCAGACCAGCTAAGCATATCGCTAAATCATTATAGCCAACTTCAACGGCTGAGGAAAACGTAGGGGGGGGGCGGGAATCCGGTTCATTTACTAAAATCAAATTACTTTCACAAATAAAATCGTGAATTAAAAATCAACACATACACCAGCCCACCATCTTAAACGTTTATTACCAACACCTCCAATCAATATAAACGTAAATTTCAATATAAAGTCTAGAAACGTTCTTCAACCTATGGAGGTAATCCTGTAGATCTTCAGCAGTTTTTGCAGAAAGAAAGGTATACAGTTATAATCCCAAGGAAACCGCCCTGTTTATTAAATTGAAACGGCGACCACCATATCAAAACTGCGATCAACTACCACAACTGCAGCATGTCCCCTCTCCTTAAGAGTCACTCTGCCGACTTTATTTACAAAGGCCAACTTATTTTGCACACAATAGAGTTCTTGAATGAGAACTACCTTAGAGGTCTGCACAATAAGTTCTTAGAGCGCAGAGAGCCAAGCCGAGGTACAATAATTCAAACTGCTATTTACTTAGTACACTCACATTCATCAGGAACCCTTGCAAAAAATTACTCCTTAATCCTCAATTAAAACTCGTGTCTACAAAAAAATTTCTGTAATAAATTTAAAATCTTGTTCAATAAAATAATATTATAAAATATACTTAACTCTGTAAGATCTTCTTCTAAAACCAAAAAAAGCTTCTTCATTCTTAAAAATAAAAAAAATACGTTTGTTTTATCTCACCCAGCATAGGGAACGACAGAACGACAGGAGCCACATCGAACTCTAAAATAAATATATCATCTCTAAAATCACTACTCACATCTTCAAGAATCATATGCAAATTTCAGGAAGTAACCAGATGACACCGATGGTACGTCACAATGACGAGAGTGTAAGAGAGTGATATATAAGGAATACAGGCAAAGAAGTAAAATTGTTCGCAGGCACTTTATACGCATTTTAGTGCAATAACCGAATAGTTATGACACAAAGGGCGCATTTGGATGATTTTTTACGTGGTAAAATGATCGGCCGTCTGGAATGTGGGCGTACCCAACTAGAAGTATTAGACAAACTTGGAATTGCCCAGAGTGTCGTCTCCAGGCTTTGGCAACGATTCCAAGATGATGGTAATGTGAGTAGACGTTACAGCACAGGTCGCCTCAGAGTTACAACGCCGAATGAGGACCGGTATTTGGCAGTTACTGCCAAAAGAAACAGGCCGAGCACAGCCTCAGACCTGTCTCGTCAGCTCTCTTCAGCCAATGGTACGACACTTTCAAGGCAGACCGTGTACAGACGCTTAGGGCAGATTGGTCTATATACTCGTAGACCTGTCAGATGCGCTCCACTTACTGCAACTCACTGTCGCCTGCGGTTAGCCTGGAGTAGAGAGCATGCATTTTGGACACCGCAACAGCGGGCTTGTGTGATGTTTTCCGACGAGTCCAGGTTTAGCTTGCAGTCTGATTCTCGCTGGACTTTCATATGGAGAGCTCCAGGTACCCGTTACCACCAAGAAAACATCATTGAACGACACCGTTACGGTGGTGCAGAAGTGCTCGTTTGGGGTGGAATTATTCTGGGTTCCAGAACTGACCTGCATGTTCAAATTGGAACCATGACAAGCCAAATCTATCGGGACGTCATTCTGGAACAACATGTACGTTTGTTTCGGGGCGCCATGGGCGCACAATTTGTGTTTATGGATGACAACGGCCGTCCTTATCGTGAAACATCGTAAGCGAATGCCTTCAATCGGACGATATCACCCGTATGGACTGACCAGCATTCTCATTGGACTTGAATCCAGTAGGGCACGTGTGGGACATGCTTGGCCGACAAGTTGCAGCCCGTCAACCTCCTCCTACATGTCTACCGGAACTTCGGAGAGCATTGCTTTTTGATTGGTGTAATATCCCCCAAGATCAGATCGATAATTTGATACTCAGCATGCCTAGGCGTTGTACGGACTGTATTGCATCGTCTGGGAAACATACAATGTATTAACAATCATACCAACCATGTAATATTTGTTTTTTGTAAATAAGTTTTTTTTTGTAATTTGCTCCAGGTGAAAAAATCGCTAATTTTTTTAATAATATCAAACACATGGCATCTTTTTTTGCTCTTTACCTTTTGTGTAATAAATAAGCTTCACAAATAAGTCAAATTTGGTTTGCTTCTAACTTTTCCTTTGCCTGATTTTGCATTATCCTTAATTTATGGACATGAGTCTAAATAATGACACGAAGCTGAACGAATTTTCTTCTCCAAAACTGTATCCTTCTGCAGATCAATTTTATAAGAAATAGCTTTTTCGGTAGATCAGTTTCATCTTTTTCCGAATCTCAAAATTAGGTCTCCATTTCTCTTTTAAAATGAATTCAAAATATTGGGGAAAAAAGAAAGAAAATATTCAAAAAAAGAAAAGAAAATGTTCAAAAACGTGAAGAAAGAGGATTTAGTAACTGATTTATTGGAAACTGGCGAAGAAGCAACTACAGATTTGAAGCTGGCAGAACTGAAACACAAACTCTTGAATAGCAGAGAATACATGAAAGATGCTGATCAGTGACGAACAGAAAGGATGAAATGGAAAATGAGAGTAGGAGAAGAAAAAAATAAATCGAAAGAACAGAAATGAAAGAAGGGAGATTGAGACCAGAAAGAGAACACGAAATAGAATAAGCGAAGATTCGAGCAACTCAGAATGAAGGAAGTAGAAGTCCGAAATCTTCAATCCAAAACGCAGGACAAGAAACCGAAAATTTCCCTCGACAAGCTGATCAAAGGAGTAGAAACACTGACTACATCAAAGAGAGCGGAAGCATGGAATCTACTTTTTGATTCTATCGAAAGAGCATTTAAACACAAGAAATTTCCTGAAAATTTCAAATCGGGAATATTATTGAAACTAATTTGGAGAAAAAGCTTCAAATGTCCTCATTTATATAAAGGATGAAGATCTGCAAATTACTAAAAGGTGAAAAGTCTTATTCTGAAGGAATATCAACCTACTCGTCAAGCCTGCTTAGAAAAGTTTAGAAGAAACTAAACGTTATTCCGGGGAAACGCATATCCAGTTTGCTTCCCGACTAACAACTGCATGGGACTATTACTGTAAATCAAGAGAAGCAAAAGTTGTCGAAACACTCAAGGAGTTAATTATTTCGGATAAATTATTTCAGACTTTAGATGGAGAAAAAGGCAGCACACGTCCCAATACGCCAAGGAAATAAATAGATGAAGCCGCAAGAATTAGCTAAAGAATGTGATACCTGCTTCACAGCGAAAGGGAAATTCTTCGACGAAGTCCGAAATGAAATTAAGCGACCGCCGAGAGTCCTGGATACAACATGTAAACAGGATAAATATATTCCCACGCACATGAGAGGAGAATGCTCAAAACAAGAAGGATCTTGAGAGAGAAAAAAGGAATGTTATATTTGTGGGAACTATCAACACATCTCAAGAGATTGCCCAGACAAGAGAAGAAAGAGCGAAATTAAAGTAAAGAAATAGGGAAAAGATGATCCCAAAACTCCTCGAAATTCGAATAGATTATCAAAAGAAGAAGCAATTTTATTCATTCCTTATCGACCGCAATCAAATATCGCAGAGCGGCAAGTGAATAGAAATATAGTTAAAATCATTCGCAGCTATGTAAAACATTATCATTAGCGATAGATAGCTTCTTCAACGAACTTGCCTTTGCTTGTACATGATACTACCTGAAATACTCCAGCTGAATTATTTCTTGGCAGAAAGTTAATTACGCCTCTTAATAATTTTTTTTTCAAAAGAGGTCTGGAGAGTTTCAGATGGCAAACGTTCAGAAACTACTCAATGGTCAGAAATTCAGATATGGCTAGAGAAAAGTAAAAATTTTATTACGGCAAGGTAAGGTAGGAAGTTGATTTTAAGGCGAGTGGTAAAGTCTTGAAAATTAAACATTAGCTTTCATGCACCCCAGAAAGAAAAGGGAAAAGAAAGCTAATATTCATGAAATAAAGCACTGTTACGAGCGCGTTGATATGCCTTTGCTTCAAGATCTTGTCGAAACTTGCGAAGATCTTGATCGGAACAACGGAGAACCATCTGAAAATGCGGTTAATTTACCATCAACTTGGAGAATACAAGATCCGAAGAGGAAAAGAAAGGAGCCCGAAAATAGTAAAAGAAAAACGAAAAAGGCCCAAGTACAACAAATCCAAGGAAAGCAAACTATTAAACATTAAACAAGGGGCCCAGACAACTGAAAAATAAAGCTTTCAGAAAGCGAGGAAACTTACAAGAATCTCGCAGGTACAACAATCAACCGAGTAATCAACGACTATTAATTAGAGTCAATGCAAGAGAAACGAGGTACCGAGAGCGAACGCGCCGATGGAGAATGAGAGGAATGAAGAAAGCTGCAAAAGAGCCAAAGGATGTTTCCAACAGTGCTTCAACAGACAGGGCAGCCGATGAAGGCTCAATAATGCTAAAGCAGGTTTCCAACAGCAATAAAGCGGCCAGCATCTCCTGAATTTCGCTGGCCGGAGAGGAAGTCGACATGCATACATGAAAAAGCCCGAAAGTGGAAAATCTCATTTCACACGGAAGCAGAGCAGAGGCCGCGCCGAAAATTAAGAGTTCAGTATCCCCGGACCTATTCTTACTCGAGTGAGTTTGTATAGAAGAGAATGCTGAAGTATCATCGAAGCAAAATATAAGCGAAAGTTATTTTATTTCCTATAAGTATTTGGTTTTTATTTTCTATCTTAAGTACAACAGTTGTTGGTTAATTTCGGTTTTGCTACAGTTGAAGATATCTGAAATTTGAATGCAGCAAGAATTTTTTTATTTAATTATGCAATTACCTGAATGATTTTAAATTTTAGGATGAAATGAGAATTTCATGCTAAACTATTATAATATTAAGTTCCTAGAGACTGTTTTGAGAAATGTTTGGCATGGTTTTTAGAACCAACTTCTCTATCTTGTGATGTGCAGTACAAACTGAGTAATCTTTTGAATATCGAAGCATTGTAAATGTTTCATGAAATTTACTTGCTAACTGTTTGTAAATGTAAAAGTGCTTTGTTAACGATTTTATAAAAGTAAAATTGTTGATGTATGTCTAATATAATTAAGTGCAGGCCAGCAAGTTCGAAAACATAAGTTAAAGTTCGCGTCGTGAATATTTTAAGCTTAGCATATTAGGAATAGTTTCGAAATTCAGGTGCTTGTTGAGGTCTAGTGTGTCTAAATTATTAACGTGTAAGATTTTATTCAGGAGTAGAAGTTGAATTCTTGCACTCTTACATTACAGCAGAATGCTGGTCAGCAGATGATGAAGTATCAATTGTACAGTAACTGCAAAATGTATGAAAGATTTTGGTGAAGTTGAAATAGGAATCGAATTTATGAAATGTTTAAAAAGTTGTTCGCTAAAATATTTTTCCTTCCAGATATCTGCAAGGAGATGATATATTACTAGAAAAGAATAAAAGAAATTTGATCTCTTGAAGCATTAGTCCAGTGGTAAATCGTCTGTAAAAATTTAATTTGTTGCTTGTAAAATTTGTTAGATTATAAATTTCTTGCTTGTAAGTATCGGTTCAGAGTTATGTTTAGAATTTAAAATCTTACCAAGGACGTTAACGACTTTCGTTGCGATTATTTAAATTCTGGTGGGGAGCATTGTTTAACTGTAGGGTAATTATTGTTTTAATTAACCGATTATTATGATTTAGACGTTTACTATCGCTTCTCCTTTCCGTTTTCTCACCAGAATGCTAATCAGTGAGAGTATTTAAGTCGAGGATTTTGGATTGTATGACACAGTGTGTTTCTGCCTCTCGAGGCCACGTTACTAGGTTTCGCCAGCTCTGATAAGTAATTCTTCCGCTTTGCGTTATTGCTGGCAACATTTAAATTGCTACGACGATTAGAAGTTTTGAGCCAACTTCGATTTTAATCCATTGTGTCATTTTTGACTACTAGGCTTAATTCGACTTTTGAAATTGACTATTACTTCGCCGCAAGTGGTAGCTGATCTTGCTCAGCTTGAGACGTGCATTTATTGTCAAGTTCTATTTTAATAAATAGGTGTTTAGACCATTCTCAAGACTTTATTGTTATTTTAGACCAGTGATATTCGCTCTACATCTGGTAGGAGTTTGATACTACTTTCCGCTAACAAATAAAGTCAAACTCTATAAATATAAATATGAAACAATCATACAGAATTTTAACTAGGAAAAATGAAACAAGATTGCAAACTATTCACAATATTATTAAGGCTGTAAGGTGTATATTATTTTTACTAATAGTTATTTTAATTTGTAAGCCTTTTCTGTCATTCTTATTTCTCTAGCGTTTTCTTGCCAGGATGTAAATTAGGGAAACAAAAGTTCATTTAAACTGAAGTAGCAAAAAGGTTAATCAGAGCGTGTTTCGCTACCGAATGCGCAAGTTGTTGTTTCTTCCAGCTGTTTGAATTCTGAATCTTGGCTTCGTATTCTTGTAGGCGAAATTTAATATCACGCTGATGAAGCTTTTTTGAGTCAACCTGCTAAGTTATTCAATTTGGATGGTCTTGAACTATTAGCTTATCTTTAAATTTAGTTTAGTTTACCATTATCTTTAGTCTTATCGCCACAAGTGGATAGTGGATTTGTAAGCACAAAGGCTCTGCCGTCTGTAAATAACTGAGTTCAATAACAGGGATTTCATACCCTCCCCCTGTTGTATTCATTTCCTAGTCCTAACGATAAGTCGCTAACAAATTTTCAATTAAGTCCAGTAGCAGTTTATTTTAGTCAAGAAGTCTAGACGTATAATTCATTCATGAACTATGTAGGGTAGGCATTCGCAACCTTCTTCTTCGACGGAACCTTTTTTAAAAGAATGATTTTCGTCCTCGATCCCTGACATTTTTTTCTATATGCATAAAACATAATCATCACGTAAGGCTTACGACATAATATATAGCATACAACGTAATCATCATCATATGCACATGCATAACAATTTGGATAAAAATATGAACCATAGTTTTAAAAAAAAGTGTTTGCTAGATTCATGTTTAATTACGTTGTTTTATTCTTATTATTTTTAATTTAACAGACATAAGCATGTTTTCACAAACAAAACTCACAGATTCTCATTGAACTAAAGTTCGATTTTAATGAATGTGATGCCTACGATTGATATACCGATACGACTTTTAAAATAATTTGCATAAAATTACTTATTTTTAAATCACCTAGTTCAAAAATATTCAGAGCATTTACGATTTTTCTTGACTTGTGCTTCCACTGGTTAAGGAAAAGGAAAGGTTTTTAAAAAAATTTAATATCTTAAATGTTTCAGATTTGTATATTCGCCCAAAAGGGCTCTTATAAAATTTAATATGGTTTAATAGTCGGGATTAACAATAGAGATGGCCCAAGTGGAAGAGCGAAACATTTTACAGGATATTAAATTAAGATGCCTTTAGATTGACATGAGAACGTTATATATATTCTGTATATCTTTTGTAAAAAGTGAAAAAAAGATGTTGTGTAATTTGTATAAAATTATTGAACGTTTTTAATTAGATATATAGTGAATTAAATGCATTTTTATTTAAATGAAGCAAATTAAAAAGTAAAAAAATATAAATGAATTTAATATTTGGGCTAGTTATATCATGAATAAAATGCATTTTCATTGAAATCTAACCGATTCTAAAGTAAAAAAATAATATTTTTAAAGACTTCATTTCTACGATTAGTCCAAAGGGGCAATTTGTCCAGAAGGATTATTAATTTCGTTTTGGCATTTTGCGTTGATTCACTAAAAGAGTTGTTTTACTTTTCAAATCGTTGCCACCGAATATTTATAGCCCTGTATTACATTTAAAGAAATTAAATAATAAAGAATCTGCATAAATGTGTATATGTTTCTCGCGTTGTGATAAAATAACGATATCTAGAGCCCTCCAATTTTGAATAACGTAATCTTTCATCTAATATGGGCATCTGGTAGTCCTAATTTGGAGTGTGGAATTGGTTTTATTATCGATTTCATATTTTGTAAAACTTTAAGGATTTTTCAATTAAAAAACTCAAGGATTTCAAAGCCAGCAATGGAACGTTGTACAGAAAAAAAAAAAAAAGTTTTTATCTCCACCGCGCGAGATTGTATATCCGAAATTCTAAAGATATGCCCATTTAAAAATTATTTTGCGATACTGCTACTGAACTAAATTTTATGGTTTAAGTGCGAAGAACATGATATTTAATAAATAAAGGTAACATACAAAACGTTAAAAAAAAGGCCCCTTTGGACGTAATTTAAAATCTGAATAAAGCTTTCAGACATTTTTTTTTTTAAGTTTTGGTTTCATTTACATTTGCAGACAGATTAAGTATGAAAGAATAGTACGTTCTGCTTTACCGAATGGCAAGTGAATGAAAAGTGAAACAGCGCATTTACAGTGGACCATGAAAAATCGTGTTTCGAGACTAATATCCCCTATGGGCTAATAATGTTGGTCCATTAACAATTTTAATTTTAGGATATTTCTCTTGGATGACTTTTAAATTCCCAAACTTATCGTGCTCATGTGTTTTTAACAAGAATAGGCTTATTTGTATGATAAAGTTTTAAATCAATAAACAATTATCTGTTAATTTTATTAATACAGTTTTTGTAATGAATGGACGCTTGATGATGCTGCTCAACTGCCGATGCATAATTGGCTATTAATCCTTTGGTCATCATAGAACCCCTTTAAAATTTCACCGATCCCCAGGGGATAAGCCTCAAGCCCTGCCGTGAACTTTTGTGGTGGGGTTTCTATTGTAAATAGAAGATGAAGTCTTGCAAACCCTACTAGACTGACAGCGAGTTATCGCTACGTCTTAACTCACAAAATACGGGAAAAGGTTAAAATAATCCTTTTATCCGGTCTTAAACTGAACATAGAGGCACAATTTGTTCTATAGACGAAACTTCTTATGGGTATTTGAATTAACTTAACAAAAGTTAAATTCAAACGTAGAAATGTATTTTAAGACTACTGTAAAGACAGCGAATTCTCGTGTTGTACATGCATGTAGACAGTTAGGCTTCTACTAGCTTCCACATGGTTTCAGAAAAACCACACGGTGAACATTCAGGAATATTCCTTACAGCCAAGCCTTAGTGTCACAAAGTCAGACATTCCATTGAAGACATTCTATTCTGCGCAAGTATAAAAAAATGTGCGCACCGGACAAAGAAGACTTTCACTTTCGAGGATAACTATTCGCTTTGTAGAAAAGAGTTCCTGAGAAACAAGGTGGAATGTAATTGTGTTTAAAATGTTTCTTTGTTGATTTTGATTGTTATGACTTTTCGATGCATTTTAATCCAAAAATAAAAGATTTTATGCCTTTAAATTCGCAGTCTGAATTTTCGTGATAGTCTGTGGTTTTATAATACACATAGCATACACTAAATTAGGCTTTCTCAGAATATCATCGGCACTTATTTTAAAATATTGGTTAGTAGAACGCTAAAGCCTGAATATAACTTTAAGCAGAGCCTGCGAAAATAACAAACAGCAAGAGGCGGCTGCCAAAAGCTCTCATCTAACACTCACAATCCTCAGACTCAATCAACACACAAACCTCATCAACACACAAACCTAATTTGCATTCTGAAGAGAAATGCAGAAAATAGAAGTTACGGTAAAGGCTGAAATCACGATAAGCGATTAATTAACATAAGAAATCTTACAGCTGTTCATAACATTACTGGAAATTATTTGACTAATCTTGATACTCGAAGAGCATCCCTCATTCACTGTAAGAGGACACGCAAATGTAAAATTTTAAATTAAGCACGAAAGTCATCTTAGTATAGTTCAGATGTTTTCAGAGTTTTTTTTTTTCAGGAGCAGGAAAAAAAAATTCTGCAGAAACGTTTTTACTCCTAAAAAAAAGGGACTTGTTCTGATCACTGTTAAAATCGATGGAGTTATTCAGAACGTACGACAAACTTAAGGTTGCGTTTTTGTTTAATTTTAAATGATTAATTAAAATAGAAAACAAATTGTTTGACGACTTAATTCCTTACTTGGCGACCTTTTTCTGAACATTTCACAATTTTTATAATCTACAATTTTGGCTTTATTTGGCGACTTTACTTGAGTTAATAAGTTATTCCATAATAGTCTGATAGTATTAACCGAAATGTTGATCACAATAATCGATGTATTTTACTCATTTTCGTACACAAAAGGGCCAGACTTTTGATAACAATCACCCACTGCGAAAAATGTTTATGTTGC
>KK121657.1:427537-484404 GCA_000611955.2 Stegodyphus mimosarum | reverse complement strand
TTGAGTCTTTTTCAAAAGTTGCGCCATTTCAGCCTTTCTTGATAGGTTTTCATTTCAGCCTTTTTATTTAAGTCAGTGTAAAATCCGAAAGCGCGTTAGAAGATCACGTGAGTGTGAAATATGTATAAAAATATGTCACAACGAACTTTTAAAGCCTTTTAACCTGTAGCCTTTTAAAACTTAGTTTAGGCATCGCTTATATGAACCATTAATAGCATTCGTGATTACACATAATACATAAAACAAGATGTTTTCAGAATTTCATTATAATTCAGAATTATTATTATCTTGAAATGGGATCATGTTAATTTCTAAAAAATAATCGCGGCTTCTTGAAAACTGAGATATGGAAAGAGAAACTGAAACACTAGAAGTGAAAAATTAAAATTTTTTAGGATTTGGCTTGCACTAAATCTGTATCAAAAACACAATCTTCGGTGAAAAAAGTCAATAATATTGCTATCACAGATTTTAATAAATTAAATTCATTATTTTACACATTTTTAGAGATGAGCTTTTATCATAAAAGAGAATTCTATGCTATATATATATAAAAATGGATTTTTTACGCTCATTTGCCAAGCGAAATCCTATATGGCATACATAGAAACAAAGGATATGCCTCTTTTCCGGCTGAAATAATAATTCTTTATACACTTTAAAAAGCCTCCTTTTTTCGGTTTTCAGTCTTTCGCTCTTATTCCGGAATAACTTAAAAATATATGAACTTTGCCTCCAATGTATTCCCGAAGGTTAAAAATATTGGGTTGGCAAGAAAGGAATTCCGGTTTGCGCAAATATATAGCATTCTGTTCATTTATTGTTCTTCTGTCAGTCTTATATATTTTTTTTTCTTTTGAGATTTGGCAGCTGGCACTTTTAGGTTGCTGCAGAAACACATTTTGTGTGTTTTGGTTTACAACTGTTAGTTTACAGTCAGTTTTAACATGGGGTGCAAAAATAAACATTTTCGACATACTACTTTTTTACTTCCATAAAGACAAGAAAACGGCTGAGTCTTACAAAGACGTATTAAGTTTACGGTGTTGATTGCATAACAGAACGCATGTGTCAGAATTGGTTTAAAAATTTCATTCTGGAAATTTTTCGCTTTCCAGCGTTCTAGTCGACCTTCTGAAGTTGATGATAACAAAATTAAAGTCATAATTGACCCGAATCAGCTAGAGATTGCAAAAAGTTTAAATGTATCACACACAACAACTGAAAATCAGATGTGATGTCTTGGACTCGTTAAGAAGCGCGATATTTGGATTCCGCATGAATTGAATTGAAGAAAATTCATTTAACAGTAGGAATCAATATTTTCTGTATACAATGAACTACAATCGAGCCTTTTTTGAAACGAATTGTCAATGATGAAAAATGGATCATCTACAATAACACTAATAGAAAAAGATAGTCCATTCATGATGAATCTGCGCAAATCGTACCAAAAGCTAAACTGCATCAAAAAAAGAGCAGACTGTCAATTTGGTGGCATTACAAAAGTTTTGTGTATTTTGAGCTGCTTCCGAGCAGCCAAACGATCAACTCAGATGTTTACTGTCAACAGCTTATGACACTGAAGAAAGCAATCAAGGAGGAAAAGCCAGAATTGGCAAATCACCAACGAATCGTAGTCCACCACTAGAATGCGGGTCCCCACACATCTTTAGCAACGCATTCGAAATTATTGGAGCTTGGTTGGGAAGTGATGTCGCATCCCTCATATAGCCCCGACCTTGCACTATCGGGTTATCATTTATTTAGATGTTTACGTAATTTTTTAAATGCTAAAAATTTAAAAAAATAACGATTACCTCAAATCGCACTTGCTTGAGCACTTTTTTTTTTCTGATAAAGATCAGAACTTCTATGAGCGCGGAAGTTACCGGAAAGATGGAAAAAGGTCGTCGAACAGAAAAGAAGCTATTTGGTTGATTAAATTTTTTGTATCGAAAATTTTTTAGCTTTGTTTCACACTAAAAAACCGAAATTACTTTCTTGCCAACCAGATAGAAAGCGTGAAATGGTATGATTTTTGATGTTTTCATTCAGAAAATTGAATGGCACTTGTGCACACGATACTTGTAAACAAACCGAAAATCCGGGATAATTGTTAATAATTGATAATGAATCATTCTTTGTTGGATAGATAATAGTACTTTGGATAGTTTCGTGGCAGTTCTGCACAAACCACATCTTCTTTATTATATTTTGATAATCTGAAACAGTGATTTGAGTTATTTGCTTTACAAAATTTTCAGCTACTGGGCTGCACATATACAGATTTTAGCAAAATGTTAATGTAACGTATGTGTTAATACCTTTACAGTTACGTTCTTTTACAATATCCTACGTTAAAGTTACGTTCCTTTACAATATCAAAATATTCGGAAAATACAACACATTTTGAAGCTCAATATCTTCGTAACTGGTTTATAAGCGTAAAATATTGTATACTTATTATGATATTCTTAATAATGTATTTGCTACTTTTATTTTATATCTCAAATATCAAAATATATCAAAATAGTTTAAATAAAATACTTTTTTTGTCATCCAGATAATATTATAATATATACTGCATTCTGTAAGCAAATCAGTATTTTTATCTGTGCGTCTTCCTTTGTTTAGTTTTTTTCTAAAATAGGAAAATAATGCACAATTAAAATGACCCGTGTTTAAAATAATAAAATCATATTTTTTTGAAAAATAACGATTTTAATTCTTAATTTTTCATAAATCCAAAATCGATTATTTTTTTTAAATAATTCCAGGTATTTCTTTCGTTCTTAGGCGAGAGGCATAAGTACTTGTTCATTCTAAACTATTTTAGGGTTTATACAGTTGGCGAAATTTTTTTGAAATTCTGACTAATGCTTTCGAAGAAATCGTGCACGCAAGCAAGAAAATTACAAGTATCGGAAATCTACAGTCAGAGCAAGAATAGACACGACTTCAGAAAAACCATGTTAATAAATTATATCGCTGATTGATTATTTCTGACGGGATGTGCGTTAATACCACTTGCTATTCATATCTGGTTACACCTGTTAGAAAAATTCATGCTCTCGCAGCGATGATGGGCGCAAATGCCCCTTGTGCAGAACTGTCATGTACAAAAATGTCATATCACTATCCAGAATACCTGGAAAAGAGAAAAGCTTGAAATGGCATGATTTTTGTTGCCACCTCCAAAAAGCCTGAACTGAGAAAGCCCGAAATGGAACATCACTGCAAGAATACTAGTCTATCAAATTTGAAAAAAATTATTTACTTTATTGAAATCTACTAATATAAAAAATAATCAAATTTATGATTAATGAATATGCTGTAAAAAGCGTACGAACATAATTCAATGATTTCCCGTGTTTTTTCTTGTCTCTACAAGAAAAACAGATATACAAGCCTTGTTATGCATTTTGAACGTTTTTGTACCATCTGGCAAAAAATCAAATATGTGTTTGCAAAGAAAAGACAGGAACAAACAACTTTTGCGGTGATCAGTTACAGATACAGTGACGAAACGTATATTTTTACGATGTTTATCCTCACTGAGCCGTAAAAATTTTGCCAGTTCAACAACGGGCCCATTGTTGACACCAGACCGGTTTTCACCCTGACAACCTGTTTTTAGATTCATGGTCCGGATTAATTATAAATATGACCAGCTTTTGTAGAAATTGTGAAATTATAATGAAATAAAAAAATTTACAAAAATGCTTGCGAGTATTTTATTTTTAAAAGATAATGAATATAACTTCACTCCCACCCAAACTTATTCCAAGACCAGGAGTGACAAAAAAGTGTAATTTTGAATCTGTAACCAGCAAATATTTATCGTAAAGTATATGTGACCCTTTAGGTTTAAAAAATTTTAATTTCTATTTTGACATATAGATATTTGTTGACTTACCGTGATTGTTCACGGTAAGTCAACAAATTCTGAATATGCATATGTATTACTTTATATTCAATGAATGCTTAAATTAAAGAAAATAAACAATTAAAGAGTTAAAATTCATAATTTTTCTCTTGCTGCTGTTTAAATCTTTTGTTTAACAACTCTAGATTGTGAAGGAACAATTACAGTTTCTTTTACTTTTGAATTGTGTTACAATTTTTTTGAAATTCTGACTAATGCTTTCGAAGAAATCGTGCACGCAAGCAAGAAAGTTCGAAATGTCGGAAATCTACAGTCAGAGCAAGAATAGACACGACTTAAAGTAAATTAAACTAAGTAAATTAAACGACTTAAAATTAATGTAAAAGCAGAGTTTATTAATTTTAACATGGAACAATATTTTTAAATAAATAAATAAATAATAATAAATCTTGTATGGTTATAATTATTATTTTTCATTAACCACTTATTTTATGTTTTGGATCTTTATTGTCGAATGAAAATATTGTACGAAATGAAACGATAAATAGAAGATTGCCGCCGAACAGGTTAATCGAGATCTTCAAGATGTTTTCTCCCACTCGTCTTCTGACGTGGGTCGAACCACTTTGACTCAACATAGAATTGATAACTATGATCATCCACCAATCAAGCAACATCAAAGACGTCTACCGATTGCTTAACAGGAAAAGGTACGAACACTTTTAAAGGACAGGCAAAAAAGCAATGTCATCGAGCCTTCAGCAAGTCCATGGGCATTTCCCATGGTCCTCGTCAGGAAGAAAGACGGTCAACAGGATTTTGCGTTGACTATCGCCGGTTGAACGAGGTTACTAAGAAAGACAGTTACCCTCTTCTTGGAATTGACGACATTCTGAGTACTCTTTCTGGCAGAAAGTGGTTCTCAACACTTCATTTAAAGAGTTGGTATTGGCAGGTAGAAATACATCCTGATGACCGAGAAAAAACAGCATTTACTACTGCACAAGGGCTTTGTCAGTTCAAAGAAATGCCGTTTGGACTATGTAATGCGCCGGCTTCATTCGAACCTCTAATGGAGACTGATTTGAAAGGTCTTTCCCACGAAGCCTGTCTGATATACCTGGAGGACATCATCATCGTCGGGAGGAGTTTTGAAGAACATTTAGAAAATCTTAGCAAGTTGCTTCAGAAACTGAAAGAAGCGAATCTAAGGTTGAGTCCCACTAAATTGCAAATTATTCAGACAGGAAGTGATTTACCTCGGATATGTCATCTCTAATGAGGGTGTGCGCACAGATCCTGAAAAGTGTCAGCAGTTCTGGAAATGTCCCGAAAATGTCCATCAGCTGAGAAGCTTCCTAGGGCTTCGCACCTACTTTAGGAGATTCGTGAAGGACTTTTCTTCCATCGTAAGCCCCTTCACAAGCTAAAAGTAGAGAGGTAGAGAGGTTTAACCGAACCATCCTTAATAACCTTTCATTAGTGGTTTTCATGAACCAACAGGACTGGAAAAGGATATTACCACTGTTTCTACTGGCTTACCGCAGTGTTGTTCGCGAAACTACCGGCTATTACCCTAGTCAGATGCTCTTCGGTCGTGACCTTCGTCTGCCTTGTGATTTCGTGCCTTTTGTTTGGTCGCCCTCCGGATACGCCTTCATTGACTGAGGAGCACATTCAAGATCTCCAGGCCCCGAGAGCGAGTCAACTTGGCGACGGAGAAGACGATGACTCGATACGACACCAGAGGTACTACTGGACATAGTTTCAACAAAGGAGACAAGGTGTGGTTGTAGAATCCGACTCGACGTAAAGTACTCTGTCCGAAACTACAGTCACCTTGGAATGGTCTGTACACAGTCCTAAGCAGCCTGAACGACGTCGTGGGTTTGGATCCGTAAATCATCGAACTCTAAACATAAAGTCGTCCATTACGACAGGTTAGCTCCTTACTATGGCTATAGTACGTAGTGTATATAATTGTAAATAGTAATGTAAATAGTATAAGACCATGGTCTTTTTTGTATTTAGCATTTGATAGTATTTGATTTGCATTTAGTATTTGAGAGTATTTGATTCGCTAAAAGTTGCTTATTGCAATTATTTTTCATTTTGTTATTGTAATGTAGTGTTTATTATTGCATTGATGCCTTAGTTGTAAATTTGGCTCCCTCTACGAGGATTGTACTGCCCGTGACGTGCATTCCTTGGAAAGGGAGCAGTGTTACAGATTTCGTATTTATTTAGCTATTTATTTAGAATTGTAATTAAAATTATTTTATTTTCACGTGCAACGCAGACGATTTTTGATGAGAAACGTAAGTTGAAAAAGTAAAAATAAAAGAGTGCGGGAATTTAATATTTAATAAATAAATGTCTCGTAATTGCTGTTACCGTCCCCAAAAATCGAGAAAATACGTTTTACCAGAATGTTCTTGTGAATAATTAAAAAGCTTATAAAAGCCGAATTAAAATACCTCAGCTCAGTTGTAGCTGTTTTAAGCGAGCTGTTTTTTACTTAATGCTGTTATTGATTGTAGGGAATTCGCTGTCAGATTGGATTAATTTTCTGTTTTGAATTAAGTTCTGTTTAACTTTTGAGATATTGTGATATTGTACGAATATCTCTGAGGAAATAGTTCAGTATTTTGTTTTATTTCTTGTGAAAAGAATAAATTTTATTAACTTTTCATCGACTTGTGCATTCAATCCATTACGAACCCGTACGCAGGCTACAATTCAAAAGTCAGTCTTGCATATTTGTAAAAGTTGAATTCTTGATGTATGCATGAAATGCTTAAGTGCAGGTTAAGATAAAATAAGTTAAAGTAAGATATATCGATGGGAATGCATGTAGTTTAAGTTAGGCTTCCCAGCCAACGGTAAAGTTTAACAAATCATTTTGGTAAGCACATTAAGAATAGTTTTGAAATTTTAACATGTTCATGGTGGTCTAGAGTGTCTGTATTTTTACAAATGCAGGATTTTGGGAGGCGGCATTGTTAAAAATACTTATACAATGCCATATGCTGTTACTTTTCATTACATTTTCGCTGGAGAGCAGGGGCGAGAATTAAATGCTAGAAAGAATGCTCAGAGTAAATGTTCTTCATGCAAAGTTGAAATGGAAATGAATAATTAATATCTTTGTGCTAAACTACTTTTCTATCCAGATGACTGGAAGGAAATGAGATATTTGTTGGAAAGAATATATGTATTTCTAAAGAATATGTCTTGTGATAATTCGTGTATAATTTATTTAGTTTGTCGTTTGTAGAAAGTTCGCTCCAGTTAGGTTTATAATGTAAAATCTTACCAAGGTCGTTAAAAATCTTCGTTACGATTACTTAAATTCTGGTGGTAAAAGCTATAGGGTTATTTCTATTATATTTCACTAATAGTTATTTTATATTTTGGATCTTAACAGTCAGTGTTCATTTCCGTTTCCCTGCCAGAATGTAAATGAGAGAGAAAGAGTTAGTATTTAAATGAAGGTTTCGGGAGTTGAAATGCAGTATATTTGGCGATCGCCCGTAAGACGTTTTGAACCAACTACGCGTTAATTTGAATTGTGTAGTCTTGGACTACTAGATTATTTAAGACCGAATTTGAATTTACTGTGTCTGTAAGTTATCTCGCTACAAGTGGCTGGCGGAATTTGTAAGCACGAGTCTTGCACTGATGTTCAAAATTCTGATTTAATAGAAAGGGTTGTTTTAAAAACTTCGCCAGACCTTTGTAATTCTGTCTAGTTTATGCTAGTAAAGTAAATAAAACCTTACAATCTAAAATAATAAAAGTAATTAAAAAAAGAAAGGGAATCTGAAAGGGTTCATATTTCAAAGTTCCACCAGAGTGTTAAGTTTTTTTTTAGTGCTGTCCCTGAGCATCTCAGATTACCAGTCTGCTCATGGACTCACTCCCGCTAGCAAATTTTCTTTGCTTTTTTAATTTTATTATTAAGCATCACTTTGTGTGCACTTAACTCCACATACAATTACACAGCAATAACGTAAATATTTTTTAAAAGTCATAGCAGCAGGTGTTTAAAATTCCCGATACCCGTTGACATACATTTTTATGTTATTTCTTCCAGCTTTTTCTCAGTTCATCCTGTTGATGTTCAGTTTTCTTAGTAAAATGACTTACAAATCACTTTTTGTCTTTTAATTATTAACTTAAGGTGTATTTAATATTATTTATTAACTATCATGTTTTTCTCATTTACGCCACATAAAAATGAACACCAAGATAACAAATTATTTGAAAACAGCTTATCTTTCTAATTCTCGATAGTATTAAGGGTTGCTATTTATTTAATACTCCCAATATTACTTCTTCGAAAATTTGCAGCGATTGCTACATCACAAAACATTATTTTTCTGTTTAAAAATAACTTTTCACTGTTGCATTTTAAAGAAAATTATCTACTAAGACATTGATCTTTATAAAACATTATTATTCTAATAATAATTTTTTTTCATTGCCATTCGCAGTCTACACGAAGTTGTAGAAAAAATATTATATATGGTTTTCTAGAGCTTACGCTACTCCCCTTCTAAACAATATAGTTGCGATACAAGGAGAAAAAATACTTGATCATATCAACTGAATAGTTACATTGTAATAAGGTACGTAAATGCTATTTGTGAAATATTTACAATCATTAAATCAAAAATTAATATAAACATTTAATCTTCAAGATTCTGTTTATATTAAAAATTAATATAAACGTAATCTCGACAACGTACTACAAGAGAAATTCTTCTGCGTGCTGTTTTAAATTTTCAATCCTCGGTCTTTCCATTTTTATCTCCGTTTTAATGGAGTATTTTTTTTTTCTCTTTATTTGTTAGGTTTCGAGAATCACCTTCACCTGAGGCTAACAAATAAGCTTGTTTTAATTGATCGACGGAAATACTGATGCCCTTTCATTTAATTCTGTTGTATAATCCTTGACTTTCTTGTCATAGGTTCTTCGTTAGGGATTCTAATATTTTCTTGACGCGGCCCACTCTGGTAAGTACATATGAACATGAATCTAAATCCTTGCGGAAAAATAATTTCTTTTTTTTTTCTAACATTGGTTTTAATTGCTTCTAACTTATCAATTTGTTTTTTCAGTTCGCTAGTGAATGTATTCGATTCTAAATTAGTTTTTGTTTCTTGAAAGAATTCTCCTGGTAGCTTCAGTGATTTAACATAAACCATTTCTTGCAATGGAGCAGCTGATATTATAACTTAGAGATGTGCTTATACCAAGGAATATAGCTGGTAAAGTTTCACTCCATTTGACTGAACTGTGAGCTGTAATGGCTGCTTTTCATGTTTCGTGTTGTCTTTCAATTTTTCCTTTGCATTGTGCATGGTATAAAGCTGCTTGTATTTCAGTTCTACAAATAATATCTAAACTGAAAAGTTCTTATAAAAACTGATTTCTTCAGTCTGTGATCACACACTGTATAGAAAATCAACGCAACGATTTCAGTTTGCATAAAATGCTTTTGTGATTGTTTTCTGTGGTAATATTTTCTATAGGTATAATTTCCACCCAGCAAGTAAATTACATCGATATGGACAACGTTAAATCTTTCATCAGGTTCTTCAAATGAGTTGAATTTGAAATGTTCGTGGCAAATAATTTTATTTTTCTGGCAACTAATGCAAGTTTTAGCACATTCTCTAACATCTTTTTTAACATTCATTCTAATCAATCTTGATGTTACTTGTTTTACTTGTAAATTCTTACCAGGATGGTTGTTCAAGTCATGTACTTTGTGGAAAACATTCATTCAAAATAGTTACTGTGTAAATGTTCGAATATTTCGAGTTGAAACATCACAGCAGGTTATTTTTTCCTCCGTTGTTTAAAATTTACATTTTTGCTGCTATTTAGTAATTCTTTCAGTTCTTCATTATTGGTTTGTTCATCCGCAGTTTTGTCATAACTGATGTCCGAAACTGATTCAGTTCTAGACATCGAGTCTGGAACAATATTATGTTTTCCAGTTATTTATTTTATATTTGTTGAAAATTGAGAAATATACTGTGAGTTTTTAATTGCCTTGGCGATGTTTTATCGTTTTTGCAGGCTTGTGATCTCTCAATATCGTAAATTTTCGTCCTTCTACTATATGTTTAAATTGTTTGACGGAGAGATAGATAATTAAAAGCTGCTGGTCAAATGTGCTATAAGCTTCCTGAGTGTCATTTAACTTTTTGGAACAGTCTGTTATTGGTTTCCTATCTCCGTCTACCGATTGCTGTAGAGCAGATCCAACTACGAAATTAAAGGCATCTGTACATAACGGTAATGCTAGATCTGGTCCCTTATTAGCCCAAAGGAGCGGTAGCTCAGAAGGGTTATTAATTACGTTTTGGCATTTTGCGTCGATTCACTGTAAATGTCCGTATCACTTTTCAAACTGTTGCGACCAAATATTATCGCTCTGTGTCATATTTAAAGAAATTAAATAATGACGAATCTACATAAATGTATATATGTTTCTCGCATTGTGATAAAACAATGGTACTTACAGCAATCAAATTTTTAATCTTCCTCCGAATATGGGCATCTGGAAGTCAGAATTTGTTTTATTATCGATTTCATATTTTGTAACACTTTGACGAATTTTTGATTAGGAAACTCAACGATTTCAAAGAGAGCAATGGCAACACTGTACGAAAAAAAAACATTTTTATCTCTAGCGCACGAGACTGTGTATCGGAAATTCTAAACATTTGCCCATTTTAAAATTGTTTGAGCTCTTAAATCGTTTGAGTTTGTTCATCAAAAATTCGTTAAAGTTTTACAAAATATGAAATAGATAATAAAACAAATTCCAAATTTGGGCTTCCAAATGCGCATATTCGGGTGGAAACGTACATTATTCAAAATTGCATGGCTATAGGTACCGTTGTTTTATCACAATGCGAGAAACATACATACATTTATGCATATTCTTCATTATTTAATTTCTTTAAATATAATACAGAGCTGCAAGATTTGGTGGCAAGAGTTTGAAAAGTGATTCATTCTTTTAATGTTTTCAACTCAAAATCGCAAAACGAAAACAATATTCCTTCAGGGACAAAGCCCCTTTGGACTAATAAAAAAATGCTTTACTTGAAATCGACTAAATGAACAATATCTAAAAAACCATTAATCGTCTATGAATACAAACATAAGTATCTAAAACATAAAATTTCGATACTGGATATTATAAAAGTTCAAATGTCTTCATAATCTAATTTATAATATTCAGCAAAATAGCCATCAAAACTTTTGCCATCTGGATCAAAAACTGGTTTAGGTTTAGAAATTATTTTAGGAAATAAGGATTTCTTTTTAACTTTTATCCTTCCTGTGCGAGTTGACTCAATCATTTTTTTCTCAAACACTGATTTAGAATAACTGTTAGAATTTGTAACCGCAAAACCTGATGTTTCATAAGCGCTTTCCTTAAGCTGTTCTTCAACCCACTCATCACTTTTACTTGGTCCAAAGCAAATGTCTCAACCTTTATTATGGAGTTCCTCATCATATGTAAATTTTGGACATTCTTCTTCTTGAATAGTATAATAATCATCGTTAAAAAGTTATTTGGTTTTCTGGTCCTGATTTCAGGATCAAAATCATTTACAATATCATTTCATCAAGCTTCAATTCATCTCGTCCAGGCATTTCAAATTTAAAAAGTTTTCTTCAAGTTATTTTCGTTTTAAAGCTTTCAAACGTTTTAGTTCTTCTCTTTTCTGCTCTTTCTTCTTCTGTCTTTTATTATCAACACATCTAAGAGAATCTCCAGTCGTCCTCGGATATCGTTTAATGAATTTTGAACCCTGCTTTTCAAATCGGAAATTATACTTAAGTTCAAACAGTTCTTTTTGCATATCTTTTTCGTCATCACTCAGCGCTGCAATATATGTTGTTTGTTCATAAGTTGGAATCTCATCAATTTTATATTTTCCTTTATACTTCTTATCTAAAATAAAATCTGCCAAATGTTTCTCATTCTCATCCAGGTTTGGATCATTTCGAAACTTTCTGAAAATGGGCATTTCTTTCTGAATATCATTTGGTACTTCCTTTTCCTGGACTTCCAACCATTCGAAATAAGCAGCATCTTCATCTTTCACTTCTTTCTCAGTATTCCGACAGACTTGCATTAAATTACTTGCATCAACCTCTATCTCTGTAGAGACATTAGGTATTTTGGAGGCAAAAAAAATGAAAAATAAGCAATGCCCTCGCCGGAACTCGAACCACGGACCTCTCGAATTCACGCCGAGAGTGCTAACCACTACACCACAAAGGCATGCAAAGAAGACGGGAGAAATACCTTATACCTCTTCATCAGAATTAATAGGCATATTTTCATGAGACCGTTTTATTTTACCAACGTTCAGATATTAACATGACTTTCAAAATTACCTTCAGATGCAATCAGTTCCTTATAAGCAATAAATAGTAAATTATGTACTAGATTATCAACTGTAGCAGACAGGACTGTAACAAGTACGTACACTGCATTTGGTTGTGAACTCATCACTAAATTTACATTTATTAAAAGGGCATTAACCTTCTGTCCAAATGCAGATTTTAATATCACACTCCCATATGGTCATTCACAATACTCTGGCACAACAGTACTATTTACAATACTGATGTGAGTGGCGTATCAACGACAGCATTTAACACTTTATTAGCACATTCCACTTGCACCATAATTAAAGAATCAAAATAACTATTAATTTTATTAGACCTATCTTTCAAACTCATTAAAGCATCATTTGATATATTTGCTGTAAGCAAATGATTTTCGCTTTTATTACATTGGTTTTCGATTTCTAGATTTTGCTTTTCAGAGTTACATAAAGATAGAGGATGAGTTTTACTGCATTATTCACAATGAAATTGTATTCTGCAATCTTTCCCCATATGCCTCTTGCCGAAGCATTTGTAACACTAGCCTTGTCCTTTTAGTTTTTCTCTTTTAGAGCCTATGTTCATTTCTGAACAATGTCCTGCGTCGTGGGTTAATGAATCACAAAATAAACATGTTTTTAGAAACCGTGTAAGCTTCACGCTAGTCAATTGTTTACATTCGCCTCGCTGTTGATATTTGTTGCTAATGGCTTGTTGGATCTAAACTGCAACTTTCGACTTTGTATACCCATTCTTTAACGTCTTTATTAAATGCGTTTGCTGCTCTTTCGAGATTGTAATTCTTTCTTGAGAAATTCTAGAAATTTGTTTATATCGAAACATGTTTCATTATCATTCATACGACTATATTCTAATCCTAAATCTGCTGGAATAACTAAATGAAACTGGGATTAACATATTGTTATAAGTTTCGTGATTAACATTTAAAAATGAAAGACTTTGAACCTCTATTTCTATAGCGGCATATAATTTTCTTAATTTTAGAACGTCGCTTGATCGGCAAACGTGAGGGAGATCTAGGAGTTTTTGCATATGTGCATTTATGATAACATCGCGTTTTCCAAATCTAGTATTTAAAATTTGTATTGCTGCATCGTAATTTCCTCTAGATATTGAAAACCTTTTATAGCATTGGCGGCAGTTCCACTTAGGTAGGATTTCAAGTAATTAATTTTTTCTACTTTCGAAAGAGCAATATTATCGTCTATCGCAGTTTTGAATGAAATCCAAAAACTTATGTATTAACTTACGTCACCATAAAACTTAGAAATCTCTAATTTAGGAAGACGAGCATGATGATTTTCACGCTTATATTCAGTTGATCTAATATCTGAGTTTGTTTTGTGTTGTTTAAGACTAGATTTTAAATATCTATTTATTCTAGATAGCTATTTATAAAATATATAAATTTCTAAATGTCTATTTATAAAATTATTTTATCTTTATATTTCATAGAACTTTCAATTTCATTTCAAGTTTCTTTTCATCATATGTCAAAGATACAATTTCTTCCTCTAAATTACACAGCTCTTTTTCTTTTTCAATTAATAATGCTAAAATATCTTCTAGTAAATTTTCGGTTTTACTATTATTTTTTATATCGTCATCTTCTTTGTTTACAATGTTAGTTATTGATGATCTCAAAGCTCCGCCCTTTTTAATAAGTATTTTCATTTTATCCATTTTAACATAAACAATGTAAAATTCTTACCTTTAGAAGTCTTCAAATATACACTTTATAAACCGATTCGGAGGTAAGGATAATTTAACTTTATAACGCCATTATTCCAATATTTCACTTTTCTGACACAAGTTGTTGTGGGCGATGATTGTGGGTACTTTCCTTTTATTAATCGGCGTCAAAAATCAATTAGATCAATGATTATTCAAGGTCGTCTACTATAATTACATCGTTCATGTAACTTACAAAAATGTTCTAAAGATTTTGTTTAATATTTCAACTATTCGGTGCTTGATCTATTTTGAATTACAATATAATAATCGTAATCGTTTTCTTTCTTTTTTTTCTTTGCATTTCGCTGGCGTTGGCATCTTCGTTCTTCATACACGGCGCCCGCACTTCGCACTGGCACTGGAGAGAAAAAAATATTTCCTACTGTGTTACCACTTCTCAGTTCAAGTCACTGAGGTTTTTAAAGAAAAAAATCATTAAATTTGCACAAAAGGTAAAATAAATGAAAAGGAAATTTATAACCAAACTACCATAAACAAAACACTCACCTGAGCCTTTCAATTAACTTTAATTAAGATAACACAATTAAAAGAAGAAATAAAGATAAAACATTACATTTAAAGACGTCAGAATTATACATTTAAGTTACAAAGTAAATCTCGGGGAACACCATGCTCAGTTCATGATTCCAGTACATCAACTGAATACTATACTCTTTTTTGACCCGTCTTTCTTCCGGCGTCCGCTAGGTGGCACTCATTGAGCCGTGGGGTTACAGACTCCCCCTCTGGCTCGTGCGACGTCTCGGCGAAGAGCCAGAAATATGTTTCTTTGGTCTGCCTCGTCTCCGAAGGGGTACTACGGTCCCGCTATCTCTTGAAACGGGCAGTTCAAAAGCACGTAGGGCTGAGCTGTGGTAAGTCCCAAGGACTTCATCTGGCTTAGCTGGATCAGCAATATCATACGTAGTGGGTGAACGATTGGTTATCACTAAATAAGGTCCTTCACGTCTAGGCATGAATTTTTGGCACTTTCTATTCTGTGGTCTGCAAATAGGATGTAACGTCACCCATGCTTTATCACCTGGTTCGTAAGAAACCTTTTGACGTCGACGATCATAATATATTTTTTTCTCGTCTTGCTTCTGTTCGACGTGGTCTTTAATCTCTGCAGTTAAACGTGAAAATCGTTTGAGATATGGGGTTATCTCAGCCACGAAGTTATCATTGTTAATTAATGCTCTTAGGTCATGGGTAACATCATCTGTTGTTCTTAATTATCTGCCAAACTGCAAGAAAGCTGCTGTGTGATTAGTGGTTTCACACTTGGTAGTGTTCATGTAAAAACGAATCAGTGGCAGTTTTTCTTCCCAGGAATTGTGTTCATCTCTGACCAGTATGGCAAGTCGAGATTTTAGATATTTGTTCTTACGTTCCGATGGGTTTGCTTGGAGATGATACACAGGAATAAGGTCTTGCTTAATTTCGAGAAAATTGCAAATTTGTCGCATAACGTCACTTATGAATTGTAGTCCGTTGTCACTTATCAATCCGCGTGGAAGTCCATAACGTAGAAAAACTTCTTCGACTAACGTTTTGGCGCAGTTGACAGTTGTTGCTTCTTTAAGGGCAAATAGTTCTACCCATTTTGTAGTGGTATCTTCTACGATAAAAATCCATTTCTCTTCCAGAGAAATGGATTTGGGACTCTGGAAGAGGTCCAAAAAATCAACGGCTGGCGTTTCGAACCTTTGGGCGTAAATTGGAGAGTTCTATGAAGACCAGCTAGCTTCTGATTAGTCGGTTTGTAACGGTTACATTCCGGGCAATTTTTAACATATTCAGCGATGTATTTGCGCATCCCTGGAAAATAGTACCTAGAGGAAACTTTATTGTAAGTTCCCTCAGCCCCATAGTGTCCAGCCGTTGGAGAGGGATGGTGCTCTTGTAGCACTCTTTCTCTTTCCTGGATCGGGACCACGAGTTGGGCTTCTTCTGTTTCTACTTGTGGTGAGTAACGATACAAACACCGTGATTCATAAGATAACCTCTGCTAGTCCAGTTTGCGAAGCTTTCATCTTCTGAAGTGCTTTCGAAGCAGTCAATTATTTTTTTAGTTCTTCGTTCTGCAACTGCTCTTCTCGAATTTCTTTGGACTTTCTTACCGGAAAATCGGCTGATATCGCTAATGAGTCACAAGGGACATCTTCATTTACTTCGAGGGTCTAGACAACATGTCTGCAAGCACATTAGCTTTTCCAGGCGTATACTCAATTTTCGAATTATAGGACTGAATCCGAAGAGCCCATCTTGCCAAACGACATGATGGTGATTTGATACTCATAAGCCATTTTAACGGCTGATGGTCAGATGCTATAATTATTTCTTGGTTTTCAACGTAACCTCGAAATTTCTCCAGAGCCCAAACTACCGCAAGTGCCTCACGTTCAGTAGTGGAGTCGTTTCGTTCTGCTGGTGTGAGCAAACGACTGGCATACTCATTAACATGCTCTTCTGTGCCTTCTCCTTGAATAAGAACTGCTACTGGAGCGTAACTGTTAGCATCTGTGCGGATACGAAACGGTTTCGATCCATCTGGTTGTTTTAACACAGGAGGTGTTATTAATCTTTTTTCAATTCTTCAAAAACTTCTTGCTGTTCAGCACCCCAAAACTCTTTTTGGTAAGATTACTAAGTGGTCTTGAAATGGTCGCAAAATTTGGAACATATCTTCTGAACCATGAGCAAGTTTGCAGAAGGACTGAACTTCCTTTACATTGGTCGGTACGGGAATTCTCTGAATAGAGGATACGTTTTCAGGGTCAGTTCCATTCATGGTTATCTAGTGACCTAAATATTTAACTCGTTCACATGCAAAATGACAGTTTCTCTGTTAGCCTTGAGTTTAAACAAAGTAAATCTCTCGAAAACAGTTCTTAAGTCTCTTACATGTTGATCAAAACTCCTTGATAAAATAATGACATCATCTAAATACGAAAAAGCAAACACATCCTTTAGGCCTGCTTTAAATTTGTCAATCAGGCGTTGAGAAGTTGCGGGAGCATTTCGTAATCCGAAAGGCATGCGCAAATATTTATATATGTCCCAAATGGGAAAATGAAAGCTGTTTTATCTTGATCAGCTTCATGTATTTTGACCTGATGATATCCTGATTTAAGATCGATGGTGTACATATAGGCCGTTGACTTTGCTTCTATGAGAATATCGTCATACGTGGTAGAGGGTAGGTGTCTGCAATAGTAGTAGCATTTAGTTTGCGATATTCGACGCAAAGTCTCATGCTACTATTTGGTTTAGGTATCAAAACAACAGGACAGACATATGGAGATTCACATTCTTCTATTATGCCATTAGCCAGGAGAGAATCTAATTCTTTTTTCAGCAATTTTCTTTTTGCAGGATTCATTCTGTAAGGAAGCTCTGCAACTGGCGGACTATTTTCAGTATTAATACGATGTTCACTATATGGGGTTGGGTCTCCCTTTGAATCGAAGCAACTCTTGAATTCTTGCAGTAAAATATTTAGTTGAGTACGTTGTTCTGTATTTAGATGTTTGCCTTCGTCGCTTCGAAGGCTTACTGAAGAGGATGTTTAGAAAACTTTAACTGAATTAGTAATTTCTACAGTTCTTGTCTGAGAGTCAGAAATGGATGTAGAATTTTCAGCCTTGGAAATCACCTTGTAGAAAGGGTATTGGACGTGAGAATTTTCACAGAAATGCCAAGTACCGTTGAAGACATCTAAGACAATCCCAACAGATTGAAGAAAGTTTGTACCTAACAGTGTTTTGTTTCCTTTTGCTTCAGGCAAAACAGTTAGTTCTGTAGGTACCACTTTACCTTCAACATTAAGATCCACAACGTAGTCAAGGCAGCTACGTTGTTCTGTGTTCCATCAGCGAGCGTCAAAGAGATGTGTTAAGGTTTAAACATTATTTCTTTTCTTTGCAGCATATAGTATAACTTTTCTCCAACAATAGAGTGTGACGCACCGGTATCAGCACATACAGCAGCTTTTACACTACAAATTTTAAGGACAATTAAACTGGAGGGGGGTGTAGGTGATTCGAACGTAAACAATTGACACTATTTAAGGACGCTTTTGCTTCTCCTTTAGATCTTGAGCAGGTAGAATATTTAGATTGTATGTATACAGGAGTTCCACACCCATAACATCGGATGGTACTTTTCTCTAGTGAAGTGTTCGTGTTCTTGGAAACTATATTTCCTATTTTTTCTCGTGGCCAGCTTCTCTAGATATCGCAGTGGATTTCGATTTTCTATCTGATGTCGGGAACCCACTTCTAAAATTTGGCTTGTTAGATGGCGCTGAAGCTTTCTTTAATCCATGACGAATATTCTCATACGCATCCAACTTCTCTGCTAATTCCAACGTTTTGTTCCATTTTTCCCACTCATGCATGAAATGTTCTCTCATTCGGAAGATGTTTTCTTCTTAATTTGGTTGCTAATAATTAGGTTTTTGAGCTGTTCAAAGTCTTTAATATTAAGTTCTGTTATGCATCCTTCAAAGTATGATCTTATTTCAAAGCAGAAATCTCTCCAAGTTGTGTCTGGGTTTTTATTATGTTGTTCAAAAAACTGTCTGAAACGGTCAGCAGTCAACCTGTATAGTTTAAGAAGCATTTCCTTAATTTTGGGGTAATTTTAAGATTTTTTCTCATCTTCTCTAGCAATACGTTGTGCTACTTCTGTTGGCAATGAACTGATCAGATAAAAAACCCATTTTGATTCTGGAACATTTAAAACTTTCAATTGACGTTCAAAAATTGTCAAATACAATCCAATTTAGTCTTCTTTAGAGTTAAATTTAGGGACAACTCAAGTAATATCAATTTTGAGTTGATCATTCTCTGATCTATCATTTCTTTTTGAGAAATTTTTCGCAACTCCAGTTGAAGTTTTAATTTTTCCAACTTGAACAGACGCTCCTTCTCAATTCGCTGATCTTCAGCAGCTTTTTCTTCACGCAAACGTTTTTCGGCTGCTTGTTCTTCACGCAAAAGATTTTTCTTTTCAACTAACGCTAACCTGTCATTTTCAGCTGCTTGTGAAGCCATTTTTTTTTTATCAGTTATACTAGTCAATATATTCTTCACGAATCCCTCTTCATACTTTATCAGGACTTAGCATTCTGTGTGTATTCTTTGAGAACATGGTAAATTCTGTAAAGGTTCTTATCCTCAAATTCTAAGTCCTGAACTGGAACAGGGAGCGGAAGGTACGCTATGTTCTGATGTAACTGCTGGGCTGGAGAATAACTGCACGTGAAGGGATTTGAAATCCTTTTTTATTCAATCACTATTAAATACAAACCTCCCAATTCGGGAGAGATACAGAACGTAACAGACCACACTTTGGTCGAACTTAACAATCAAATAAATTTAAATAAATTAAAATAGAACTTAAATTAAACTTTGCTTCGCAGAGCAATTCGCGGAAGTTGGCCTCTATCTAAAAGGGTGCGTAGCAAGGTATACTAAATACTACCGCACTTTAATTTATTTTACAATGCAATCACGTAGTAAGCACTATGGCTTATAAATTTAAACTGCTAGCTGGTCAGGCGAACGTTGAGCAGCGTGACCGTGATCTGAGGCAAAGCTCTCACACACCGAGAGGTTTCTACCTCTGGCTTAAATAGTGCTTGGCTGAACTTCAAAAATTAGCATAAGCTAAAAACGCGCGCTTCTTCTGACAGGAAGTTGAAGCAGAGAGGAGATAGAAAAGATTTAAATTAAAATAAACTTGGTTAGTTTAACTAAAACCTTACATACTTCCCGCCAGAATTGCGATAGTTAAACTACTTTGGTCCAAACGGACCATGTTGAAAACTAGCAATTCTAAATAGTCGAAAATTTCACTGTTCTAAACTTAGGCCAACTCTTACAAGGCAATATATGTTTGTGTAAAATACAGACGAAATTTTCTGGAACAACAATCTTCAACATTTTTTTTTTCAAGTCTTATTCTTCAAACAGTCTTACTCCTTCCAGCAAAATCTGGAAGGAAAACAACTTTAGTATGACATAATAACAGAATAATTCTAAGTGGTACAAATCCTTTTTTTTTTTTTCTGTGTAATTTTGCACACACACATTATCATTCAAGCACAATTAAATTCTTCCCCCGTATGCTCTCTCACCGGTGTTGGATGTAAAGCAAACCGCCATTGCGGGTTTTTATGTGTTCGGGGGTGTTCAACTCTTCCACCTACAATCGACTAACATTAGTTAGAACTTGACATACGAGACCTGAAAAAAACGCCCTATAACCAGCTAATCCTAAGGTTCTCACTAGCTTTATGTCTAACACTTTAAGTGTATTTGGTGGAGAGCCTAATTAACACTTGCATTCTAAAATAGTGAATCTTTAACTTTTCATGCATACAAATTCGCAGTTTGCACACAACATTCACATTAATATTGCACTTAACGTGCATTGCTAGCATAATATTATTTGTTACATTTCATAACACATTAACAATTTCACAGCAATCCTGAAATGCAAATAGAAGTTAAATTTCTAAGCTTACAGAAATATAGGTTAAATTTCTAAGCTTACAGCAAGTGCTTCCTATTCCTTTCTCAAGGTACTTTCTTGAAATATCAAATTACATTGAATTAATAGTCTACAGACTAAATCGTGTTTTTCAATTTTCCGAATTTTCATTCTAGACATTTTACAAGTCTTTAGACAAAGCGTCGTACAAAATCATTTAGTTAACATATTCTTTTCAGCAATTCATTGCTTTTACAGAATTAATCTATTTACAAAATTAAGTAATTTTAAATCTTTAAGAATTACAATTTCTTTTAACAAAACATTTTACTTTCCATATGAGAACTTATCGCTCACTTGGCGTAAAAGTCAACCTCGCTTGAGGTAAAATCAGTCCTGCAACTTGCAGTATACTCAAAAATTAACTAAACTTTTGAATACGAAATTGTACTTATCTTATTATGATCGTCCATCCTTTTCTTGGCCCAATCTTTAAAACTTGAGTAAGTTGTGGCCTGGTTCAGTTTCCTCGTTTTTCGTTGTTCTTTCGGAGCCTGCTCGTCTCTTTTTCTTTTGAAATTCCGTCGTTGTATCCTCGGCAATTTCCTTTGTAGAGGAGGTTGCTCCGCTGGACGTTTGGTGGACTGGGCCCTTCTCTCCTGGGCCCTTGCTCGTTGCTTGTCCTGGTTCCTGCTGTATTCGGGAAGTTGATTCTCAGGCTGCAATCGACGTTTCTTGCTTCTCAGGCACCTGTCCGATGATTCCACAGTTCTTTTGGATACATTGGGCTTCCCTTGCCCATTCTGCTTTCTTCTCTTGGTGCGCTCGTAATTCCGTTCGTAGATTTGTTCACCTGCATCGTGAGACTTTCTTTTGAAACCACCTTTTTGGTTCTTATTTCTTTGTTGGGGGGGAGCTTTCTTCTTCTGACATTTCGATGCCGTTGTAGCTGGTTCCTGCTGTTTTTGCTGACGTATATCTTCCTGGCTAGTCGATTGCCTCGGATCCTGAAACGAATCTTTAAATACAGCCATTTTGCTGCGATTATAGAACGGTTTTATTTGGTCCACATTCGCTTTGAGCGTTTGACCATCATTTCTTTTTAATATAACCACTGCCCCCGTAATTTGTTCAATTGTGAACGGGCCTTCAAAACGCGGAAAAAATTTCCCCACCTTTTCCTCTGGGGCATTTGACAAGTTGTGTTTAATCTTCAACACTTCATCTCCCACATTGTACTTGACCTCTCTTCTTTTTAGGTCATAGTACAATTTCTGTTTTCTTTGGGCCATTTCTATATTTTCCGTCGCTTCCCGTATTAACTTTTGTATATCACTCATTTTAAATTCTTCTGCCCTTTCCTGTACAAAGAACAGTTTATCTAGGGGGGTCAAGATCTTTCTTCCTAAGAAGAGTTCAGCGGGTGTTTTTTGTGTAGTATCGTGTTTGGCGGTCCTAAGGGCAAATGCAAATTCATTTATATGGCTATCCCAGGTAGAGTGATAGTTTTTCACATAACTACGAATTATTTTCACTACATTTCTATTCACCCGTTCCGCTATGTTTGACTGCGGACGATACGGGACCATCTTTAGATGACGTATGCCCAGTTTTGCACACATTTCCTCAAACATTTTACTAACAAACTGAGGACCATTGTCTGAAATAACTTTTAGGGGCGCCCCGTATTTTAAAATATACTTATTTAGAATTGAATCTACTACAATTTTTGCAGACGCGCGTTTTAACGGAATTAACTCTAACCATTTGCTAAAATGATCCACTATAACTAAAAGATATCGGCTTTTATTAACTTTACTTCGAGGGTAAGGTCCAAGTAAATCGATGCCTATTATTTGATTTGGGAATTCTGATTTAATACTATTTAGGAACCCGGCCGGGCGGAAATTAACATAATTATTTAATTGACATGTTGGGCACGACTGGACATACGCCCTAGTAAACTTTTGCAGTTCTGGAAAGAAAACTGCCTCGCGAACTCTCTGAACAGTTTTTCTTATACCTAAATGAGCCGAAATGGCACAATCATGCAACTCTTCTAATACATTCAACCTCATGCTAGCTGGGATAACCGGTCTATATTCATGATTCTCATTAGTAGCTTTCGTATAGAATAACAGTCCGTCAATTAATTCGTAATTTTCGGCCCTATTTCTTATCGGCACAATATCCGGATGATTGAAATTCTCAGGGTCGGCCAAATAATTGTATATATTTTTGAACTCCGGATCTTTTTTGAGTTCGGCTATTACTGTTTCACGAGAATCTAATACTTTGGATGTTAACATGGCTATCTTAATTACACTTCCATTTTCATCTAAGTTAATTCTGCTTAAAGCATCTGCCACAACATTTTCTTTTCCCGGCGTATGTTTAATTATTAGGTTATATTCCTGTAATTTGAGAGCCCACCTTATTAATCTGGGTGATAAATTTTTTCCAGAATAGAGTCTAGTGACCGCCGCGTGGTCGGTATATACAGTTACTGGAGAACTTCCAAAGAACACACGAAATTTCTGTACTGATGCTAACACTGCGAGAGTTTCTCTCTCTGTTGCGGAATAGTTTCTTTGGGTTTCATTTAATGTTCGGCTGAAAAAAGCCACGGGCTGACCATTTTGGGAAAGCACTGCACCAATCGCGAAATCTGAAGCGTCCGCTGAAATCTCTAATCCCTTATCCCCTTCTGGAAATTTTAAGACGGGAGCTTGAGTCAATGCGTCTTTCAATTTTTGAAACGCCAAGTTGGCTTCTGCTGACCACGAAAACCTAGCTTTTTTTCTTTTCAACTTTAGCAGTGGCTCAGCTATTTTTGCAAAGTCTTTAATGAAAGCCCGGTAATATGAACACATCCCGAGAAACGACGATAATTTCTTCGCTGTTTTAGGAACAGGATAATTTCTAATGGCTACTATTTTTGACTGATCCGTTTCGATTCCCTTTTGGGAAATTTTAAATCCTAAATAACGTAACTCTTTTGCGGCAAATTTACATTTAGACGCATTTATCTTTAAACCAGCTTCGTTTAACAATGAAAATACTTTTCTTAAATCTTGTAAGTGTTGTTCTAGAGTACTACTCGTAATTATAATATCGTCTAAATATATGAAAGTGCTTTTACCAAGGACTGGTCTTAAGACGATGTCCATACATCTTTGGAACGTTGCCGGCGCGCCGGATAATCCGAACGGCATTCTAAGAAATGCGTACGTACCAGATTTCGTTATGAACGCGGTTTTGTGTACGTCCTCGGGTTTTACCCCAATCTGAAAATAGCCACTCGTGAGATCTAATGTAGTCATGTATTTTGTAGACGAAATATTTCGAATAATTTCTTCAATTATCGGCAACGGATATACAGGATATTTTGTAACTGAATTTAACTTGCGATAATCTATAGCAAAACGCCACCGCTTCGGGTGCGTAATCGGGTAATCATTATTTTTCTTACACAGGACAACGGGGCTAGCATAACTGCTAGAAATTGGCGTGATGATTTTATTCTTTAACATCTCTTTAATATGATGTTCAATTATTTCCTCTTTTGTCCTATCATATCTATATGGCTTTTGCCTAACTGGCTGAGCGTCCCCCGTGTCAATGTCGTGGTTCACCACCTGCGTAAAGCCTGGTACATCACTAAATAAATTCGCAAAGTGACTTACCAGACCTTGGATTTTCTCTTTTTCCTCTGCTTGTAAATGTTCCAAGTCCAGCTGCGGGGGCTTATCATTCTTCGCTTCAATTGGCTTCATATTTAATGTTAGTTCTCCCCCCTTGAAATCAATTTTTGCTTCTGCCAAACTAAAAAAGTCCACACCTAGAATAATACAAGTCTGCAGGTTACGCACAATATAAAACAGGATTCTTACCTGTTCGTTGTTGATACGCACGAACAATGGTACTTTTCCTAAACAGCTACATTTTTCTCCTTGGGCCGCTATGACATCCGTGTCTCTTGCACTAAAAATTCTGTAACGTCGAAAGTGCTTCTTAAAGAATCTTTCCGATACGAAGCTGCTTTGGGCTCCTGTATCCAAGAGGGCTGTCGCCGGTATGTTGTTGATTAGAACTTCAATCTTCGGCAAACTCAAATTCTTAACGACCACGGTGTTTAAATTGATTTTGGAAGGGTTTTGCGCTGCTTCGGACTTCTTCACCTTCCTCGAAGAAATCCCTCTTAGTTTAAATTCTTTTTCTTCTGGTTGCCCTCGGAATCTTTGCTTGTTCTTCTATTAAATTCCCTTCGTTCGCCGCTCGCTTTAGGAGACACATCTTTCTTCGGCCATTGCTTCGCCTTATTCCCGTAACTTTGATTTTGCTTTTGCTGCGGTCTTGGCGAACTCCACTGACTTCTTCGCTCAAATTGGCGTCGTCGTTCGTTGTCGGCTGTTCTTCGGCTTTCAAATTGTACCGCGAGCTCAAATAATCTGTCTAATGTTGTTGGATTTCTTAGTTCGATGAAATCTTGAACTTGGGGCAGTAGCCTAGGAAGTATAACTTGAATAATTTCAGGATCCGGGCGACTTCCATACAAAAGCTTGAAAACTTGAATTTTCCTCAAAATAAAATTAGACAAATCTTCTATTCTTTCTTGGTATCGGCTAAACAGTTCAGCTTCCAATCTGGCTCGATCTCGCACCACGGGAAATGCTTTCACTAGAGAATTCTTGAAATTTTCATACGTGTATGTGGGGCTTCCTGGTTCCCCCAAGAGATTCTTTCCGATGCACTTGAACCAACTTAGCGCTTGGCCCTTCAAAGCGCTGGTAGCAAGAGCGACTTTCTGAAATTCGTGGACTGGATATAGCATGAAGTGGGAGTCTAGCTTTTCCAGGAAATTGATTACGGCTGTCTTGCCGTCAAAACTTGCCGCTGGCTTCATGGCTGCTCGCATGGTTTGTACGATGTAGCCGAATCCTTCTATGCCAGGAGGTGCTATCTCAGGATTCTGGACAGGTACAGCAGGTGTCTCAGGTTCGTCTTCTTGTTGTTGAGGCCATCCTCTTCTTTTTGTGCGGGCGCCATTATCAGGACTTAGCATTCTGTGTGTATTCTTTGAGAACATGGTAAATTCTGTAAAGGGTTCTTATCCTTACGTTCTAAGTCCTGAACTGGAACAGGGAGCGGAAGGTACGCTATGTTCTGATGTAACTGCTGGGCTGGAGAATAACTGCACGTGAAGGGATTTGAAATCCTCTTTTATTCAATCACTATTAAATACAAACCTCCCAATTCGGGAGAGATACAGAACGTAACAGACCACACTTTGGTCGAACTTAACAATCAAATAAATTTAAATAAATTAAAATAGAACTTAAATTAAACTTTGCTTCGCAGAGCAATTCGCGGAAGTTGGCCTCTACCGAAAAGGGTGCGTAGCAAGATATACTAAATACTACCGCACTTTAATTTATTTTACAAAGCAATCACGTAGTAAGCACTATGGCTTATAAATTTAAACTGCTAGCTGGTCAGGCGAACGTTGAGCAGCGTGACCGTGATCTGAGGCAAAGCTCTCACACACCGAGAGGTTTCTACCTCTGTCTTAAATAGTGCTTGGCTGAACTTCAAAAAATTAGCATAAGCTAAAAACGCGCGCTTCTTCTGACAGGAAGTTGAAGCAGAGAGGAGATAGAAAAGATTTAAATTAAAATAAACTTGGTTAGTTTAACTAAAACCTTACAACTTGTCTAAGTTCGTAATTAACTCTTTGAATTGAGTCACTTTCAAATTATCTGAGACGAGCAGACCGAGTTCTGTGGCTAACACTTGCAGGTCTTTTTTCCTGGCTAGTCCCAGAAATGCCATATTATCGTGCTTTGAATGTCCGTTGAAAAGTTCAATATTTGTTTGAAGAAAAAATATACGTTCAGAAATTTTATGAATTTCTTAATTACCCTTAACAATTACATAATATTTGAGAAACAACATCGAACGAAATCATTAATCTGAGATTACTTCGAAAACAAAACTAACATTTTAGACAGATTGGCATACTTGCCAACGGACAATTAAATGCACAAATTTAGTAATCATGAAAAGCCCAAAAATAGAACTTAACTTTGATGAATCTTCTATTAGTAATGCATGTGATGCTTACAAAATTCTAAAGGCTCTAAGAAATTAATTTTCAACTATAGTTCTCTTTGAAAAACACAATTAAATGTATAAGTTGTTCTCAAATATTACGAAATAAAAGTTTAAAAATTTTTATATACATACAATTCGAAAATGCAGCAAGTATTATTAGAATGACTTTCAGAATAATGGCAACTAAAATATTAATTCAAAACAAGTATTCTTATTGAATAAAAACAAAACATCAGTGCCACAGTTTAAATAATATATTATATAAAACCCTTTTCACTTTTTAAATCATTTCTATTCTCAGAGAGGGAAAGAAAATATCCGTTAATATTATTCATAAAATAAAACAAAACACACAGTTCTTTCATAGATAGCAATACAGTTATAAAAACACTGAAAGAGCTATCCACACCGGAATAATAATAAGTATAAAAATAATAATAAGTAATAATAATTATAAATACAGTAGACCTCACTTTATGTAATTACATTTGCCCACGGATATTTTGACAACACTAGAGGGTGAGAAAAATATCCTTCAATGTAATGTAACTAATTTAATACAAATGTAATTAGAAACATATAATTAGGCACTTTCACAGCATTTTAATTAGGAAAATATAGTAATTTGTTTACGAACTGTTGCTAAATTTTCTGAGATCCCGCATCACTAATCTTAATACTTGGAGGGCATCCCTCATTGGAAAAGACTTCCCAATATAACATTTAAAAGTAGGCAAGCAATCTTAGTTCGGCGTAGGTGCTTGCGTGCTGCTAAAGAAGGGGAATCTATATCTCTCAAAATCGATAAAGTTGATAAATTCTAAGTCAAACCGAGGTTGTCTTTTTTTGTGCCTAATTTTAAATAGTTAACTAAAATTTGAAACCAAGATGTTCGGCTACTTAATCTCTCATTTGGTGACATTTCTCTGTCACTTGGCAAATCTTGTAATCTATTTTGAACTTATTTGATGACTTAAATTCAGTTTAAAAAACTTATTCTAGAACATTTTCATCATACTAATGAACTGTTGATCGCAATTTTCACGTTTTCGTACACAAAAGAGTGGGACTTCCGCAATTCTATAGCAATATCCGAATCATAACATTACCGTGATTATATTAAGCAGCTTCTACTGTAAAAAATCTGTGTAAGTAAAGAGTTTTCGTGGATTTGTTATTCATACATACCTAGAGTTTTATTCTCAACCTTGATGAAATTCGGCGCACTGGAACTTCAAAACAAGAGGAAGGGCAGTGTCTATATAATATTTCTAAAAAATTACCTTATGGGGTCCGGACTCTTTATGTACATATATAACCATACTACCATAAACAAAAGACTCACCTGGGCTTTTTAATTAACTTTAATTAAGAAAAAACAATTAAAAGAAGAAATAAAGATAAAACATTACATTTAAGGATGTTAGAATTATACATTTAAATTACAAAGTAAATCTCGCGGAACACCATGCTTAGTTCGTGATTCCAGTACATCGACTGAAGGCTATAGTCTTTTTTGGCCGGTCTTTCTTCCGGGGGCCGCTGATTGGCGCTCATTGAGCCACACATAGATTTTACGCCAATTTAACGAAAACTGGGTTAAAAATTTAGTGATTTAAAAGCTTTGCATAATTATTCTGCAGCTTGAAATATTTATGTTTTAAACTTAATCAGAAAACTCCTCGATATATGAGGAGTATGTTGCCACTCGAGAAACTCAGTACATTTATTTGCATTTTAATCTAACAAAGAAACTCAACTCTTTAAGAGAAATGTGTTGCATTTTTCCGAAATAAAATATTTTCTGTCCCAGACGTCAGTGAGTTGTGGTTCAGGAAAGCGTAAGGTATTTAATTTTTCTTTCAAATTTATTATATTCTCATAATAAATGCTGTAATATATTCTCCTAATATGTGCCACTCCCCTTAACAAAAAGCAATAAACGCAGATTATTCATTTCAGTTGTGATTAATTTTTAGCTGTTCCCACTAGCTAGATTCATCAAAATAATCTATCTATAGATGAGTGTCCGTTTGTTTGTTTATGTGCATAACTGTAGACTAGGATACAGTTATAGAGAGACAAACCAGCATAGGAATAAAGCTGAGCATAAAACAAGCATAGGAAATAAACTGATCAAAATTCCAATTTTGGTGAAATTTTGCGCACTTTACATTCAAATCAATCGTTATTTACATCACCTTACGAAAACCCATTCCAATATGTGCCCATTTAAGCTTAAAATTAAAACATTGCGATCACTACACCTATCTAGGGTACCACCCATTTGAAGTTCGACATCGCCGCTATTGCGTTCTTCTGTCATTAGAAATCTTATATAATAAGCAAGGAATTTATAATTTCTTTTTAACCAAAACCAAATATCAGTATTTTAACATATTTTGAATTTTGAAATCATGGCACCCACCTTAGGTTCACGTTGTCATTATTGCGTTCCCATTACTACGTTGCATAATCAGTTCTTACTAAAATTGTTAAATGGCGTGTGTTCGCTTTACTCTTTAGAACAATGTTCAACCTTTAAAGCAGAATTTAAGTGCACACTCTACATGTTTTGGGCGAATATTTTGAAAACGGGATTTCAAAAACTACTTCCATAAATGAATTCTCTTCACACTGGTAAATCCCTAGCAAAGCCAAGTACTTCCGCTAGTATAATAATAAAAAAATATTTATTTTCCTTCTTGCTATAAATAAAACAAAACAATAATAATCCTTTTTAAATTTATTTTTATTTTCTAGACATCTTAATTTTAAAATGTCCGTGTCAACAGTTTCAAAAGGTGGCTAGAGTTCTTTTGGCAGCTGCAATCCTAAACGAGATAGATGTCTTGAAAAACAGACTTCCGTCGTGATGCGGTCGACCTTCGCGTAATGTGATTAACTGTCAATTAACTGAGAGTCAATTAAAACAATGCTGCTACTTGCAAGGCCTTTTCTCTTTCGTTTCCACCGAGTAGAACGCGGGGAGATTTTTTCTTCATGACGTCAACAAAATCTCGCGTTTACTTGGTCATTTGCGTAGGCGTGTTAACATTGTGTTTAAAGAAGAAGCACATTTTCTTCAATGAACACGTCTCCTAATTAATACCCACTCCCTTTAAAGATGCAGTTACCATGAGAATTTTCTAGTCAAGGGTTTAATTAACATCAGTTATCGTTTTTTATCTACTTCAAATGCGAATTACTTTTCTTTCTCTTTGTTCTCAGACGATTATGCTACAGTAGACGCCGGTTAACGTGATCGCGGTTAATGTTGTCCTTCAGATATTTGTATCGAATTCCCGAAATCCCTCCCCTTTGTATAGGAGAAATATAGAAAACATAGCGTTTATTGGGATCGTATAATTTGGTTAATAGGACCAAAATATTATAGAACAAATTTTTTTAACTAAAAAGGCCACCGAACAAATTTAAAATCTATATAAATGAAGAAGGTTATTCGCATATTTCTTTCATACGGATCTACTGTTTTATTTCGATCTTAATGAAATTTTGCCCACTTGACGTTCAAAACAAGAGAAAGGTCCTTGTCTACAGATTTCGAAAAACCACTCCAGAGGTTTCAAATTCAGAGTGTTTGTACTAGAATGGTATACTTACGAGACACATCTTGCCTACACGTGACTGATCTCAGGTTCAGGTCGCCGTTGTTCCATTCTCGCTATCAGTTCTTATTAAAATCGTTAGATAGCGTCATGTTCATTTGAAAAGTTGTACACTCTTAAGAGTGTACAACTTTTCAAAAGACTGCAGAAACTTTAAAGCAGAGTTCATATTCGCTCTCTATCAATTTTTCGCGAATATTTCGAAAACGGTGAATAAATCGGCAAAATGAATGGTGATTGTCCGAAAAAAAGTCATAGTTTGAGTTCTTACTAAAACTCTTAGATGACGGCATATTAGTTATCTGTTTATAAGAGTAGAACCTTTAGAAGAAAATTTTAATGCGCTCTCTATCTGCTTTTCGCGAATACGTCGAAAACTGAATTAAAAGAAAATATCTCCATCCCCTTAAATACATCCTCTGCATTATGCGTAACGCAGAGGCAATTCTATATTTCAGCTAGTGGATTATAAAAATCGCTGACCGAAACGCGGATGAGCGGTAAAGTCGCTGAATGCTGGTAAATAAATTTTTTGACTATCATCGGTCAAATAATTTTCAGAAATGTTATGAAGAGTTCATAAATGAACTTTTGCAGTAAAGACATTATCAACCGCTCATAAAATAATTTTTGCACTTTGCGAATTAAAATCCTGTGAAAGTACTTATTTATATTCTTACAAATTTTGTACATATATACATAATTTTAGTGAAATATGTAAAATTGTAGTTTTTTTTTCTTTAATGTAATATGAAAATCTAAAGAAGCGAAGGTTTGGCGGAAAATTAAGAATACCGGGACAAGTCTATTTAACACTAAGTAAATGGCTATCTCGCTAAATATGTGAGATATCGTCAAGCTGGTTTCGGCGACTAATTTTTATCCCCAAATTTGGCGTGGAATTGCCAGAAGTTGCCAAAATTGGCGGCCATTTGGCGACATTTGGAATCCGGTCCCTTTATAACTGTATTTGGTATTGTAAGAGAATAACTGTAACCGCATCAGCCCTCATATGCCTTCCAGTAATTTCGAGAAACGAAATTACTAGAGATTTCTCGATGACCGCAAGAAAACTATGTAAGACCGGTCTGTGTGCATTCAATATATTACGAACGTAAACACGCAATAATGTTTTGGGTCAGAAGTGGAATTAAATGCGATGACAAGAGCGATGGATGTGCAAATAAGACAGCTAGCTACTGTCTTTGTTACGTTCCAAGAAAAGATGTAAGGGCCGTAAACTCCGTTAAAGAAGAGATGAAAGTGGGCCAAGAAAAGAGTGAAATAAGTCAGGATAAAATAAAAAGAGAAATTTCAGCCGTAATAGAAAAACATTTAACGCTATAGAAGGTAAAACACCGCTGAGTTAGAGAAATTCAGGAAAGAGTTTCTGCTGTCGAACAACAGATTAAACAAATAATTTCTGTTGTCCAGCAACAAATTGATAACAGAGATTCTTCGGCTGTCGCCAAGGAAGCTGACATTTAAAGAAATACATAACAACAGCTGGTCACAATTCAAACGCTATTAAATTAGAACATATATCGTCAATCAGTGGGCATGTGGCAGTGTCCGCTAAACGAAAGCAGTAAAGGGCAGCCTGAATTCTGCCACGGCGATTGGTCTGGTTAGAGTCTTTGGAATGGGAGCTTTTGAAAATAAGCTCTCATTTCTTTCCTCGACAAGCTTCTTCTCTAGAGCTCTTCCTTTTAACTGAGGCTTCAATGATCTGTCTGGCCGATGTTAGGAAGGTTAGTATGCCCCAAACTGTTGTTTCCTTCTTAGCTAACTCATCGACTAGATCATTCCCGGGGATGCCAACATGACTTGGAATCTATTGTATGTAAACGATCCAAATATTAGGGATAAATTTGGTGAAGATTTCAGGTCCGTTGTGGGTCCTAGTGCACTCGGTGGGTGTGTTGCTTGCAAGAGCGATGATGGTTGTTTACGAATCAATGAGGAACACCATATGCCGAACGCTGATTAGGTACTGCCGTTTTCTTATTTCTTCAGCCTGCCATGATCTCTCCAGTGTAACTGCTGGTATTTGGACCGACTGTGGCATAACGTGCATACAGTCTGTAGTTCACCCAGCTCCCGGTTCAAGAGCTGCTCATCCGTCAGTATAAACGTGCAGCCATTATTCTTTTGGGTGCCTTGTGTGGATGTTTCGGCAGTCGAGTTTCTGAAGTTCTTCAGGAATTGTCGTACACTTAGGCACCGTCTGCTGCACAAGGGACGTGTGTTTCACAGACAATGCTTGGAAGACAGCTCGATGATGTCTGAGAGGCTCTGGTATACCCGTGTTGAACATATATTTCATTTTGAACCGTTCAGCGTGTAGTATAGGGGTTACGTGAGTCTTGAATCTGGAGCTAGATGGTCTGCAGCTGTCCCAGTGTGTGCAGTTGATGCGTCTTGACTTTTTCGAAAATTTAAGAATGAGCTTGTCTCTTCTTGTTTCGAAAGGTTTGGTGTTCGTATTTCCATTGCGCTTATTGGAGTTGAAAGCGCACTACCAGTTATAAGCCTAAGTTCTATGTTCTGAACCTTGTCAAGCTTTTTAAGTTTAGGGTTACTGGCTAGGGACATCACTTCGCGCGCACAGGCCATAGTTAATCTGACGTATATATTACAGGCAATTATCAGAATATCTTGTGGGCAGCTCCACTTCGTCCCAGTGAGCCGTTTGAGAAACTTTAATCTATTCTGGACATGATTGGCAAAATCTGCAGTGTGCTTATTCCATGAAAGTTTTGGGTCCAGCTTAACTCCTAGGTTTTTGGCTGCGGGGAGTAGGGTAGATTTGCTATTTCGTAACCCAGGTCAATTTTTTACGGTATGTTCAGTAGAATGAAAAGCTACTAGATCATTTTTTCGGGGCTTGTCGTCATTTTATTATAATATGTCTATTCTATAAGGATCATCCATCGCCGAGGATTCAGAAGCTGATGTATGGGTTCTTGTAGATATTTCTCCTCAGAATTTCCCTTTGATCCTATGTGCTGACTTTCATAGAGCTAACAGAGGCGCAGTATTTGCACAAAGAGTTGGCTACTTCGGCTGGACTGGTGAGGGTTTTGCCGTTAATGATTATATGCTCCCATGTGAGGCCTTTTTCTCTCATTGTTGAGGCTTCAGAGAAATTTATGGACTTTTATGCTACCTCTTCTGAAGACAATAGTTTCGACAAACTTTTATTAGCTTTCGGTTAAAACTTTTCTCTCCCTGACTCAATGATGACTCTTAAGAGTAGCCTGCTTTTATCTAAGTTCGACGCAGTCCTCAGTTTGTTCGCTTTATGCATTTCTAAGGCCATTTAGTCTCGCGTTATAGAATGGTTTGGACTTCTTTACAAAGTCCATGGGAACGCACTATTGGCGGTTTTGACAATCCTCTTTATAAATTCTTCTACGACTGGTCTAGGTTGCCATTTATCAAGCTTGGTGGAATATCTGTGTTTGGGGTGATTGTATTTCATTCAGCCCGCTTTCTTGAAGTTCCATCTTGGTGAGCGGGTTACGATGGCATTGCCTTCTTTTGAACTAATTTCCAGGAAGAGAACGCGATGCTCGCAATCTTCGTTTGAGTCTTCTAATTTGAGAGTAGACCTCCGAGGCCTGCCTGAAACACAGCCCATTTGAATCAAACTTGTAGTGGCAATCAAATGTTCAACAGCATGACCTGGAGGGTTAGTGCTGGCCATCCCCAATGATGGGATTGGCCGCTGAAGTCTCCGAGTATCGCGGATTTGTTACGTCGTGTGACGTCAGCGATATCTTTGGCATTGGTGTTGTTGTTCGGGGAAATGTAATGGTTGTAAAGGTGTCCGTTGTTCCAGAACTCATTGAGGGCTGCTTCATGCTGGTCGCTTTCTTCCATGGTGCGGAGTACTTTAAACTTGCAAGCTAAGCTGTTCTTTACCCCACCTATAATGCCAAGGCCACTTGTCTTGATCTGGGTAACATGAAATTGATGAAACTTGTAATGTAACAAAACGTAGGAGAATCCGTCGATGCTCCTGCCTCAACTATTATGGAGACATCTGCGTCAGTCTGATGAACTATAGTTTTGATTTCACAGAATTTTGAGTTATTAAGGTCGCATTCCAGAAGAGCATGCAGAGCCCTGAGGAGTGCTGTTCCTTTGGATGTCAGGTTTGTGCATTATTTTCAACTCGTATAGCGCAGTGTTGCTACAGCAGATTTCACGTTACCCAGAGTGCACCACGTGGAGAACTGTTACGTCGCACGGCCTGCTACTTTGCTAAATGGGGGCAGGAGGACATATAGTGGTTTGGCCAACCGTCCTTCCCACACGCGCAGCTGCTACCCTGTCTGAGGTCAAAGCATCTGAGATAATCAGGAAAACATCTGCCTGTTGTACCGATAAGCCCGGGTGCAAATCCCGGCGAAAGACAGATATTTGCATGCGTATACTGTCTACTCAGTAAGAAGGCACTCAGAATACGTGGCGAGCTAAAAATCCACTGGAACCGAAACCGTCCCCTCTTTCGGCCGAAACTCCCTTTATATGTTACTTAGCGTACAGAGATTTAGAGATTATATAAAAATTTGCGCATACTACGGTCCCATGTACTGCACAGACGTATAATGTGTATAGAATTCTTCTGTTCACGTAGACGTATAATGTATATAGAATTCTTCTGAAAATACCAGATCCAGTTCATGGAAAATTGGGATTTTTTCGTAACACAAAATTTATATGATACTCTGTGTTTTAATTTTTATAAGCTATCTTATAGAAGTTTTTAAGTATTTAAAAATGTCAAAAAATCATCAAAATATTTTGGGAGATTAAAAAAAGAGTGAATTAAATTAATTTCTTAGTTTTCAATAGAAGTATTGAATCTATAAAGTTACATTATATTAATCTAACCAGTCATTATGATTTAGATCTTTACTGTGATTACTGCCTTCCGTTGCTCTACCAAAATGCTAATCAGGTTAAGTGTCTTTAAAGTGAGGTTGTTGGATTAAGTCGGAGAGTCTTTTTGCCTCTCGAGGCCGCGTTACTTGATTTCGCTAACTCGGGTAGCATTGGATTCCTTGCCTCTGCATTATAGTTGCTGACATTTAAATTGTTACGCCGGAGAGAAGTTTTCAATAAACTTCGAGTTAAATCAATTGTGTAGCCTTTGACTACTAGACTTGGATTTTTAATATTTAATTTGACCGTTACTTAAGTTTCTTCATCATAAGTGGTGACTGATTTGTAAGCACGAGTCGTGAGTTTATTTATGTTCATGCTCTGATTCAATAAAAAGGTTTGTTTGAAAACCTTTCCAAATCTTTGTCGTTAACTTCAGACGCGGCGATAATTTTCTTCCAGTCAGCTAGGAGTTGACTGGGAGAGGATTATTATAACACCGCGTCTGAAGTTTGGAATTAATTTATGTTACCAAAGAACACTAAACTATATAAATCGTCATGCCTCTAAAACTACAAGCAAAGTATTTGCAACAAAGGCGTAATTAAAATGTCTTCGCGTGCTGCATAAAATTACTTCACTGGCCCAGTACTACCTTTCGCCGCCCATGTCGATACACAGAAAATAACTACAAAAGTGCCAAAACGACATGTAGAGAAATAAATTAATAATCTACTTAATTTTTGAAGAAAAACTTTTAATTCCAAAAATTAATCCCTTTTTTTTCCTGTTGAGAGACTGTCATTCTTATTAGTCTGCTGTATTATTCCTGTTGCTGTTGCGTGGAGAGTATAAAAAGATTTCTTAAGTGCAAAATACACTTTTATAATTCTGAAATGAATTTTATTTAGAAACCTCTTCTCACACCTAATAACAGCCGCAACAGTTCGCAGTAGTATTCCAATATTTGAGACTTATTTTAGAACAAATTGCAAAATATCCTAAAGAACCGCCTTTCCGTTCCTGTTTGGATTTCCCAAGCAAAAACGGAAACAAAACTCTAAAATACTTCTTTCTTAACAGGGAATGTCATCATGATCATAACGTAGTTCGTAATGATAATTTGCATTAAAAAGTTTCAACAGAGTTGTAGGGATTTATATTTGTTTTAAATAACCTGTTAAATTTAATTTTAAGTTACATTCCTATAAGCCTTCATTCCCTTAATTGTCAGTGCCTGAATATTTAAATTTGGTAGAGCGCCTAAGGAATGCAAATTCTACCAGTGGAAGAAAAAATTTAAATACTGACGTTAAAATAGGCAAAGTTAGAAAGAGTCTTGGAAATCTCAGTGCCTGCTTATACGCAAGCTTCGGCTTAGGAGTTATTGCTGGTTAGATGTGGCTTAATAGCTATTACCTCTCTGCCACTAGATTCATCTACGCGGTGTAGGATACAGGATTGTATGAGCCCTGTAGTTTAATTCTACTACCTGTGAATATCTCCAATTTTGAGTTTGATTTTATTGTTTCACTTACCGCCCAAGCAGAGGCGTAGTATGTTAGCGTCAAGTTGCCACATTGTAAATAATTTAAAGAGTTTAATAAAGGGTACTTTTTCACCCTTCTTCTGTGAAATCACTATTTCTCCAGATTCTACACATCAGGTAGACAGTAGAATCTTACAGACTAAAAAAAAGTAAATCAAAAGTATGTAGCTGTTGAAATCATGTGGTATTTTTTTCAATATTTTATCTAGAGTAGAAATGCTTTTCCTTCTTAATTTAATTCCTGTTGGTAATTTAGAATCTAATTAGTTTTCATCTGCCTAGACGATCCATCTGATTAATCCATATAGAAAAATATTTAATGCAAAAAATGTCGCCTCTAAAAATGTCACTAAAGGTGCCACTAGTTCGAGAGTACTAACGTCAGTCAGTGACTGTTTCGACGAAAGAAAGTGACGGGCCCATGGTACATTTCGCGCCATTTAATTACGTGGGGTCAATGTTAAAAAGGGACAGTCCGCCCCAGGCGACACATTTTTGGGGTTGGCATTTTTCGTTGGAAACATTACTTAATGGAGATCAGTCATAAAAATCGTCGAGGCACGTAAAGAATAATAAAATTCTGAATTATATAGAGAATTAAATTGTGGAAAAAAAAATCTGATATGGACACCACATGACTTCCTTGTACGCCTATTAAATCATACGTACTTTTTTGCTGTACTTCATCTAAACTTATTTTCTAGATTTATTCTAAATTAACAGTTCCCTCCAACTGAAAATGACGTCAAAAACTGTAAATTTGAAATTAAATTTTACGGTCCATTTCTGTCTTGTATTTTTATTTTCTTCGTAATGAGTATAAAACTTTCTCAGATGTAAGATCGAGAGACCACATTAAAAGTTATACTTTATGCAAAATTATTATTTTGATTTGCAACTCCCAAAACATGAATATTTTCAACTCATTTAAAACACTTCTGTAACTGGAAGTATATGTCTACGACCAATGATTGCGAAAATAAAGACCTAGTAAGGACTTTCAAGTCAGGTAAGGAGGCTTATATACACTCACTTCCAAAAGATAAGCACGAAGATGTAAAATGCAAAACAATCAACAAATACTGCTTTGATTGACACAAAATTCGGCAGAAAAATAGAATATATATATTTATGCATAAAACAAAATCAATAATTATATACAGAAATGAAAACAATATTAAATTTTCGTAAGTTATCAGACAATGACATACTGCAGACTTAAACAGAATTATGTGTAAAGTGAAAATAAACAGCATAAAATGAAAAAAAAAGAATATTAATAGGGTATGTGATCCCCCCCTCATCTGTATACAAAGTTTACACCTTGTGACCATGCTTTCAATTAGGTGGTCAACCACCGCAGAATTAAGCAATCGCCGTTCTTCTTGTAGAGCAGTTTCCAGCTCAATAAGAGTGGCTGGAGGAGGGAAACGTGAAGATACAGCACGGCCGAGAGCATCCCAAAGATTTTCAATGAGATTAAGGTCGGGCGAATATGCTGGCCACGCCATACGCGCAATCCCTTCACTCTCCAGGTAGTCATCGACGATGTCAGCTCTATGGGTACGCGCGCTATCGTCCATTAAAACAAAAGTAGAGCCAACTGCTGCAGCGTACAATCTTACAACGGGTTCTGGGACTTCATTTCGATACCGGACAGCCGTCAAAGAACCCCGTTTAAAGATGTGCAGGTCGATACGGTATCCTAATGAAATCCCTGCCCACACTATAATGCTTCTGCCACGGAATGCGTGATGTTCGGTGATGTTTTGGGACTGATTGCATGTTCTTTGTTTGCGCCATATCCTTATACGCTTGTCATCTGGCTCCAGAGCAAATCTTGACTCATCAGTAAACATGACATTGCCCCAGTCAGACGCATTCCAATTGACATGTTCCCGGCACCACTGTAATCGTGCCTCTCTTGATTGGACGGATAAAAGAACACAAACTCGAGATACCCCGGAGTACAGTCCATCACTCATAAGTAATCTTCGGCGTACAGTAGCTGCAGATATCGCCTTACCAATGAGCGCTGTAACCATAGATGTCACACGTGTGGAGATCGCTCTGCGATTCCGCTTGGCTACAATAGCAATATGTCGATCTTCCGCAGGGTTGTAACCCTTGGGCGACAGGCTACTGGCCATCGGACAAGTGTGTGGTTTGGAATTGTTTACATAAACGTGAAAGTACAGAATGATGAACGCCGAAGAAAAGAGCAGCATCTGTGATCGACTGTCCTGATTCAATGCGCCCCACAGCATCCCACAGCACGCCAGCGCTCAGAATCTTCCATTCGTCTTCTGGAAGTCATAGAAATACGTATGTCACGAAATCAAATTGTACGAAAGTTTCAAACACCTTCTATCAGCACCTACAATCAACTTCTGTGACCCTTCATAAAGCTGGTTTCTTGTAAGACTGCCTTTTTTGCATATTTCTTGACATGAAAGCGCGATTGGCTGTTACCTAACATATTTGCATACTTCCATCTACCTCTGCAGTGAATTGCACCCTCTTCAATTCTGATTGCCTTCCGGAAATTAGCATTTTCCTCTCCGTGATTAACTTTTGGAAGTGAGTGTATATATATATATATATGTATGTATGTGTGTGTGTAATAGGATTAATTGGAGAAAGCTGCAACGGTTTAGCAGTGGTTATTTGTATTATTGGAGAGGTTTTACTCTGTAGTTAGAAGGATGACACTCGAAGACAGACGTAGCCGTAAATTCTAGACATAATTTTATTCCTGGATAATTAATTTTCAGAACACATATTCTTTTTATTTCACATCATCATTGTAGGTGCACTCTGCATCCCGGAATTTTATACAGATGTTTAGAACAATGGACAATAGTTGGCAGAGCCTAAGCAAGCGAACTAGCATCTTAACGGGAACAGAGCTGAAGCAAAAGTGCGTAATTATCCAACATGGAAGCTCACCAAGGAAGGTTTCGGTTTAAGTTGCTTAAGAGAAAGTTTCAGTTCTTGAAATTTTGAGTTCAACTTCCCAATTAATTATGTCATAGAAAAGACGCAGTCCAGAAAAAGGCATTACTATTTTTAGAATAGAGAAGGGAATTAAGAGGCTAGTGCTAGTTTAAATTATAATTTTGATTTATATATTTTTACTTCCTTCTCCGAAGCAAAAGATGTATTGTTATCGCGAAAATTTCCGGGAATCATATTTCACCAAAATATCCACTTTGACCGTTATCGAATGTAATTTAACAATGTTTTTGTGTGACATATGTACGTAAAGACAGAATAAATGACTCTTTTTTCTCAAAACGGGTTGCAAAAAGGATTTAAAATGGATTCATAAGAGATTTTTAAAAGATGATATCTGTACGAACGTACGTATATATGTATCTCGCATAACTCAAAAACGATTAGCCTCAGAACGTTGAAAATTTGTATATAGGACTGCTATAACATGTAGTTGTGCACCCCGTTTTGGTCGCAGTCGGCCGCACCAGAAGTATAATATATGTATATACCCACTTTGTTATTCGGCTGCGTGAGCTCAGTTTTTTTTATTCTTATATGTTGGTAAATTTTGCATATTTTGCTTTAAAAATGATTGAATTACGTTGTTCTTAGCTTCCGGTTACGTTTTTATGCTTTTAGCTAATCTGCATGCAATAGTTGTAGAATTATCAACAATTTAAAGGTTCTTTAAATGCTACTAAGCCTAATTATTTTACCATAGCAGCCATATATGTTTACATTTGAAACGTAGCAGAATAGTGAATTAAGTCAGTTTCTGCACATTTTGTGTCTTTCCTGAATAAGACCAAAAGTAAACTTTCAGTTTTGTGCACCAAAATATCTGCCTTTTTGCCTACTGACCGAATTGCTTGTTTTGCGTGGGAACTCTAACTGTAAATATTGTTTTTTTAATTGTTTTAACTGTATTTGGCGTTTTATATTTTTCCATAGTTTGCAATTTTTAATAAAGATATTTTGAACTTTTATGTATTTTTGCTTTGCCGCGAAGTAAGAACTGAATTAATTGAATGAGAAATATATCTAATGAAATTTGCGAAAATAAGTTTAGATAAAACACAGCAAAAAAAGTGAATAATTTAATATTCCGTACAAGGAAGTCAATTTGGTGTACACATCAGATTTTGTTATCTTACATGTACGTATACTTCGGGTACTGCCGATTGCAATAAAAAATAGAAAGTAGTACAGAACTAAATATTATGGCAGTATCATATATAAAATTTCAAACATTCTACGGTTAATCGTTTTTGAGTTATGCGAGATACACACGTATGTACAGAAGTCACGATAAAGTCCATTTTGAAAACATTTTGTAATCCATTTTGGAATACAGAATTTTTCATTCTGTTCGCAAGTACAGAACGTCATGCAAAATACTATTCCCGTTTGCAATACTTCCAAAAATTTTCACGAAATCTTCGAAACTTTTCTAGATTACGATACTTCCTTTACTTCGTGCAAGGAAATAAAAATAGCTTCTATTCGAAGTAAAGCCTTCAAAGAAATCACCATGAGATTTCAACAGCTACATACTTTTTTACTCCGTTGAAACATTTGAATGGAAATTACGAATATCAACTAATTTATGATGAGGTAACATTAATAAGGAAAACTTCTCCGTTAAGAGAAAAGCATTTCAGAGTTTTATTTTCGCTATTGCTAGGGAAAACGATACAGAAACGTGAAAGGGAGTGAATTTCTGAAGTTTATTTTAAATTCTATTATAGTTCAGCAGTTTATTATATTATTATTCCTTTTGAATTCCTGAATTTTATTTTAAAGCCTATTCTAATTCTGCAGTTTATTCTAAAGTACAATCTGCAAAACAAAGCTTCAAATGTCATAATTCTTGTCAGAACTTTCCACACAACTGCTGTAACCGTCGTTTACTATGAGAAGAATTTTCTAAGTAAAAATCATTTAGAAAGTATATAAGAAAAATAAATGTACATTTAGTATAAAAGAAATTTTAGATTACTGTCTATTTTACAGCATTTGGAGCAACTAAGTAGACTTACTTCTACGTTGCCTCTAGGATGTTTTGCGAACAAAACAAAACAAAAAACCAAAAAGCAAAATAATAATAAAAAAAAGAAAAGAAAAAGAAATCTGAAATATTTCAGATTTTAAATTACGTTCAAAGGGACTTTTTTTAACATTTTGTGTGTAATCTTTATTTATTTAATATAATGTTCTTCGCAATTAAACCATAAAATTTAGTTAAAGAACAATATCGCAAAATAATTTTAAATTGAGCATATCTTTAGAATTTCAGATACACAATCTCCTGCGCTAGAGATAAAAATGTTTTTTCTGTACAACACTGCCATTGCTTGCTTTGAAATCCTCGAGTTTGTTAATAAAAAATTCGTTAAAGTTTTACAAAATCTGAAATCGATAATAAAACAAATTCCAAATTTCAAATTTGGACTTCCAGATGCCCATATTCGCAGCAGGATTACGTAATTCAAAATTCGATGGCTCTAGGTACCGTCGTTTTATCACAATGCGAGAAACATACACTCACGTTTGTGAAAATTGCAACACCAAGAAGGAATCGTCATAATTGAATGCAATTTAATACACAGTTGAGTGGTAGTGGTACAAATAAATGATTAAATGTTCAAAGCAAACAAACAAGAACAAGAGATCAGAATCAGTATTTTGTGTGGCCACCACGCGCCGCAATAAGTGCTGCTACACGACGTGGCATGGAGTCAAACAAAGTTTGAATGTCTGACTGAGGAAGAGCATTCCATATCGTTTGTACGCGTACCCAAAGTTCGTCTGCAGACGCAACAGGACGAGGATCACGAGCAAGACGCCGACCAATGACATCCCACACATGTTCAATTGGCGACATATCCGGGGAACACGCAGGCCAAGGAAGAAGCTGTACCTGCTGCGCTGCAAAGAAGGATTTAACAATCCGAGCAGTATGAGGGCGGGCATTGTCCTGTTGAAATACAGCGCCTGGCAAGCTTTGAAGGAAGGGAACAGCTTCGGGCTGTAGAACTTCACGGATATACCGGTTGCTGTTCAGATTGCCCACAATTCGTAGCAATTGAGATCGTCTATGATATGCTATGGCGCCCCAGACCATAACTCCGGGTGTTCGTCCACTGTGGCGTTCGATAATGCACTCCGGAAGGTGGCGTTCACCGGCATAGCGTCTGACACGAATGCGGCCATCATGGTACCACAAATTAAAGCGGGATTCGTCAGAAAACACGACATGCTGCCAATCAGCACGCCAGTCTCTATGCTGATTGGCCCATTGTAGCCGCAGGCGGCGATGGTCGTGCGTTAGGGGGATCCTGTATAAAGGAGTCCGTGCGCGCAGTCCACACTGCAGCAGACGTCTACGAATTGATGAAGCACACAATGAAACACCTGTAGCTATTGACCACAGTGCTGCCAATTGTCTAGAGGAAGCTGTACGGTCCGTCCGCGCCATGCGGACCAGGTGTCTATCATCGCGAGCTGACGTCACATTTCGGGGTCCACTCCCGGATTTCCGAGTTGTCCGACACTCGTCCGTCCACTGCTTCCAAACGCGCATCACTGTGCTGCTGTTACGCTGCACACGAGAGGCTACTGCACGATACGACAATCCAGCTTCACGAAGGCCGATGATTCTCCCTCGTTCAAACTCTGTAAGTTGTTCAAATCTCGCTCTCTTTCGTCGACGAGGCATAAGTACAGATTGAGTTAACGTTTACCACTAGCAGATAACCACCGATAACCATACACGCCTCGCTACAGCCGGCTATTTATTCGGATCCATCAGCCGTTCAGAGGGCGCTGCTCAGCATACGCATGCGCTACGGATTTGCAATTCTAATCATTTGCATATCATGCGCTACTTTGCATTTCCTGAAAATTTCAGCTCACTCGCGTAAGTCCTTCATGGTGTTGCAATTTTCACAAACGTGAGTGTATATACATTTATGCACATTTTTCATAATTTAATTTCTTTAAATATAATACAGGGCTGCAATATTTGCGGGAGACAGTTTAATAAGTGAATCGACATTTAATGTTTCCGAAGCAAAATCGCAAAACGAAAACAATAGTCCTTCAGGGACAAAGCCCCTTTGGACTAAAAATCTGAAATGTTTCAGATTTTAAATTACGTCCAAAGGGGCGTTTTTTTTTTTTTTTTAACGTTTCGTGTCTTACCTTTATTTATTAAATATCGTGTTCTTCGCACTTTAACCATAAAATTGAGTTCGACAGCAATATCGTAAAATAATTTTAAAATGAGCATATCTTTAGAATTTCCGACACACAGTTCCGCGCGCTGGAGATACAAAGGTTTTTTCCCCCGTCCCGTAGAGTGTTGCCATTGCTCGCTTTTAAATCGTTGAGTTTGTTAATCCAAAATTCGTTAAAGTTTTACAAAGTATGAAATAGATAATAAAACAAATTCCAAATTTGGGTTTCCGGATGCCCATATTCGGGTGGAAACGTACGTTATTCAAAATTGGATGGCTCTAGGCTCCGTTGTTGTATCACAATGCGAGAAACATACATACATTTATTCAGATTCTTCATTATTTAATTTCTTTAAATATAATACAGGGCGATAATGCTTGGTGGCAACAATTTGAAAAGTGAATCGAACAATTGTGGTGAATCAACGCAAAATTCAGGGAAAGCCCCTTTGAACTAATAATTTTAAAATGTTTAGAATTACTCTTAAACTAATGTTTGGAATTACTCTCTTCTTCAAAATTACATATATAGAATAAACTTATTTCCCTATAAGTCACTTTGATTTTTTCATTTTTTGTTATTTGTTCGTTATGAAGAGAGACGGCAAATTCAAGGGCCGCCCCAATTCGATGGAAGGGAAGATTCAATTATAGATATGAGACAATGTTCGAGGACAGAATATATGATATTTTCATCAAAATCTAGTTTTTCGCATACATACGTAAGCGGTATTGGGATTTGTTTCCGAATCAAAATCCAATTCCTTTCCTTCGTTCCAGATAGTATATGCGGCCGTCAACGTGTTGTCGCTTGCGTTACTAATTCCAAGTTTATGGGGTCAAAGTGAGAGGAGAAGACGTGCTCGCTGCTGGTATATCTATCTATCTGTCCCTAGTCAGAGAGTATTATTTTTTCACCCTCCTCGGCTCTTGATAAACCTGGCGCCGGCTGGAATATCGTTTCGGCAGAATTCTTTCGCTTTCGAATTCGTCTTAATAAATATGCTCATCTACTTTGATCGCTGTCGAGATTTGCATTATACCGCAGACTAAAGTTACTAAGGAGTTACTGTTTACTGGAATTCAAAGCGTTCTTTAAACACACGCCTCCTAACAAACGAAATATCTTAGATACCTCTTAATGTGATCGCGGTTTATGCTATCATTTGGATTTTGTTATCGAATTATAAAAATCTCGCCCATTTGTTTACGAAAATATGCAAAATATATAGCTTATTGCGATCAACAATTTGGTTAATGGTATTAAAATTTTATGCAATAATTTCTTTCGATAGCTAATTTCAAGTCGCTAAATAAGAACAAAATAGATTATAAAAACTGGCGAGTGACCCGAAATGTCGCCAAGTAAGGGATTAACTTGCCAGAAAGCTTGTTTTTGATTTTAGTCAACCCTTTAAAATTACGAAAAAAAAAGTAACTTTCATTTGGCGTAGATTTTCAAGGTGGCTAGATACAAATCCCTCTCCTTCAGAAGAAAAGAAAAATCTGCGCAATATTTTCCCATTTTCCTAGCTTCTGGGGGAAACTATGAAAACAACTACTAAAGTTTCCTCTCACTTGGTGCACTTTTTAAATTTACATTTGCACGAGAGTTGCCCTCTAAGTATTGAATTGAGGGTTCAGCATCGGTCAAATAAATTCTAGAAACATTTGTCAGGACTGAGTGTTCTGTGCATACTTTTGGCGAACATATTCGTGAAGTAGTTAAAGTCCTGATCTTGAACTGGGAGCTGAATGCAGCTATGTTCTGTGGTAGAATAACTGCACGTAAGAAGGATTTAAAATCCTCTTTCATTAAACCACTATTATTTACATCCACTTCCCAACTCGGGAGGGATAACAGAAAATAATGACAGCACTTGGGTCTAACTTGAACAATCAAATAATTTAAAATAAAGTTAAATAGAAATTAAGTAGTTGTTGCCCACAGAGCTATAAACGCGAGGTTGGCCTCTATGCTAAACTATCAAGGGTGCGTAGCAAGATTGAGTTAATACTAACGCACTTAGATTACTTCAATAAGTAATAGCGTAACAGCGCTAAGGCTTAGAATTTAAATACTAGCTAGTCAGGTGGACGTCGAACAGAGCCGCAGTGATCTGAGAATAAAAGCTCTCTCACACCGAGAAGTTCTTTGCCAACCCTTAAATACAACACTTGACTCCACTTCAAATTAGCATACAGCTGAAACGCGCGCTCATTCTACCGGGAAGTTGAAATAAGAACTTACAGGAAAGAAAAAATTAACATAAAACTTTGTTAGTTTAAACTAAAACCTTACACATTATGAACCGTTCACAAACGAACTTTTGCAATAAAGACATTGTGAACAATTCGTAAACAAATTTTTGCCTTTTCTAATTAAAATGCAGTGAAAAGGAGTATGGTTTCGAATTTTGCGTATGTGTAAATAATTTTAGTAAAATTATATGTGACATTGTAGTATCTTTTGCGTAATTTAATATGAAAACTCTAAAAAGATGAAGCTGGACCAGAAAAAATAAGATTACAGTCTATTTAACATTCAGGTAAATGCCTATCTCACTAAGTTGGCAATATATCGCCAAGTTGGCAATGGTTTCGGCTACTTTTCTTTTTTTTTTTGGCAATTTTAGTGATAAATCATCAAATATCGCCAAACTCGGCGACGTTTTGTTCCGGTCTCTGGAAATTGCTCCCGCAGCTGAATAACTGTAATTGATCCCGAAATGTAACTGTACCTGTACTTGTCCCGTATATGTAACTTTAACTATGTACCTTCCAGTAATTTCGAGAAATAGAAGGTACTAGAGATTCCTCGGAAGCCTATGAAAAAGTATACAAAACTGGGCAGAGCATCAGCTCTCAGTTGTTAGTTCAGAGCTAACTTCGGAGTATTGAGATCTTCGTGAGATATTCGCCTTTTAGATGCTCTTTGCATTGCGTTATGTTTAACTCTATTAGTAATTTGAAGTGTAACACTGATTGTGCTCTGTGATACTGAGAAGAGCTGTACAAGTTATTTTGTGGAAACTTCCAGAATTGTAAAGTGTTTCTTTTGGGAAAATAAATTTATCAAGCTATTCTCGGTTCTGTATGCACTGAGTTCGTTACGAACCCGTACACACGGAACACTATTCATATGTTTCTAGTCGTACTTATATTAACTTATATTAAAATTATACTGATATTTTGAAAAGGATTTTTTCTCATCATTAACGTTATCATTTGATTAAAATACCATCGAGTTACCTCATAATGTTAATTGCGTACGGATTCGTAATGGATTAAGAGTACACAGAACTGATGACAGCTCGATAAAGTTTATTTTTCCAAGAGTTACAGTTAATAGTTCAACAAAAGTACTCGTAAAGCTCTTCTCAGTAAGACAAAGCACAATAAGTATTTACCACTTCAAACAACTGAGAATGTTAAACGCAACGAAAGTGCCTGCAAACGGCTAAGCTCATGAAGATCTCATACTTTGAACTAAAATCTGAGAGCTGATGCTCACTCTGGTCTTATATAGTTTTCTTCCCGAGCGCCGAGAAATTTCCAGAACGATCGATTTCTCGAAATTACTGAAAGGCATATACAGTTGCAGTTACATAGGATATTGCAGAGATAGACATCTACATCAAAGTTAAATGGATTTGCCCTTGTAACCTTATTTTTCCTAGGCACTCTCACCCTCTTGAAGTCTTTTGTGTTACATTATACAAGACACACCAAAATTTTACATACAATTTCGCTAAAATTATTTATGTATGTACAAAATTAGTAACATCGCCCTTCCTAAAGACTGCACGTCCTGCGAAGTATGTCCCTGAACAGGAAGTCATACACACAGCTAGAGAAAATCAATCCAATATTAAAATAACTATTTCAATAAATAATATACAACACATAACAAATTAAATCAATAAATAAACGCACAGATTTACAAATTCAGATAAAAATAGAACCATGGTCTTATTATACTATTTACATTACTATGGAGACAACGTACTATGGTCATAGTAAGGGGCTAACCTGTCATAATGAACGATTTTAGGCTTTAAAGTTGATGATTTACGGATTTGAACTTAGACGTCACTCAGCCTGTCAAGGATTGTATAAGTATCGTCCCTGGGTCACTGTAGTTTATGAGAAAAACGTTTCTGTCGAATCGGATTCCACAACCACACCTTGTAACTTTCGTTGCACCGATGTCCTTTATCTGTGGTGTCTCATAGGGTGTTCATTTTGTCCGTGGCCAAGATGACTTATTCTCGTGCAAAACTACGCCTTACTTTGAACGGCACCTGAAGATTCTGAAGGTACGCCTCAGGCGACGAACGCGCATTCGAAGAACAACCAAAGAACACATCGCAAAGCAAACGAAGGTCTTGACCGAAAAGTGTCTTGGATGGCGAATAGCCTGTAGTTTTATGGACAACACTGCACTAGCTCAGTAAAACCGAAGTAACTCAAGGAGACCATGTTGAGAGGTCCCAGTCCGGTTGGTTTCTGAAAAAAATCAGCTAGATGTTACTAGGGATGGATCGATTAAACATTTCTACCGTGCTGTCTGACTGCGAAGATATATCCGTCGTTTGGGATTTGTCTGAGCAGTTTACAGAGTTCTTTAATTACTGTCGAGATAAATTCCTTCCTTAATGGGAATATAATTCAAAAAGCACTCCAAACCTGGAAATCCAATGCTGTATCATTACCTCTGCTGCCGTGACAGCCTCTTGATCAGAGATAGCATACATTTCAGACCATGTTGTAAAGTAATTAGTGAAACCTAGAACGTATTTTTTGCCATCACAGGTTCGTACCTAAGGTTCCAGTATATCACAGGTGATGCTTTCACTACTAGAAGTCCTCTTGAACTCTATGCAAATTATTCATTATTCCAATGTAGCCTCCTGTCGGACTGCTATGTAATTCTTTAAGGAAGTTCAGGATCTGGAATCTTGGAAATATCAGCTGCAATCGGAATTCCTTTCTAGTATCATCCAATTTGAACTTCTGATTCAAGATGCCGTTTCGAATATGAAGTGAGACGCAGAGAGCCCAATATTGTATTGTCGTAGGAATATAAACAGAAATGTACTGCCAGGCACGTTTCCTTTTTGAAGACTTCACTATATTCATTATGGCTTTAATGTTGCCGTCTTCCATATGATTTCTCCTAACTTCGTCACTCTACGAGTCTGGACCACACAATGTTGATATTGTAACTTAACTTACGACCGGACTAACTAGATCATATTTCGTTTCGACACCGGAAAAATATCGGCAGCTTTCTTTTCAGGGTCTTGTAGACAGGGTATTGGCGTTTCTGTGTGCCAATCCTTCTCGATGATGAATAGTGATTACTTATTCCTGGAGTTTCTGTATCCATTTGGGTATCTGACTTTCGGGATTCTTGAAATTTAAAAGCCAGGTAAAAAATGGATGAATTGTGTCAAACAAGAATTTTCTGCCGTAGAGTTTATGGTGGAAATATTCTATGGCTTTAACTACATCGAGCAAATCTCTCCTGATGATACAGTTATTCCTCTCCGGTTTAGATACACCCTTGCTCTAGTATGCTACGTCGCGTTCTTGGTCATTTATTTCTTACGACAATAAACAACCAAGAACGCGGCGAAGCATACTAAAGCCCACCGATACTCGCATTGCTGGCATCCGTGAAATATAAATGCTTTGCCGAACTAAGGATAAGTCAGAACTGTTGAAGATGCTAAAGCCTCCTTCAGTCTGCTAAATGCATCCTCACATTCGTTTGTCCACACGAACTCTTGCTTGGTCCCTGTCAGTCTGTGAAACTGTTTTGAGATCGAAGAAATGTTCTTCTGAAATCTCTTGTAGTAGGTGTGTAGAAACTATAATTACAGGAGCCAGATGGCGCTGTGCGTCTGACTTCCTTTTGAGTAAAAATTTAATTGCGATTGAGATTGCAAAGAATGTTGAACTATGAAATGTTAAGTGCGAACTCTATATGTAACTCTAATTATAAGTGTTTTCTTTTCGTCGTGTATTGTTTGTGTCGTCAATAAAATTGGATATAATATTGTATTGAATTGATCTCATCTGACAGGTAAGAAGCTTTGATTATTTTATTTGTTCGAATGTTGAATTACAATTCTAAAGCGAAAGCGATTTTTAGATGTAAGTTATATCAAGGTGGAAAGCCCTAAGAAACTTCTGTGCTCATTTCTGTTATGATATTTAAGAGGCATCTCCAATCTTTGATCGCCGATACTTTATTTGGATCCGTACACTCACCTTCTGCAGATATTGCTCCTTCGAGGCAAGTCACTTGCAGTCTGAACAATTGATATTTGGCTGGACTTAAGTTTAGACTGGTTTTCTTCCATTTCTGAAGCACTTTCCTAAAACTTTCTAAACATTCTTCAGACCTTTTCCCAAGGATGATGATGTCATCCAGGTATATCAGATCGACTTCGTAGAAAAGACCTTTCAACATGGTGTCCATGAGGCGTCCGAATATTGCTGGTGCATTACATAATTCAAACGGCATCACTTTGAACTGCTAATGCCCTTTTCCGGTAGCAAATGCCATGCTTTCTTGGTTATCAGAGTGTATGTCAATAGATTCAAAAAGCAATTTTTAGTATATTTTAAGGCAGCCGTGAAAATATTTAGAACTCGGAGATTTTCTACCTCAGTTAAATAAACTAATTCCTTTTTTTTAAAATTGTCAAAGAAATCTGTATAATTCTAATATTATAAATGTATATTCCTTTGAGTTTTTAAATAAATGTCGTTGATCTGCTGCGCCTAGTCCTGGCTGGCCGTAGCAGTGGTAGATAGTTCCACTGGGCTAGCATTTCTGTTAAAAGTCTTTTATTGATAGTACGACTGCTCGCTTGGTGGTGACCTATCTCTCTACCTTCCAATATCCACTTTTTATACCAAGCGTGGAAAACACTTGTTTTGCAAAAAGGATGTCAAGATTGTCATCAATTCTAGGAAAAGCCTAGCTGTATTTCTTCTTGGCGTCATTGAAGCGGCGGTAGCCAACGTAAAATCTAGTTCAACCAGCCTTCTTTCAGGCGAAGGCGATGAGGCTCGTCATGGCTTTCTTGCATGTTCTTTAAAAGTTGTCTTACCTCTTCCTGTTTAGCAATCGGTAGACGTCTTGGATGTTGTTTGATTGGAAGATAATCCTCCTTATTACAGTTTTATGCTGCGTCAAACTAGTTAGGCGCGCATCCGAAGATTTGCGGGAAAAAGCATTTGAAATTATTGAATAACACGTTCTATAGCACTCCTTTCTTCATCTCTGTTGCGCTTTCTGCACTAACTCCGATGCTAGGGACTCCGAAGACTCTGAGATCTTAAGACTATTGATCATTTAAAGTAGGTCACTGGAATACATGTTGCAACCACTTGTAATTTCCTAATGACATTTGCCTTATCACTTACACTGGCAACTTACACCAGGATAACGAAAATTTTCTGTTATTGCTGGTACTGTGATATTGTCTTGAGCCATTATTTGCTGGAAGGATTTAACTCTTTTATTCCAAACAGGGCTGTGTAACAGGCTAAACAGGCAGTAGTTAGTTATTTTTTAAAATCCAAATAAAAATTGGAAGCCTACTGCGGTACCGAAGGGCCCGGGTTCGAATCCTGGATAAGGCATGGATGCTTGTAAATGCATAATGTTTTTCGGCATGGGCGCACTGCACTCTAAATAAATGGTGATCTTAAGTCCCTCTTGAATAGTTTGGTGTCAGGGAAGAGGGCTCGAGACCATTGGACCACCCCTCGGCGTATTCTCTCTCTCAAATTTAGGTTAGAAGCCCAACCGTCTTGAAGGTCTGGCAACCATTCGTTCACGAAAGACATGGACAAGGCAACAACAATCTTTATTTTTCCATTGATGTGGATTTTATCCCCGTAAGAGAGTAACTGGAGAATAACGCATGGCGGCGTCCAGATGAGTTTATCATGCATTCTTTCAGCCAAATCGTCTCGGATAATGGTCACATTAGCTCCTGTATCATGGTCATATTGTAAGAAACTCCATTTACATGTCTCATGCCAAAGAGACTATTACTGCCGGCACTCTCTGCAGAAATCTGAAGCGCTTTAAAATAGAATTTCTCAATTTGACAACCTCCACCCTACGAGATTGCGAACGATATTACCTCCCGTGCCCTCCAGATGTTTTGTAGTTCCTTCGAACGTGACATTCATCACCTCAGTTCCAGGATTTTAGGTTCGGTTTTTTCCATTCCTATTCGGCCTCAAGGCATTGACTTGACTAGTGAAATCGTGTAGATTAACATTCTTTTGATCCACAGGCTCCTGAACTTGAGTACGAATGTTTGAGTAGCGGTCTCTACAATTTGATTGCTTAGTTATCTCGAATTACATGACGTATACTAACACGCTTTTTGGATCTTTGACATCCACTATTCGCAAGGCTATCCGTAGCTCAGGATCGCGGATGCTATCGATGAAATCCATGAACAAGGGACAGAACTTCCATTGTTTCTCTTGAGCAGTCAGAAAAGGAGACAGATGACAGACTTACAACATTAGAGACGAGCTTCTGGAGAGTTTCCGAGGTTTCTGTTGCGAAGATTTCAACTAAAGCCTGCTATAATCTTTTAAACAGTTCTTGACAAAACGCAGCTTCAACGTGCCGGATAGAGTTCGAAGTCTAATTTCTGGTTTTTCAGATTTGAACGATATCCACTGTGTCTGCTCTCAAAGAAGCAGCGGAGAGGCAGGCCTTAGTTTCGGAATCCCATCCATTTGCGTGTGCGACTGTAGAGAACTGAGTCTGGTACACTTGCCAGAAAATCGTTCCATCATTACGTGAATAACTTTAGAGAGGTCGAGACGGCATAGGTAGGAACTTTAAGCCACCAGAGTTGTTTCCAGTTGTCACTATGAATTTCTTCAAGTTGTCAATTTCCTCAACAAAAACTCTAAATCATCTGTCTTTAACGGATTCGACTGTTCCTTCCGTCTTTTCTTGGCCCGCTTCCATCCTTTATGGACTTAAAGGTCCCTCCTATCGTTTCTTCTCCTGCTTCCGTCTTTCCTACGAATACAGAAAAGACTCTCACCAGTTGTCTTAGTCGTCCTTGACACCGACATTCAGTCTCACTCCTAACATCAAAAATTGTTGCGTGCATACGAGTTCGTAATGAACTGAATACACACAGAAGCGATCACGGCTTAATAAAATTTATTTTCCCAAAAGAAACACTTTACATACATTTTTTTTTGTATTCGCTATATTATTTCTTTGAAAATTAGTTACCTAAAATAGTTATCATGAAAAAAGAAAAAATACATAATGATTGTAAATAAGACCAGCTACTGTTGTTTCATAAAAATATTTAATATTTCTGATTAAATATCTTGTGATTTTTATGCGTTTTAATTTAAACCATTCATATTAAAATGTAGGTAAAATTTAAAAATAGTAATAAATATAATCCTGAAGTATTCTCAAGGATTATATTTATTACTTTTAAAACTCTTAGCTTGTTACTGAGTAACAAGCTAAGAGCACTCTAGATAAAATATGAAAACTAAATATTATAGGATTTACCGAAAGGCAGCTCGCTGAGGAGTGGAAAATAAAAGCATTTTATTTCCGTCAGTGGCAACATATTGCTTCAAACACGTGAGTTCGTTGACTGAAACTAAAAGATAAATATCTTACATTTTGCCGAATGGAAACAGTTATTCAAGCTGGAGATAAAAATATTTTATTTCGAACAGTATTGCCTTTTCTCTTTTTCAAATCATCGAGTTCGTTAAAGAAAAATTTGTTAAGTTTGTACAAAATATGAAATAGGGGAAAAACAGATTCGAAATTAAAATTTCGGATTTCGAGTTGCCCATGTGTGGGTGGAGCACATGATGTATTAAAATTTTCGTGGTTCAAGGTATTGCATAGTGGTTGAATCCCTGATCAAGTTCCAAACACTCAAATAAGAATTATATGATTTTTAATGATATTTTGATTTAACCTATGAAAGTGACCTCAAACTGGCAAGCCCTGAAGCAATTTTATGCAGTCTGCGAAAGCATTTCAGTCATGGATTTGTTGCTAACAGAATGTTGGAAAAATTTCAAGATTTTAGATGTGTGAAGTCTGAGGTGACGTTATTATGAGCACTATTAAAAACGAACATGAATAACGCATCAGAAAAATCTAGAGATAGGATTAATTAATTTACAAAGTGATATAAATCTTATTCAAAGTTTTAAGCAGACAACTATGATTAATAATTGTTAGTATTTTCCGAAAAATAAATACTCTCAGTTACGCATTTTTGCTAAGAATAATCGTCTTGTTTGGGTTCCTAAGCAAACACTTTTTTTTTGCAATGTTGAAAATTACAAAAAAAGGAACCAGACTGACCGAACATCTACCAACCCGTGATAAAAATAATTTTAATAATTTTGCTCTAAGTCACCAGACTTTATCAGAATTGAAACGCCATCCAGTGTGGAGCTCTAATAGGAAATAAAGAAATTTATAATTGTTTGTACCACATGTATTTTTATCTATGCGTAAAAAGGAAAATTTTAAAAATAAAGGAAAGAGACTATGTTGTCATTTTATTCTCAAAATTTTATATTAAATTATTAATATCTGAACTATGAAAACTTAGATAGTATTCTTAGCTTGTTTATTTCTTTGTAAATTTCGCACCAAATTTTATAACATTTAATATTTAGGCATAATTTGAGTCGCAGAATCGAAATATGGAAACAAATTGGTATGCTATTTCAGATAAAGGTCCGATTTCGTGTCAAAATGCCTATATTAGAACAATGCTATATATAAATCTAATACATATCTTAAGTCTCGTTTTCGAGAGATGAAAAACGCAATTTGAATTTCGTCAATCGGCTCAGTAGAACGGGGGATATAGAACTGTCCCCCCCTTTTTTTGCGCAGTGTACAAACATGGAAAAGAAGGTTTACTCAATAATTCAGTGTTTCAAGCGGAATTAACTGCAATTAAAAAGGCAATCAACCTGCCATACAAGTTCAACTCCAGGGTCACAATATATAGCGATTCTCTCTTGAGGGAATAGGATGCATACCTAGTCCCCAATCCAATCGTCTTTGACATACAGAAGTCTCTACTCAACATTCCGCAGGCTTTAGGTCCAGTCTTGTGTTGGATTCCTGCCCAAAGAGGCATTATTGACAACGAACAAGCGAACGCAATACCAAAGAAGCAGGTTCAAATCCTCCTGAGCACTACTTGCCATTGCCGAACTCATATCTTAAAAAGATAACTCTTGAGCAACTGATTAACAAATGGCAAGACAGATAGCATACCTCCACAACTGGTAGGAGGACCTTTAAGTTTATTCCGGAAGTTAACCCTACCATACCGTCCTATTCGTCAGCATTGACAACCTTCCTGTCGGGCCACAGCTCCTTCTGAAATTATTTGCAACGCTTTGGACTTGCGGATAATGATATGTGCAACTGCGGAAAACAAGAATCCCTCGATCATTTTTCCTTTATTTGCATAAACAGAGTGAGGGACCACCTTAAAAAAAACCTGCGGAAAGGTACTGGAAGGAGTGGACACTCCATCTATTGAAATACCAAAATGCACATCGTAAACTTAATAAGGTAATACAAATTTGCGAAAAACGACATTCACATGATGACTAATAATCCCAACCCGTATTGATACGTATAATAATTTACATACAATTATAGGTAATATAACGAATGTTGGTTTAAAAGTAGTCATAGATAACATAATGCTAATGCATAATGTAATGTAAAAGTCTAATGTTAAGGTATTCCAAAGTTAATATAGGGCAAATTAAGTTAATGTACTGCATTAATTGTACTCGCAATGCAAATTGAATGTTATGTAGCACTTGTCAATGTGTTTACCTGTCAATGTAGCATAACGCCAAGCGATGGTAATGGCAAATATCAAAGTACTATAATGCAAATTGAATATAGTGTAATATATGTCAATGCATATAATTATGAATGTAATTAAGTGAACTTATGTCTTTGTAAGCCATGTATTATCATGCGTGGAAAACGAAAAGAAGTGACAGTAAAGATATATAACGTAAAATAAGTGTTTATTAAAAGTAAAAAACATTTTTAATAAATTTTAAATTTCCCTCACTAAATGTTTATAAAAACATATTTAAACAATATTAAAAATATCTCAAAAGGAAAAGAATAAGCCTTTGTTAGCATGTATGATCATGCGTGGAAAACGAAAAGAAGTGACAGTAAAGATATGTAACATAAAATAAGTGGTTATTAAAAATAAATAACTTGCATATTAAAAGTAAAAAGCATTTTTAATAAATTTTAAATTTTCCTCACCAAATGTTTATAAAAACATGCATAAACAATATTAATAATATAAGGAAAAGAATAAAATTTATAATTTTTATCTATTTGAAATCTGAACTTTGGTATTCGTTTTCGCAGATTACACTTCGCCATTCAAATATACATTGACAACCAAATGTTAGATTTTTAGACTGACTGTTTCAAATAATTCTGACATGGTTAATTAAACATTAAATAACTTAAGCTAATTTTAATTAAAATAAAGAGACTATGAAAACTTTTTTCCAGAGACATTTAAAAGGTGGGTTAGGTTAGGTTAGGTTAGGTTATTCAATTATGGCAAAGCACACGAGGGCTATCTGCCTAAAGGGAGGGATGCCTTCGTGGAGGACTTTCTAAGGGAAGCTGGCTCGTATACACGTTACACATGAGGAAAACCACGAAAACGCCCATGCAGCCAGCCCGTTCGCGGGATTCGAACCTCGGAGCGAACTACCAGTGTTCAGCGTCTTTACCGCTCGGCCGCTGGTG
>KK121657.1:412049-427506 GCA_000611955.2 Stegodyphus mimosarum | reverse complement strand
TTTCCCTTATTTATTATATTTTCTAGACTGCATAAATAAAAATACATATATTTGCATATAATTAATTATAAACTTCTTTATTTTTTATTACAGCTTGTCATTTGAATGCTCATCAGCTGAGAAGTTTCCTACGGCTTTTCATCTATTTTAAGAGATTTGTGAGACTTCTTCCCTCCCTAGACCAACTTGACAAACTGAAAGAGAGCAAGAAAACGTTTTTGTGTGCAAAATCATGTGAGAATGCATTTTACAAATTGAAACAGATTTTAACATCTGCGGTATCCTCAAGTGTCCTTACCTCTACATGCTCCATATAGATCATGCATGGTTAATCTGGTTCTTAAATTTTAACAATCCTAAAGCCCAAACAGCTAAATGGCTACAGAGACTCCAGGACATTACTATCTGTCGGATCGGAAAGGAGCGATACAAGGAAACGCCGACACCCTGTCGAAGACCCTGCCCAGGATGCTGCCTGTATTATTTAAGTGTTGAAGCGAAATACGAGCTGGTTAATCTGCTCGTCCGTCTAGTCATACTTTAACATAGTCTAACCTAGATCATGGAGTGATGTAAAAGTCAGGAAAGTCCATTTTGAAGACGACAACCCATGACTGACCTAATGGAGTCTTCAAATAAGGAAACTACCCGGCAGGATATTTCGATCTATAGTCCTACGACAAAACAATATTGGACTTTCTATGACTCTTTCCATATTCAGCTGATAAAAATGCATACCGAAAGCAGCTGATACTTTGAAGTTTCCGGATTCTGAACATCCTTAAAGAACATCCTTACATAGCAGTCCAACAGAAGACACCTTCAGAATAATGAAAGAATAATGAAGACTTTGCGTACATTTCGAGAGTGCTTCTAGTGAAGCAAAGAAAGGGCTGATGTGCAAAAGTAGTGTCAATCTTACAATGCCTGTGCGATCCAGAACGCATAAAATAAACGCAGCTGACTCTTTTGAAAGCACGGACTTTGACATCCCGGGACCTCTGCCACGATCTGCTGATGGCAACAAATACATTCTTGTTGTCACTGATTGCTTTACAAAGTAGTCTGAAGCGCATCCTATCTCTGATCAAGAGGCTGTGACGGAAGCAGAGGTAATGATACAGCACTGGATTTCTAGATTCGGAATGACTCTTGAATTACATTCCGATTAAGGAAAGAGTTTTATCTCGGCCGTTAATAAAGAACTCTGTAAACTACTGAGCACAGACAGATCTCAAACGACACCTATACAGTCACAGTCAGACAGTATGCTAGAGATGTTTAATCAATCCATTCTTAATAACCTATTGCCGTTTGTTTCCAGAAATCAACAGGACTGGAACCAGAAGTTACTAGCCAAGTGCTGTCCTACAAGCTACAGTGCTGTCCCTGAAACTAAAGCCTCTTTCCCATTCCAGATGTTCTTCGGTCGTCACCTTCATTTGCCATGTGATCTGTTATTCAGTAGCCCTTCGGATGCGCCTTCATTGCCTGAGGACTAAATTCAGGATCTCCAGGCACGTTTTGAAGTGATACACTGTTTTGCCCGAAAGCTAGTCAACTTGGCGACGAAAGACATGAAGACCCGATACGACTCTCGAGTGCTGAGGATATCGCTAAGGATATTCAAGCTATAGGATATCGATTCGACGAAAGTGACAAGGTGTGGTTATGAAACTCGATTCCATGGAAAGGATTTTCTTCTACACTACAGTCAACCTGCGGCGATCCTTACATAGTCCTAAACTGGCTGATTGACGTCGTAGTTCGGATCAGTCGTTCATTATGGTAGGGTACTCCTTTACCACGACTTTCTAATCAATATATAAATTCGTGCATTTATTTACTGATTTAGTATTTGATTTTTTTAAAGTTATTTATTTCAATTATTTTTAGTATCGAATTGATTTTCCTAAAGTGTAAATATAGACGTATCAGATACTGTTCAGGTATTGTATTGATTGGGACGTTCAACGCTTGGGTACAGGGCAGGGATACGAATTTTGTATATATTTAAATAATTTTAGTGACTTTATATGTAAATCGTAGTATCTCTTGTATAATGTAACATGATATTAATCAAGAATCGGGCTTCGCCAGTAAATAAGATTACATGCCTAAGTCCACTTAAAATTGAGGGAAATGTCTATAGCAGCAAACTGGTGATAGTTTTGGTGAAACAATTTCCTCAAATTTGCGAGAAGCGCCACATCTGGCGACCATTTGGCAACATTTTGGTGCAATTCCCGTTTGATGTTTTCTTTTTATATAGTTTTGCGTTTAAAGGTTTTAGTAATTTGAAGTGGTAACTGTTAATTGTGTTCTGCCATTCTGAGAAGTGCTGTACGGATATTTTTGTAAACGGTTCGAGAACTGTTAAGTGTTTCCTATGGAAAAATAAATTTTATCAAGCTACCATCGGTTCTGTCAGCATTCAATCCATTACGAACCCGTACGGACGTAACAATAATTTCGGTTCTGACGACTGCATAAGGTGAGGTAAGCAACTAGATGTTTTAGGAATTCCATATACAAAATGTCAGCATTCTAAAGCTAATCGTTTTTAAGTTTTGCTAGGTACATACGTACGTACGGCACGAAAAAATCCGTTTTTAATCCATTTTAGAATTTGTTTCAGAATAACGAGTCCTTTATTTTGTCGGTACATACAGACATCGCGCAAAAAACAGTCAAAATGGATTTGGTAACGTTCAAAATGGGTATTTGCGTTGAAATCTGATAACCGAAATGTTTCACAATTACGCTACTGCCTTTACTTTGTACAAGGAAGCAAAAATAGTAACATAAAAAATGACACAATTAACAAACACTGACATATGAATTAAAACAGCTCATCACTTGAATTTGATTTTTCTTTCGAATTTTCAACCTTATACAAATGTATTGAATTATAAGTGTTTCTTGATGCTTTCGAAAGCGAAAAATCTGCTGTCAGTCAGAATATAGTAGAATATAGTTTTTATATCCTAAGAAGGAAGCTTCTTCCGACCTCTGCTGCAGTAATTGAAACATCTTTGAAAAAAAAAACTGAATCATTTATCGTTGCCTCTTCTTCAGATTCAAAAGAGTCTCCTACTCTGTAAAGATGAAGGATATTTTCCCCATAGTTAAGAAGTCACCGTTTTTAGTCAAAATAGTGTTGAATCTACCAAATGCAGTTATCTGAAACTTTGAGTGTGACTTGTTTTAAAACTTCGCCTAATTTTTCAATAACATTTATTGCAACATTTCTTAGAAGTTAATAGTGTAAATTAGGATCATGAAATTGGATTTGATGTCTTCAATTTTGTCTGTGGAGAAAACATTCTGTGCAATTTGAATCGAAGCAGTACTACACCAGCTGAGCCAAAAAGAAAATAAAAGAAATTTTATCGAGGTTGAAAAGCGTATTGCATACAATTGCTGTGAATTGAATCGAACGTTTTATACTGGTATAGCGCGCGAAGCGCGCTGTTTCAACTCCTGAAGAGTCGCCCAGTGGGCACATGGCTTTAGAGCATCTGACCGAATTTTGAGGATTAAGGTGAAAGGAAAAAGGAGGCAACTAAAACGACTCAAGGACCAGAAACGGGCAAAGCAAGAAACGCGCGACATCATGGAACAGTGCAGGAGCGCTAATCATAATTGCTTGCGTGGGAGTAGTGTGAAATTAACACATGACAATTCGACTTGCAGAGATTTCTGCAAGTCTCAGCACAATTTTATTTTTATACAGTTACAAATACAATAGTTGCAGAATAAGGTAACTACTAATAAAATGGAATACTAATAAGATGAAAATGTTAATAAGAGACTATGTACACTATATACAGTAATGTTATGTACAGAGCTACCTTGGACTAAGTCGGAAAATTTGTGTCCCGAGTGAGCTGGGCTGCAGGCGGACGCAGTTCTTTATCCTCCGACAAAATGACATATTCAAAAATCTTTAATTGTTTCAGATGCGGAAAGTTGACTGTCGTTTTGAAGAAGCTTGAGTTCAAACGGTGAATATGTTTCAGTACTGGTTTAATTTTCAAATCCTTGTGAAGTGTCTTCTTTGAAACTGGATAATATGCATTCGTGAACGTTCGTAGCAGTTTATTTTGCGTAATTTGCAATTTACTAACGTCTTTTTCTCGTATTGTCTGTCGCCCACGCTGGGGATGCATAGGTGAAAATAGGGCGAATTACTCAAATATACAAATGTCTCTTTCGTCTGAGATCCAGTTTTGAATGTTCATTTGAAAGTGGATTTAGACTTTGAATTACTTCTAAAGCTTTCCCTCTGACATGTACTAGATTGTTTTTCCAGTTAAATTTTTCGTTTATTATGATTCCTAGATAGTTTGCCTTGCGAACTCGAGGAACTTCTACATTGAAGAGCTTGAACTTTTCCGTAACCTGGGTGGCGGAGTGTTTCTTCATTATTAGAAGTTTAGATTTATCGGCATTGATGGAAATGCACCATTTCTGGCACCAGAATTCAATTTGCGGCATAATTTGTTGAAGTTTCTGTACTGCCAAATTTGGGCTCATGGACTTTACGGCAAGAGCCGTATCATCGGCTTAGCAGCCTAAAAAGTGATTGTAGCTTAATCCCATCTTTGAAAAGTCTATAACAAAGAATAAATATAATATAAGCCTTAAAATCGACCCTTGAGGGACACCGGCTTGAATATTCTTAACTGCTCAATTTTCAGTATTAGTGGAAACAGGAAAACTGCTACCCTTTAGGAATGAGTAGATAAGTTTGATCATTTCTTTCGAGAAATCAAGTGTACGGAGCTTGAAAACTAGGCCCTCATGCCAGACGCGGTCAAATGCTTTGGCCACGTCCATCATGAGTAAGGTCACGTTCTGTCTATTATGTAGGGCACTACCCACAAATTCTGATAGCCGAACAAACTACTTGGTAGTTGAAAGATTCTTCCTGAATTCGAACTGTTCTTCTAGTAGTTTTGCTAGGTATGGGGTCATTCTGAAGTAAATAATCCGTTCATAAACTTTCCCCAACACGGGAAGAAGACTAATTGGTCAAAAACCTTTTGGTCTTGAGGTATCTTTACCTAATTTGGGTAGAATAATCATTTTTTATCTCTTCCATGTAATTGGGAAATATGTGTTCGTTAGACATGCATTTAGTATGCTAGCATATCTAGCAATATAATTCATCTGTAAGTTTTAGATTGCTAAGTTCGTGATTGCACCGTAGCCGAGTGCTTTCCTAATCTTGAGTTTCCTTATAACGTCTTGAATTTCTCTAGGTGAAGTAAGTTCTATACTATTACCCAAGTTCTCTTGCGAGTTCAGCCAGTCATGAATACAATATCTGATGTCGTAGGCGAAGTCAATGTCGCATGGTTTATTGTTGGGTTTGAATTGCTGTTCAGAATTATTTGGAAGAACGTCAGCCTTATCTCTATTTGTTAGTGCTATTGTGTTGTTGCTATGAAGTGGTTTGTTTGCTGCAGCCTTTCCCTTTAAATTTCTTACAAACACCCAGAACGCATTCTCTGGCTCATTGAAGTTCATAAATTTTTCATTCCACAGATCGTTTCTGAGCTGCTGGATTAACTGTTTTATTTCCCTCTTGAATTTATTTAATTTTGTCTTGGTATTGGGATTCCATGTCTTGCTCCATGATTTCCTTACTCTATTTCTTTCCTTAATTTTGTCTTTAATGTGTGGGCAATTTGCCGGAGAAGGTGATTTCTGGGGATTTTCCTAGTAGCCGAATTTAATGCATTCGTGATGCTATCTGTGAACTGATGAACGGCGAGCTCGATGTCATTTGCGGTCCTTAGCGCGGAACGAGGGACTGCGCGATTTCTCAGGATACTATTATATTTCTTCCAATCAGTGATCTTTTTTTCATTTGTTCTGTTTTGTCTTTCAGTATGCCGAGCGTAGCCATTACGGGCAAATGATCTGAGCTTAAGTCATTTATGACTTCAAGATTAACTGGAATGGAGGCAGTTGTAATAATTAAGTCAAGGATATCTCCTCTGGCCGGGTCATTTGGTGTATAGGTGAATTCTTCGGGTGCAAAGAAATACACAGGATAGTTATTCAAAAATTCGAAGAGATTTTTCTCCGTTCTTATTTGTTTTCATATAGTTCCACTCTTCGTGTTTATCATTAAGGTCTCCAGCTAATACCACAGGCAGGTTTGTGAATAGGATGTGCTTTAGTAATTCCCCATGTAAGGGAAAATGTGGTGAGCTATACAATGAGGTGCAATACATATTTCCATATTCGGGGACAAAGACGGAGACTGTTACATATTCCTGTCCGTTGTTTCTATATTGTTTTATTAAGCATGATTGCAGTGAGTTCTTTACGTAAATCGCAACCCCCACCTCGGTGACTCAATTTATCGGTGCAGTAGCATTTAAAGTTCATTATCTTTGTCCTAACACATGGATTCGCGTGTGTTTCGCTAATCATAGCAATATTGATATCATTATCATTGAGGAAATTGGAGGAATTCCAATAATTTACTGTGAATGCTGCATGCATTCTAAACCATTTATTTTAAGGGAGCTTTTGAATTTCTGTTATTCCTCATTATTGTTATTTTTGGAGCACTGGTATCTTGATCTAATTGTGAAAGTTGCTTGACCGGTTGAGTGATATGAAAGCCCTCGCTTTTGAGTACCGTCACCAGATCTGCAAGATCAGCGAAGACATTCTTGGCCTCGGCAAGTTGTTCTTGGTATATGCCAGCTGATAGGGCTTTTGCGTAGGATTTATTTTCAACCACGTGGCTGCTGAAAAATTTATCTTTGACTATTTTGGGCTTTGGGAACATTTCGCACCCTCTGAAACTCGATGTGTATTCCTTTCCACAGTTCACACAGCATAACGGGACATCTGCTTTGCCTTTATCTGGGCAATCTTTCGAAAAATGGCCTTTCGCACATCTAATCCGTTTAGGGGCGTACCTGCAGCTTTTCTGGGTAGGATTAAAATCCTGACAACGGAAGCACTACATGGGTCTTTGACGTCCTTTATATTCTTTGATTTTAACTCTCATGTCACATATGAATCTCTCCTGATATATATTTTTCGAGTCTTTCGACTTAGGTAATATGAATATGAACAGTGGTAATGGTGTGACTACCCCATCCCTGCGTCGGGGCATATGTTTTACGTCCTCCACTTTATAGTTTCGAGAATCAAGATCGGTTTTGATTTCATCAATTGGTGTTTTATGCGTGAGTCCTCTCACTACTACTTTTAAGCTACGTTCCTCTGGTAGTTTATATGAGTGATGCTCCACTCCTAAATCATTTAATATTCTGGCAATACTCCTGTAGTCATTTGGTGTTTCGGCTACTACTTTTATCCCATCTGGTATTTGTTGCCTATAAAATTTGAGCTTATTTCTGTGAAACACTCTTTTAATTTCCTCCCAATTTAAATCCGTCTCTCTGAGCGTAAAGGGCGGTATTTTAGTATGTGGTGCCTTATGACATTATTTACTATTTTGTCATTTGTGACGGAGTTATTCCGAGTGTTTACAGATTCACTGGTATCCATTTCTGGACTCTCAATATGGTATTGTTTATTTGCTCTGTGATTTGGGAGACTGAACTATCAGTACCGGACTTGACATTGTTATCCTAAGTAGTGGTGGCAACGTACGTGATTTCAGTACTAAGGCTTACCTTTTGCTTTTTGTGACGACTGCGATGATTCTTAGTTCTAACAGTCTGATCATCTCTACGTCTATTTTATGTTTAATCTTCTGAACTAGTTTCCTGGTCCAGTGTCTTTTCATTATCTGAATTTAAATGAGAAAATTCATTCAGCTTAATTGGGCTTCTGCCCGTATCATTATCCTCCATGTTATTATGTGTGCACATGTTTTCCTTATTAAGGTCTGACATTTGACTGCCCTCGTTATTTTTCTCATGATTCATTTGCGTGTTAAACACTTTTAGCATGTCAACGAGACTAATTAGGAAATTGTACAGCTTTCCTTCAGTATCAGTGAATTCGCCGTTTTGCTTCCTACATGATCGAATTCGCAAATTTGCGCGTTCACTGCACCTAACGCTGCATCCATCTTCGCATCAAAGAAGCAAGAAATCCTGCGCCCTGAAGTGCGGAGTCCAACGCCCCGGAATTAGGCTCACTCGATGGTGTCCTAACAGTCGGATGTGTTGGCGGAGAAACCCGCGAGGCCCCTGACAGTCACCTGAAGCGAAAGCTTGGGGGTAACTATGCGGGTTTATTCAATCCATGCAGACAGTTCGAAAATTCCATTCCCATAGTTTTCCATTTCTTAGTTCCAAAAAGGTAAGAAATGTCAGTATGGAAAAATTCTTAAAAGTGATAAAATGTTTCAGTTTGATTACTGGAGGGGGCCTCAAAATGCTCTGAAATGACTGAAAAATGCCCTAAAGAGCCTCTAAAACGCTTTAAAAGTTTAAAAATGCTTTCAAAGAGGAAAATACTAAAAACAAATGTATATGTCAAGGCCCACGGAATCTCAAGCAGGGTCGACAAAAGAAGTTGTTAGGTACACGAAAAAAGAAGACATGGTTCCTGAAAAAAATTACCTGATATTTTTATGGAAACAAATGTCGTAATCAAACAATACCACCTTCCTCGTTACTTTCCGTGTACGCCGTCCGTTTTTCTTCATACCGCTACAGTAAAATTAAATTATCTTTTCATCTATTTTATCTCTTTAATATTAGGTTTATCTTTTTGGTTTCAGATATAGTGATTTGCACTGTTTTGGGGTTATGAACTTTTGTGCAAAGTACTGCGGTAAAATTTAAATACCGTATTTCTACGAGTATTTTTCTCCTTTTGTTAATAATTTCATTGTTCGAAATCGAGAGGGAAAAATTACACAAGTAATTTAATTTCCAAAAGACGCGATTATAGTAAGACCATAACAAGTGAAAAGTATTCATGGATAAGCTACTAGAACTACTTTAATATGATTTCTTTTAAAGACACCTTTATTTCAATAAGAATACATAGTAATGTTATCCATACAATATCTAGTAAGATATCTCCTTTTCTACATTTTTGTAACTCGAGTCTCGCCCGTTCTGTTTGTTGTCTCTGCTACTTCTTAGGCCTCGAATCATCCATCAATATTTAGAGAAGGTGAATGTGCAACCGACTTCGGCGTAATAGTAGACGAAATGTTACTTCGTGTTTGGCTCTTCGCAATGGGTCGATTCTCGTATTAGGCTGACATAAAGCTCCACAGTTAGAAATGAAACGTTCAGCCTTGACCTTCGCATGTAGTTTGCGAGGGTTTGTCTTTATTAGTAAGACAAAAACGTTCACTACGTGGGCGAATTCCTTTCAAAATTCAGGGAAGCTCTTTCTCTGAGCGCACTGAGAAAGAAGAAATTACGTGAATATTTTTAAAATTTTCAGAACGCGGTGATGGAATTCTAGGGCTAGCAGAAAATACGCTAAGAAATACGGTTAATCTCATCTGTGGTACAAGAACGATGAATCCATTTTACATCAATTCCAGTGTGAAAAATAGCTTCAGTGTACAAACATTTTGGTTGACGAACGGCTTTCAAGTACGAATTAAATTCTTGAACCGACGTTTCACTGTACATCACATTACTTTACTCCCACAGTTCTTCACGGGCAAGGGGGAGGGAGAATGACTCTTTTCTTATCTAATGTTCCTTTCTTCTTTCCACGTATATATGACCTGTTTCTTCTATTTTATTTACTCCGTCACGTTGCCAGAATTTCTTTTTTTTTTCTTTTCCCCTCTACCTATAAGCTTCAAGTTAGTGTGAGTCATACATAAAAAGGTTTACTTAATGCCATTCTTTACGCTGCGAGGGTAAGTTAAGGGTGAATTGAGAGCAGTGTCGTCTGCCCAAAACGTGAATTAACCTGGAATTTTTCTCATCACGGAAAGTTTTGGGAAATTTCTTATTTCGCGTATGAAACTAGAAATAAGAAAATGGGCTTTCAAAATTTTTCCAAGACTAGCCACCTAAAATAGTTATTAACAAAAATAAAAATTATTTTAATGAGTTCATCTAGTGCAATTTCACGGGTTCAGCTATTAATCTTAGAAAAGGCAAAGAGAAAAAAATTTCTACGCCGTGAACGCAGCCAGTTAATCAATGCTTATGTTTACGAAGTGTTAAGCGTCTGGCATCCCCCCCCTTTTTTTAATTCAGTATACTATTTATATTTGGGACGTAAACTGATAAAAGAATCTGGATTTTGTAAAAATTCTTTCTGCTTGAAGTTGTAAAAATGGTTCAAAATTGTGTGTTCATTTTGTTTTCTCTTCTGCCATGTTTATTCTAAAATTTATATGAATTGTTAACACACAGTTTTAACTCATTTGAAAACACTGAAAAATATCAAACTGTTTAATTCAATTATTTTTTTATTTGGAAGGCTGGATGGCAGCGATTTGTAAAGCAATTTAAAATGGAATCCTAAATATTAAACAGTTTTTTTAATAATTAAGATATTATTTTGTAAATTTAAAATTATGAATTTTAAGATTCCAGTAGCATAATCAATTGGATGTTATAAGTTCTTATTATTACTCTTATTATGATGATCTAATTTTATGATTTGTATTTTGCAAACTCTTTTGATGTTAGTTTTAGGACATTTTGAGATTAATGAGCTTTGAGGCGCGAAATGCCTACTTTAATTATTATTTATTTTAATTAATATTGTCAGCGTTAGTAATGACATGAATATCTTGGTCAATATGATTCAGAAAGGCCAAGAGAATGGCAAAGTAAAAATATCTGTGGCGTGAAAAGTAAGAGAAAAAAATGTCTGTGGCGTGGACGCATTAGGCTGAACGATGTTTACAAGTAATGTTTTCGAAAATGAGGGTAATCAGAATCAATCTGAGAGAGATCAATGAGCAGCCTAAAACTTTTGCTCTCTCCGACATCAATATTAGCACATGAAAGAAAACAAGGGTTAAGTGACGGACAGAAGTAGTTGACATAAGTTAGTTGGTTATTTTAATTTTAAAGTTTTATTTGATCGAAGGCTTATTAGTAAGTAATAACAGAAGTAAAGAACTGTGTTTATTAAGTCGCTTAGTTTCATCATCAATAATAGGCGGATTAAATTTGAAGAAAATTAAATATGTTACTCTTTTCCGCATAGTAACACACTGGCGAGTGAAAAAGAAAAATATTTAACTTTGGGTAGTGGTAACGTATTTCTTTTAAATCGTTGAGTTTCTGGCTAAATTTGAAATATAAATATCTTATATTTTGCTGAATGTCAAAATATTTTTAATCACGGAGTTTATTAATCAAAAACTATAAATCTGAAACATAAATATCTTGTATTTTGTCGAGTGTCAACATATTTGCTTTTAAATCCCAGAGTTTTTTAATCAAAAACTCTAAATTTGCAAAAAATGTGAAATAAATTTAAAAAGAATTCCAAATTCTCTATTTGGGATTGGAAGTGCGCAGTTAGGTTTGTGTGTTGAAAATTAAGTGGCTGTAGATGACGTTGTACTGCAAGGAACATGCATATATATATACAGATTGTTTATTATTTTATAATACAGACGGTGTGATTGAAACAGTTGTAGAGGAAGAAGTACTTCTCTCTCTACAACTGTTTTATATATACTTCTCCCTCTACAACTCTGAAGTACTTCTCCGGTTAAGGGAGAAGTACTTCAGAGTTTTATTTTCGTTACTGATAGAGAAAACAAAATAGAAACTTAACGTTCCTTTTGAATTTTTGCAGTTAATTCATTCCAAAATGCAATCTGCAGAACAAAGCTCCAAATACTGTAATATTGACAACTTTCCTTTGAACTGCTATGAGTGGTGTTAGATGGGAGTAAAGATTTCTAAATAAAAATCATTTAAATGCATTTAAGAACTATAAATATATATTTTGCACCTAATCAATCTTTCCATACTGTATTCTTGAATTCTTTATATACTATATTCTGGAATGTAACATTCCAGAATCCACAGCAAACAAGTAGATCTTTACAATGCCTCTACGAAGTTTTGCGAACAAAAAAAAAAAACAGGCAAATTAATATCATTTTAAAATGCTGAAATCAACCCTTTTTCTTACACAATGAATATACAGTTCTTAACTTCTTTATATGCCATTCTGAAATTTGTTTAGTTATTTTTTTAGTATCAAGAGGGACGGCAAAATCAAGGACTGCCTCAGGCGGCAGAGCCTTAGCTACGTCACTGTTTATACCGTGTCCACAAAAGTCTTTGCTCGACCTTTATTTACGCAATCGTTGATCGTAGACATGTATTTCCGGTTAGAAAAATCTTTTAAATCAGGCACATATTCTGCCATTTAAAAATTTAAGAAATCAATTTTATAAAATATACAAAATCCAGCTTTTTATACAATCGTCTATCCTTATACATATAGTAGGTTCTGCTTCATGTGAACACTTCTGCTCGTGACTGTTTTAATAACATTAAGCAATGAGAAAAGAATATCCTTCAAAATAGCTATGAAATTTAATTTAATATAACTAGAAGCATATACATACTTACTTTCAGTATTTTAATTAGGAAAAAATCATTAACAGCTGATTACTGGAATCATGAAGCTAAAGTTTGCAAGGTTCTCATGTTAAACTAAGCAGTTATGATTTTGATCTTTACTTTAACTTCCTTTTTTTTTTCGTGTTTCTCACCAGAATGCAAATTAGGTTATAAAGTATTTAAAGCTGAGATTTTTGGATTTTAAGAGAGACAGAGTATTCCTGATACTTGCGTAGTGTTGTTAGAATTGTGCCAGCTCTAGCCAAATCTAATTATACCATTTTTATAGATCCCTCGCAGCCGACTGATTTAAACTCACTGATCGGTGGAGGAATAACGCCACAACAGGCCGGCGCACTCAGCAATTCTTCCCTAAAATCGCCACAGAAATCAGAATCTCAAAATCTTTCCTAATTTATTACCTCACCAGTTCATAGCCAATATCCAGCTTATTTTCTTAAAAAGAACCTCTTTAATGGCGACAGTTGCATCAAAGGTGATGCAAACCATCACCTATTCTTCTGCCCTCTTACAAGTGAGCTACACATTCGGAAACCCACCAGTCTTGATCTTAACTTCAAACGACTAGCGATATCTCAACGCCACCTAAATCCCAAAATCATGAAAATGCGCCGAAAGCTCAGTGCTTTAGAACTGGACCTATGCCAAGTCACACCTTAGGACTGAAAACGAAAACGCGGAAAGACTAATGACTAGACTACACCCCAATAATTGATTCTGAGCAACATCGACAATTTCCAGAATGCTTCAAAGCACCAAACTTAGTGAACTGAGCCCATGAACTTTATTTATGAACTTTGGACCTTGGACTGGAAGATCTAAGCTCAGTACAATCTTACCTGTAACAAATATCAAGAACATAACTAGAACCAGACTTCCAATATTTACCAAAATCAATCCCATATGTTTATCTACTTACATAAAGCTGCAAAACTTCTGGAGCAATTATCTGCAAAATAATATCAGCCCTAATAAGTATACTCAACCGTTTGTGTTGCATAATGTAATTTTGCCTAATTTTATATTATCCTCTTATGTTTAAACGAGAAAAAGCATACAGTCAGTTCCAGTTTTCCATATTGTAGCTGGTTAGTGTATTGGGGCAACACCTGTTCGATTCTGTAGTGAAGTCTCTTGTGCCCCATGCACTTTTACCTGTACGTTATTGTCTTTGTGTACTCTTGGACTACTTTTCAATGTTTAAGTTTTTTTCCACTGTTATCATTTAATTTACCTCGCCAGAAGTAGTGGCTATTTGTAGCACAAAATGGTGCCTTTTACGTTCAAAGATCTGTTTAATAAAAAGATTATTTAAAACCTTTTCAAATCTTGTCGAGCTATTTAAGACATAGCGATAACTCGCTACCTCTGTATTAAGGATACAGGACTAAAATTCCAGTGTCAGACTATGTATAGCTTTCTAAGTTCATTTATGAACTGTTCATATTTGTAACATTTCTAGCAATTTGTTTCAGAAAGCGACAAGCGGATACTGTCTTTGATGCTGCAACTTAAATTTTTATGTCAGTAACCAACCAAGCGTTAAATTTCTTACGATTATGTTTGGAGACGGTTATAGTTATTTATTTCCTCATTTATTAAAAAGGCTAGCCTGTTTAAAACAGTCCTTTATTATCTTTTCTGAGATATTTAAAAGTTACTTGAAATCAAAATCACGATTCACGGAGACTTAATTACTTACTCGGCAACAAATCTCTGTCATTTGAGGTTTTCTTTACTTCTTACTTTAGAGAATTTCGACCTTATTCAGCTATTTTATCTTTTATTTGAAGGCATTATTTCAGTTTATAAAATGCATTCTACATTACTTTCATCCTATTAACCAAATTGTTGACCACAGAAAGTGATGTATTTTCTACGTTTTCGTACATCTGAGACTGGAGAGAAACTTGACAGAGGAATGACTCTGTCGTGGTTTCGGGAGACAACCCTTTTCACGAAGACTAGCGAGATTCTTGCGGTTACGACTCCATCCACTTTTGCACGAAAGAGTCGAGCAAGTACATTCAAATTTCTATACTCAGCATTCCTGAAATAACAAAAATTGTTTACATTCGATATTTGTGAGTCTTCTGGTGCCTCGAATATTTTGATCGCCGTACCCTACTTTTGCTTCTCGTCTCCGTTTCCCGATGACGGAAATATTAATTAAAATGCGGGAAATATCTCTCTTCTCGGATGCTTTACGCTCGTTCCAGATCTGTAGAATGCCAGACTTATAAATTCTTTTCCAGACATATCTTTGCCAAAATGGTGGCAAAACAAATGGGAAGTTGCAGTTGATAAAATATCAGAGATTTAGAACTGAAAGCGATTTATTTATTGATCCGCTCTTTGTTTTGTTACTACAATTTTTCCAACCTATGGACTCTCTCTCTACCTTTTTTTTTTTAATTCGATCTCCTTTCTTTAACTCCTTTTTGCATTCATTTCGCAAAGATTTTAGTTATAATAGTTTCAGCTCATTCCGAAAGTCTTCGATGTGCCTGTGTCAGCTGATTGTCAAAAGTTGGAATGCAGTTTTGGAAAAATTATATTAATTTAATAAAATCTAATTAGAAACATTTTCCGCACTAAGCTTTTATTTAAAATAAATATGATAATAAACGCATTAAAAGGAAAAAAAAATAGTTAAACACGTAGTAAAATTGAAATAACAGATTTTATAATTCTGTTTACAGAGTTCATCTATAATTTTTGTATAGCCAATAATAACAGCGTGGGGCGCCTAAATAACGAAATCTATTAATTTAATTCCATATCATATTCAGTTATAATCTTTTTATTCTATCAGTTGAGTTATTTGACTCGATATTATACTGAATTTTGATTGACTTTAATAGTATACTGATATTCATATTATATCAAATCTATATTGATTTTGA
>KK121657.1:371127-411998 GCA_000611955.2 Stegodyphus mimosarum | reverse complement strand
TTTTTTTTTTTTTTTTTTGAAATTTTAGAGTTTGTCACATGACCACTATTAAACGTACAAGCCATTATCTTTATTAACTTCCTACTACTAATTGAATTGCATTGTCAGATATACAAGCCATTATCTTTTCAAATCTCCTGATAATTTAGTTGCATTGTCAAATGTATACGCCATTATCTTTTTAATTTTTCTATTAACTGAATTACACCCTCAAAATTTTCTTTTCAAATCTCCCATTTCTTTATTTTGCATTGTCAAATATACAAGCCAGTGGTCTCAAACTGACGGTGAGCCTTCAAATTAATTACCATGTTACGAGTAAGAACTCTAGAAATTATTTTGATTAATTGATAGATGGCGCTAGCGTTTCCTGTGAAACGTGACATGCCTTTTTTGAATTTGCGCAGACTCTCCACCGGGAGCTCGATACATCGATAGATAGATAGATATATGGGTAACTTCGCACACTAGTCTACTAGGAACAATGAAATTCTTATTAAAAGATTAGATTTTTTTTCGATTGCCAAAACTATTTCGATCTATTAAGATAATTTCAAAGCTATAATTGATTAATTGTAAATAATGTCCATATTAAACTTTACGTTTCTAAAATTATTCAACCTTTGATTTCTGTGAGTCTTTGAATTTTGAAACAAGAACATTATTTATTATAGCAACAATCTGAAAAAAGGTTTAAGATTTTGAGTCCAATCTGATATTATTTTTATTATCATTAAAAATCAACGTGTGTAACTTGCCAAAAAGTCTACAAATTAATTTACACTGTGATATAAATCTCATTCTGAGAACTGAAGATACAAATTCGATTACTTTTTATTGGTAAGCGTTAAAAATTAAATAAGCTCGGTTACGAAATATTTCCCCTAAGCATAACCGCTTTATTTGGGAAGACATTTACATGTGAACAGCGTTTTTCTGCAAACAAAATCTGATGTATACCCCACATGACTTCCTTATACGGAATATTAAATTACACACACTTTTTCTTGCCTTTCATTTAAATTTATTTCCTCGAATTTCATTACACATATATTTCTCATTCAATTCATTCAGTTCTCACTTCGCGACAAGACAAACATACATACATATAAACTCAAAATATCTATATTAAAAATCGAAAGATATAGAAAAACATAAAACACCAAATACAATTAAAACAATTAATTTTTTTTTACAATACAAATTACAGTTTCTACGCAAAGACAAGCAATTCGGCCAGCGGGCAAGAAGGCAGAATTTTCGGTGCACAAAACTGAAAGTTTACTTTTGGTCTCACTTGGCAAAAAGATACCGAAGGGGTAGGAACTGACTTAATTTTTGTGGACACTGTGCTGAGTCAATATATTAGTCAATTTAATAACTTAAATGATAATTCCAGAATGCATTAAGCATAATTTAATTCGCAATAATAAAAGAAGACGTTACTTTGTTGTTGCGAAGCTTAGTTTCTCTAGATTGACAACAAATCCACTATTCTAACTTTCAAATGCAAACAAATATGGCTGCTATGACAAAAAATTAGGCTTAGCTGCACTTAAAGAACTTTTAAATTGTTGATAATTCTACAACTATAATGTGCAGGTTAACTAAAGGCATAAAATCCTTAACCGGAAGATAAGAACAACATAATTTAATCATTTTTAAAGCAAAAAATGCACAATTTACAAACATATAAAAATAAAGAAACTGAGCCTTGCAACAGAGGGGATATATATATAGATGTATTTATATACGTTTGGTGCGGCCGATTGCAAACAAAATAGGAGGGGCACATCTACATGCTATAACAGTCCTATATACAAAATTTAACGTTCTGAGGCTACTCGTTTTTGAGTTATGCGAGATACATACGTACGTATGTACATACGTTCAGACGCCACGAAAAAAATCTCTTCTGAATCCATTTTAAATCAGTTTTATAATTCGTTTGGGGGAAAAAAAAGAGTCCTTCGTTCTGTCCTTAAGTACAGATGTCACGCAAAAACATCGTTAAATTGCATCCGATAGCGGTCAAAATGGATATTTTTGTTGAAATATGATACCCGAAATTTTTCGCGTTTACAATACTTCCTGTGTACTTCGTATAAGGAAATAAAAACCTGCTCACAAAAAACTGTTAAAAAAACAGTTTCTTTTTTCTTTTAGATAAGTGTAAAACAAAAGCATCCAGGCTGCTCGATGCGTATATGTAATTCGTAATAAAGATAGTTCCTAGTAATATTTCTTTAAATTTGCACACTTTATCGAAATCGAAATGCCATAAAATGTAGCTAAAATCTATAGCAAGAAAATAAACAAATTTACAATTATTTACATGCAAATATATGTAATTTTTTTTTCTATATGCGTCAAAGAAATATTTAACAAATGAAAGGAAGATAATAAGTTTTCATTGTTTATTCTGAAGTTCTGTCCCACTTGAAAAGGTTTCATAATTTGATTATTTTAAATAACTTACGTAGTGGTTAATTCAGCATATTAGAATTACACGTAATAAATGTCAGTCTGAAATTTTAATATTAAACTATCAATACGTTTCAGTTTATTGTAAACAAAAATTTCTTGCGGATCCCAAAGAGGAAATCCTCAGTCATCACCCCTTTCAACACTTACTTATCGCTGCAGGATTCCCTGCACGGTATTTAAATGTCTGAAGGAACTTTTCGTCCCATTGAGTGGACATCTTATTCATCTCTGGACCTTTAAACCTTAGCGGTTTTCTTTCATTTATTTAGCCATTGCTCTTTCTGAATTATTCAGTTTTTCTTAACGATGATGTGGAGGTAATTGCTTTAATTAGCAAAGGTACTCCGTAAGCCTTCGCCTTGGTCCAAAGAAGAAATAAATACAGATTAGAATTTTTTCCTTTTCTTCGTTATTATTTTATATGTAGTAAATAAAGCTAAAATTTTAGTTAAAAAAATTGTTTTGCTAAAAATACTTTTGATATTGGAGGATGGAGAGGCGTCTTCTTCAGCTGCTTTCCAGTCGTGCATTTGATCCGCATGCACTATGAGTTTGCAACCCCTAGTATAAGACATTATTATCCTTTTTAATTTACTGTGGGTGTCCCACGCTATTATTACTCTGCATTTAAAATTGTAGATGAAATCTATCGATAGAGATATTTAATCTATTATTCTCATTAAACTGTACTGGACCAGACGTTATTTGGTTTGATTTAAATACGATTAGCAAAGTTGTTAGTGCCTGAACACCAACTTAGAGCTGGGCGAGTTTTTTTTTCCGTCATGGCAAAGCACGCTAAGGCTATCAGTCTAAGGAAAAGATGCCTTCCTGGAGGACTGTTTTAAGGAAACTGATTCGTATCCACGTTACACAGGTGGTACAGGTAGAAGTGGGTAGGACACCAGAATTTCATCAATCGTTGTACAGGTAGAGTCCACGCGCACTGACTGTGCAGTTCTCCCCAGTTTTGAGGGAAAATACTCTGAGGGAGGGCACGAAAACACCAATGTAGCGAGTCTGAAATGGAACCCATTGTGAGAGTCAAATTACAAATGTTCAGCGACTTCATCGCTCGGCCGCTTGTGGGCATTTAGGTGAGGTGAAGTACGAATTGCGAGCGTCGCTATCAAAAATTCTATCTTTAAAATTTTCAAAACCCTTACCTTAAACAATCTTACCTCAGTCGCATCCTGGTAAAGGCTAACGAAAGGAGAAATGACAGCAAACATCTAACTCAGAGGAAAATGTTTCCATTAATATAACATATATAAGTTAAAGTTAATTATGATTTTACTTAACTTGTATGTTTTTACCTCCACAATTATTTTAAGATAAAAGCACCAATAGCTTTAAAGCAACGTTTGAGGAGTGAGAACTTGATTCACTTAAGAAGATCTCAGCGTTGTAAGATATGGCAGTAGTCTCAAACTGGCGGTTCCCGAAGCAATTTTATGCAGCCAAGGAAGACATTTTAATTATGTATTTGTTGCAAATACGGTGTTATAGAGATTTCGAGATTTATTTAAGTACTAGTTTATATTATTTCCATTACCAATAATTACCATCATTAACGTTGTCGTTAGTTTTTAACGTGAATAAAGCATCAGAAAATCTATAAATAGAGCTAATTATAAATTATTACAATGTGTTATAAAAGTCTTATTTAAAGATTTGAGGATACAGATTTGATTAAATTTTATTCATATTTTTCGAAAAATAAATACACCCAGTTACGAATTTTTGCACTAAGAATAACCACTTTTTTTTAGAAAACATTTATATGGGAACAAATTTGTTTCTTCACAATTAAAATTTAATAAGAACCCGATTGACCGAGGAGCAGTTACAATCCGTGATGGCGATAATTTCTAAATTTTCTCCGGAGTATGGATATTATAGAAACAAATTTTGTATTTAGGGGAAAAATTTGTGATTATTTAACATACAAACATACGTATTTTAATTTACGTGTCGAAGAAAAATTATATAAAGATTAGGTTGTCATTATTTTTTCTCAAGATTTGTCACACTTGAAAAGTTTTCTGTGAAAGTTGAGGATGTTTTTATAATTTGCTTATCTTTAATGTAAATTAAAACAAGATATTTAATGATTAATTAAACATGTAAGAATTATTTGAAAGAAATTTGAAGCTGAAATATTAATATTTAACTGTCAGCATGTCTGTATTACAAAGTGACAAAAATGTCTTGCAGGTACCAAAAAATAGATTTCGAATAGAAAATAAGTATAAATTTGAATGTTTTCTTTTCCTTTTTAATTATTATTGTTTATGTATGTTTTGATTAAAATTTAATACGCAAAATTTAAAGTTTAGTTAAAATATTTTTTGTAATTACGGATTATCTCTTCGAACGGCCAAGTACCGCGAGATAACGCCATTTATGGATGACTGCATCTTTAGCATTCTGCAGTAATGACCGGCGATTGGTGATCGTTGCCAAAATTTCCGCCAAAGGTCGAGGGGATAATACGTAAGTACGATATTTTATTTATTTATTTCATAAAAAGTTTTCATTTTGCGAAAAAAAGAAAGAGTTCCCTTCAGGTGTTTTAAGATGATGCTTTCGGCCCACAGGCAGTTTGAATCTGAAATCAAGAAATGTGCAATCTACTTTTTCATATACTGAATACGAACGTCACTCTGAGATATTTTAGATACAACTAAAAGTTAAGCTTATCAAATCTTAAATGCGTTCAGAGTAGTTTTCTCCAACATCAAATCCAACATTTGTAGGCCAGTTTTTCAGAGATAAATTATTCGAGACTCTTCCCTTTCTTGGACTCGATGAAAAATATGCTTTTATAGATTCATCAGTCTCCTCTTCAAAATGAAAACAACGGATATATATACATATAATATGCATATATTTATATACGTTTGGTGCGGCCGATTGTAACCAAAAGAATAAGAGGTTCACATCTACATGTTATAGCAGTCCTATATACAAAATTTCAAAGTTCTGAGGATACTCGTTTTTGAGTTATACGAGAAACATGCAATACATACGCACAGACGCCACGAAAAAAATCTCTTCAGAATCCATTTTAAATTAGTTTTAAAATTCTTTTGGGAAAAAAAAGAGTCCTTTATTCTGTCCTTAAGTTCAGATATCACGCAAAAACATCGTTAAATTGCATTCGATAGCTGTCAAAATGGATATTTTCGTTAAAATATGATACTCGAAATTTTTCGCGATTACAATACTTCCTTTTTACTTCGTACAAGGAAGTGAAAAACCTATACGTATGTTTCAATATCAGTTATGATTTAAGAAATAAAGAGGTGTCCATCACTATTAAATTATTTTAGTTATCTACTGACACGTTCCAGTTTTGGGTATTCTGTTAATTTTGGGTAACGAACGATAAACTAATTTTGTCATACACAGTTTTTCAGGAATAATTTTTATGTATAGCTGCGGATCCAATATTAAGGTCATTTTGTATCATTTGGAAGGTACAGTTAAAATTTTCATATGACTGTCCGTTCTTCATCCAGAAGAGTATTTCAATCTCTACGGAAATTTTGTAAACCACTTAAATATAGTGGTACGAGTTGGAGCTTAATTTCCGTGTGCTATCTATAGACGCTGAAGTATTCTTTTTGATTTAGTCCCGCTTTAAAATCGTAAATTATGATAGCGTGATAATGCTCTCGGGACAGCTCTTTTTTCCTTTTTTCAAAAATTACTCTACGATAGATAAATTGTAATCATTCTCACAAACGTTTTTAAAGTCTGCTGACATTAAAAGAGTTCAACAGCGCATACTGTCTGCCGCTGCCTCAAAAGTTTTAATTAACTCTACATATTACTTACTGTCTTTAGTGAATGCCCTACATTCTTTCGTGAATTTTATCTGTTACATAGGCCTTCTAATAAAATTAATGTTAATAATTTCTAATCACTGAAATTAATTTTCAGTTGTCCTTGAGATGAGCAGAAAATTTCTAAGTAGGGCAGTGAGAGATCGAAAAGAAATAACTACATCAGTTTTTATTTAATTCTTTTCTAATTCTGAAGGTCACAAGTTGGCTATAGAATAAAGTATTTCGTTGAAATTTTGCTTTATTCTGATTTACTATCTTTATTATAACAAAGTAAAGTTTTTTAGACAAGGTCCACTTAATCAAGAGTTGATTATATTTCTAGACTCATAAATTTTTTTAAGTTCCTTTGCATTTCAGCTTCTGAGGCATGCCAATCCACAATAAAATACTACAACACATTTTTAACTCCCGGCCAACTTCGGTTCGAAAATGCAATAGTGAGTTTTCAGTGAATAAGCACGAATAAGAGTCCCAGTAACAAGTTTTGACTATTTTTACAATGATGTCTGCTATCTGTGTGTTTGTGTGCACGTGTGCAACGAATTTTTGGTCCACACATACACGCAGACTCTTATATGAAATTCCCAAACCTCTTATAGGAACAGATAATTCTTATTCTGAAATTTCCAAACATTTCTACGTTTCCGTATTTACGCTTCCTACATTATTTAAACAGTTGATTAGATTTCGAGTAAAACTGGGTGACCGGAAGTGGCAATTTACAAAAAGCCGATAACAGTCTAATGGGCAATCAAAAGTAGCACTTTTCTTGGAGCGTATAAAATTTTTTAAAACAATATTAAAATTGTATCGCCATTAGGTTATATAGACGCAGGAAAGTGAAAAATGTGCAGTGCCCTTCTTGGGATTCGAACTCCGACCTCCCAAATACTCGTCTAGCGTGCTTCCAGTTATGCGACGAAGGCACGCGGATAAAAGAGAGGAAAATACTTTATAAAATACAAGGTATCTTATAAGGTACTTTCTTCCTTATAAAAATATAAGGTACTTTAGAAAGTATTTCCTTTTATAAGGTATTTTTTTCTTTTCACAAAACTTTTCTGTTTTAGTATTCGAGACTTTTATATCATTGGAAACATTACATTACATTTTGTTAAAATTAATAAACAGGAAATGATACTTTACTTGAAGCTTTGAAGAAAATTTCGTAAAAAATATGTATTAGGATATAATCCAAAACTTCTCAAATTTGGTACTTAAAATAGGTATGTGTCTGAGAATAGTGCACTTACAAGCATTAAATGCACTCTTGGAATTATGCTAAATGAATCGAGAATAAGATTATTATTAAAAAGAGTTCTCCTTATGAAACAATTAAATCTATTAACGCCAGCTCACAATGAGTTCGTGTAACTTTTGTGTCGAATCACTTTTCAAATAAAAGAATGCTGTCGCCGAATGTTATCACTATGTAATACTTTTAAAGAAATGACATAGCAAATATAAATAATACAGTGAATATTGAAGAAGGCCAAATGTAAGGCACTCTGACGGGAATTCTAGAGATAAGTTGCTTTTAAAAATTTTATGATTGTTGTCACCAATTTGTAAAGCCCAAACACTATGTGACCAGATGATATACTAAGATCGAAGTGATATTTTCCAATGAAAGAGTGAGAACAGACGTGTGCTTGAGCACATATAGTTATCATTGCCCATAGCATGGGAGAATAAAATAATAAAAAATTAGGAGTGGTTATAATTAAAAACTGAGCTATGAAATTTATAGACAAATTAGATTTTATACAAACGATCAACCAGAAGTGATAGTTCGTTGATATTCAGCCAAGTATACAGGGAATTGGCAGCAAGTCATGTGTTGGTCACATTATTTTAGCTATTCATGTTGCGTGGACTTCATTTTTTTTTATTTGATGTCTTAATTAATTTTTCCCACATATCTTCCTTTAACGAACAAACTGAAGATATCAGAATTTTATTATTTGCACCATTCAATAGAGCGAGAAAAAATCTTTTCAATGAATCTTGTATGAAAATTATAACTTATTTTCTGAAATTTGGGCGGATTTTTGAAAATCATTTGACTAATTGAAGGCTAATTTAAAGACTAATTCAAGTTTATGATTTTAAAATTTCAACATCAGATATAAAATTTTGAAATTGTCTAAGATTATAAAACAAACCTTTCGCCCTAGTTTGAAAGAAAAATGATAAAAGAGATATTAACTGAACGATATTCTTTATTTTTTTTAAAAAATGTGTTGCAGTCAAGTAGACGGGACAAAAAATGCTTCTGGCAGAAAAAATGCGCTTGAGTTTGCATCTTGAGACACTTAATGACGAAGTTTTCCACCTTAGCGCTCTTTATGACCAATTGGCAGCAATCTTTTTTTTTTCCCACTTTCGCTTCTAGTATAATGCTCATTAAGTAACACTTATTACATCCAATTTCCGAGACTGAATATTGAGAGGGATTTCTTTATCCTCTGAATGACACTTTAATTTGAATCACTTGAAAGCTCAACAAATTCATCTTGTCTTTTATATGGTAGGTGATTAATATCATTGATGCCAATCAAAAATGATTTTTGGAAATCATAATTCGATATCAAGAATTTGCAAAATTGTGTTTCTAGGGTTTTTAAGGCTCCGTAATAATTATTTTCAATTAATATGCCACATTTTTTTTCATTTATAAAACTGTCGATAGTTGAAAACATTTCGAATGAATTATTTTCCACCCTATTCTTTCAAATGTCGATCTTTTCAATTTTATTTTTCAAATTTATCCAAGCAAATTCTTTTCAAATTTCCAAGATCTTTCCAAATTGTCAAGATCTTTCAAATCCAAGATATTTTCAAATTTATTCCATGCAAGTATATTGCTGTGTCTTTCTTGAAGACTCAAGTTGAAATCGTTTACTTTCTCGAAAAATCTGAAAAATAGCACGCCTTTGATAACCATAAGTTATTTTGAAAAAAACCACAAGATCAGATATTTGATACGGTAAAGATATTATTACGTGCGTGCAGGTTCATAATTAATTGCACCTAGAACCGATGATAGCTTGATGAAATTTATTTCATCAAAAGAAACGCCTTACAATTTTGGAACTTTACATAAAAGTACTCGTACAGTTCTTCTCAATACGAGAATTACACTAATTACCAATTCAAACTACAAATTACAGGAATTACTAATTCAAATTACTAAGAAAGTAGAACATAAAACAATATAAAAAACCTGAAATGTGTTAGACTCTGCTCTGTCAGTAATCTCAATACCCTGAGTTAAACTATGAAATAAACTCCTGTTTCTAGTCTTATATATACTAGCGGACAAAATTAAGAGATTGGAGAACATTTTCTGACATTTCTCCCAAAATACCAGAAAAACCATGAACAGTTGGTGGCGATACAATATCACTGTGTCGCTGGTGTCGTTCAGATGAGTTTATGTGTTCCTGTGGGCGTCGCTAGGCCAGCAGGAGATATAAAAGTTTGCGACCAGCTGATCAGCTCATTCCGGTCTGCAACACACTAGTGGTTTTCATTACTTTTCTTGAATAATTTTGCTGTTTTTTGCTGTTTGTTAGGTGAAATGAATACATATTATTGCTTAGACAAAAGTATGAGATGGAGAATCGTGGGTAGGCTTGAGGCAGGGTTATCCCAAGCTCAACCTGCAGGAGAACTGGATGTAACACCAAGCGTCATCTCTAATTTGTGGAATCAGTTTAAAATCAACGGAACAGTGTCCAAAAGACTAGAACAAGGTCGCACGAGAGCCCCAACGACCAATGACGACCGCTATTTGGTACTTTCAGCCAAGCGCCAGAGGACGTCTACATCCACACAACTGTCTTGTGACCTCCTTACTGCCACAGGAACATCAGTTTGAAGCAAGACAGCTGACAGAAGGTTCCATGAGACAAGACTGTATGCCAGAAAGCCCGCTATTTGATTCCCACTCACACCCTTCTACAAACACCTCCAAATCATCGCATGACGATAACATCGCGCACATGCGTTTTTGTAAATGGATATTCGGATTATGAGCGCAAGATGGAAAGAAGAATAATTTTTGCTTTCATATTTTTATTAACTAATATTTTTTTTAAAAACAGAACAAGAAATTTAAATGAAACAAGAAATAATTTTCACTATAAGAGTACCAGATTAACAAAAGTGAAGAAAATAATCTCATAATTAACTTACGAATTTTTTATAGATATAGTCATGAAGTTACTTATTTTCCTTTTTCTATTCTTCTCTAGATTATACTTTTCATGAAAAATTACCAGTAAAACTTTATAAAAAATAATTTATTAATGACCTTTGTTAGTTAACTATGTTAGTTCAAAATTTTATTAAATGCTATAAGTTGCATTAATTTTCTATGCTAAATTTTCCATTTTACATTTTCAACAAATATTTATTAGTTAATAAAAAATATGAAAGTTAAAAATTATCCTTCTTTTCATCTTGCGCTCACAAATCATTATGCGAGTATCCTTTTACAATTATTAAAGCCTCAAAAACGCATGTGTGCGATGTTATCGGCATGTGATGATTTGCAGGTACTTTATTTTTTACCTAGATATTTTCGAAGACGATGTTTTTAAACTGCGAAGTTTTTGAACCGTTTTATTTTCGTCGACGATATTTTGTACCACGACGTTTTAGAACTGTGATATTTTCTCTTTGCTTTATTTTCTCCGACGATGTTTTGTTCCACGACGTTTTCGCCTTGCGTTGTTTTCTCCGCGAAGTTTGCGTCCGCGATGTTTTCGGCGGACACCACAAAAGAGAGTGTTTACCAATGGTGCATACAACGCCAACACTGGACGCAACTTAAGTGGACTAATGTTCTCTTCATGAATGACTCTATATTCATTCTACAGCCTGATTCTCGGCGATTACTGCTATGGAGGGAACCTGGGATTCGATACCATCACCATTCAGGAGTTAAAAACTGCTGTGGTAGAGGAGTGGGTGCGACTTCCACAGGCGCTCCTGAACTCTCTTGTTAAGAGCATGGCTACTCTTTGTACATACTCTCTAAGAGGCGACCACACACTACTAGTCATATTTTCCCTGCCATCTTTCAACCTAGAGTTTGAATAACATCGGACTCTTGGCTATAACTCATGCTAATGAATGACATTTTCACTGTTGTTTTGCATACATTATTGCCATACAATAAGCTATACCCGTACCTAATTTCATTTATTTCTGTCGAGTATTTCTCGAGATATTAGGGGAAAAAGGTTCCATCTCTTAATTTTGTCCGCCGTTTTCCCCAGACCGCCGAAAAAAATTCCAGTACCTTCGATTTCTCCAAATTCCTGGAAGGCATACACAGTTACAGCTACATAGCGACGGGTACACTTACAGTTACATACGAATCGGACCAGTTACAGTAATAAAAAGATCGAGCAGAAATAGTTTGGCGACTTTTGGCAGTTTCTCACCAAATTTGGTGTCAGAAATTAGTCCTTAAATTCACTGCCAGCTTAGCGCTGCATTTACCTCATTTTTAAATGAACCTGCCACTGTTATCTTATTTTTCTGTTGAGCTTCGCGTTTTTGAGGCTTTTGAGGTTACATTATACATAGGAAATATTGAGATTTACATTATATATTATACATAAGAGATGCTAAGATTTACATTATACAATTATACGTAAGAGATACTACGATTTACATTATATATAATAGATACTATTATTTGCCTATAATATCTCTAAAATTATTTACATACATACAAAATTTGTAAAACTATAATATTAAATAAAATAATCGTCTTAAACTTCGCCCTTTTAACATTAATCTTACTTTTGAGTGTAATAATTCATTTTTGTATTCGGTGTCAAAGTCTTTACACAGATTTGAAATAAATAGCTGCTAAGGGCCGACTTTTAATAAAGTTTATAATTTCGATAGCATTCTGAAGCCATCGCTCATTTCCGTTGCTAATTTTTTGCTTCAAAGGCCTCTCGGTGGATCAGGTAGTGTATAAAAGTTGCATGATCATTACTAATAGCTTAAATTATTAATAATTACATACAAATTATTTAAAACCAATATTTTCGTTAGTCATCGCTTTTTTGCTTCATCTGCGTGTACACCACTGCAGTTTTCCTATTCTGAACCTCCAGTTTAAAAAAGTTCGTCAGCTTTAGTACATATGTCTTCCTCTTCTATGTATTCCTCCAAAAGACTACAAAACAACAATTCTTCACTTGTGTTTTGTTTATAGTGTGTCTGTCGTACACTAACAACTGAGCTATTTTTGAATTGTCACTTGTTTCGTCCAACTGAATTTAAGTTTTAGTAATAAAATGATATAATAAACTGCTCGAACTGGTCGTTGCTAACTTCAGTAATCCTATCGTCGATAGTATCGTTTGCCAAGGAATTTGCCGAATTCCTTCTATGTTTATTTCCATGAAGTATTTTTACCATTTTAATAGCAGCAGGTAACGCAAGATTTCCAAGAGCCTATGGCTTTTGATTTTCAGCAATCAAATATGAAACTTCGTGTGACGCGAATATATACTTTTCGCTAGCAATCATAAATTCCCAAAATATTGTTCTTTTTTTTATTTTAAGGTTTTAACAGTCATATAGGTTACTATTATTTTGAATAATCAGTTATTTTATGATTTAAATCTTTACTGTCACTTATCTTTGCGTTTCCCTACCAGAATACAAATCAGGTTCGAAAGTATTTAAACCAGGATTTTTCGGATTGTAATTTTATTCATTTATTTTACAAATGCCAAGCATTAGCGCTTAAGCTATTAGTACGCGGGCTCTCCAGTACTTTTTAACAATGTCCTCATACCGAGAAAGTGCAATACAATTATTTAAAATGTTCAAAATCATAGGCTGATTGGAGTCACACAATGTACAGTTTGAGGAAGCCACCACTCCATTGCTGCAGAGGTGGTCTCGCAAACAGGCATGTCCGGTCAGATGTCTAAATAGAGCGTCTTTCTTCGAAAACTGGGAATTAAAGTTGTCTCTTCCCCCAGAATCCTCCAACTCTTACCCAAAGCCCGTTGAATCATATCCTGCTTAAGAATTTTCTTGAAAGTCAGGTTAACAGGAATTTAGTCGTATGCAATGAAAGCGGTCGATTAGTGCGTTGCATTATGAAAATTTCTTATATAGCCAAAGGGGGTAACATAGCAGGCCTCCTCGTGGTACACCCTGGATAATGCTAAATCTGCTACAGCTTTGCCGCTCACTCCTATCTTCGTTTTCGGATTGTAAGACAGAGCGTGTTTCTGACTCTTCAGGCCATGTACTAGGTTTCGCTAGCCCAGATAAGATTGTGTTATTCGGCTTTGCATTATAATTGCCGACATTTAAATTGTTACGCCGATGAGAAATTTATTAGCCAACTTCGCGTTAAATAAACTAGTTAATCTTTTATTACTAAGTTTTAAATCTTGAATTTCACTGTTACTTTAAGTTACATCGCCACAAGTGGTTGACTGATCCTATTAAACACAAGACGTTCATTTTATGTTAAAGTTCTGATTTAATAAAAAGGTTTGTTTAATCTTCTCGAGACTGAATAGTTCTGTCCAGACATAGCGATAATTCGCTCCACGTCTGTTAGGAGTTTGATACAACTTTATGCTACCAATGAATGTCAAACTGTATAATTCTTTGGTTTATTAACGTACAAAGGATACTTGTATTCAAGATACATTTGTTTTTAATTTTATAGTTTCACACTGTCCATAGCCAGTTGTTCATTAACATTAAAGTTGTTGAAAATAAAGCCGAACTGGAGAAACGTATAATCGTATTTTCTTTTTCGCATCTTAAATGTCTCTTTCTAATTTGATTACTAGATTCTGCTTGAAAAGACTTTGTAGAATTGCATGCTGTTAATTTTGTACTCAAATTCGACCGTTTATTTATGGGAAAAAATGTTTTTATCCCAAAACCTAAATAAAATAGCATCTCTCATAATCAAATAAGTACCAAACGTAGTCGAGTAAAACAGTAAATACAATACTGAATTCTTGTGATAGACACATTTGTTGTGATGAAACTGAAACAAGTGACAATGCTGGAAAAGCGTTACCATTATACTAGTCACAGCTGCGCCGATTTATTCTCGGCACGCCTATGTGGAGCAGGACGTTACGTTCTGCGCGTTTTCGGGATGTTTTGAGTCTGAAATAACTATATGTTGAAAGTGCAATGCAACATCGCTATTGACGCGTTTGGAGGTATTTTTCAATATGTAAATAGATTTACGGATCAACATGACAGCATTAGGATTTTATAATTGCGCTGTACAGAAAGTGTATATATTAAATTTTCCCGACCCCCAACATTTCGCTTGAAACGCTAATATAGTTGAATGAGAATTGTAGATCCAACAATTCTGCTTACAGAATGCATCTACAATTTTATATCACGAATATAATACTACATTTTTTTACCTATTCATGTTCTGTGGACTGCAGTCCAAGAGAACTTTCTTCAATAAAATTTCGCGTTGGAACATATAAAAAGACAAAAAAGAAGAAAAATTCCCGCTTCCGTTCATACTTTCTTTTCTTTTCTTCTTTCCCAAACATCAGTAATTGAGAGAGAAGGAAGGGGGAAAATGGGGAGAGATCTCTTCAATTGCATCCATTAAAAGGCAGATATTTATCAAAATCTGGCAGGAGAACCCGATGGGGATTTGGCAAACGATGAAGAAAGAGAGAAGGAGCGATGCCAAGCGGCACTTTACAGCTCTAAATCATCCAGTCAATAGAATCATTGACAAAACTGTCTTCCCTCCGCGGAGGTCAATTTCAAGGGACCCTGCACATATTAAAGCTGGGCTGTCGATAACACTGTCTCTTCTGGGCTTCATTTTTAAGAACCCTCTTACAGTGATATTCGAAGTCGTCAGTCTATATTTAAACTTTCCCTTACGAAAAATTTTTCATAGAGGCTTATTGTCTCCAGTGTGAAAGTTTAGCTTTTCGATTGGCAACAGGGCAGTTATATGCATTCGCTTTATAGACTTGGATGACAGCGGTTGAATATATTCCGCCTCTTATTTAAATTTGATTTCTTCTTAGAATTTGAATTGAACGTTTTTCTTTTCCTGTGGGACGGTGTTTGCTACACCCGGGTGCCTGAGGTCTAGACTCTACCCCACGTAGAATAATTTGGGATAACGAAAGATAATGCAGTTAACCTAATCGAATCGGTATAAGATTTTTTTATATATATATAATTAAGATTGTTAATTTTCAGTGTGACTAGTAGGAGGTTTGAGTACAAGTAACAAAAAGTTTGTACAATTTTTAGCAGAGAAATTAAAAGCTGTTAATGGTATCAGGCGACAGAGGCAGTCGAGCTGATGTGATTTAACATATTGGAGATAAATGCAAATGCTGGGGGTCTGAATCCATGAAAATAAATTATATAAACAAAATACTCAATGTAAACACACAAAACAAATGAAATAAAAGTAGGGAAAAAAAACAGTATACGAGCAGCTTACACTATAGTAGGTACACAATATCCAAACATGTTATACAGAGAATGCAGACAATTATCTTATGGTGGTACATAATATATAGAGAAATAAAGGAGGTGAGTATAGATTACATAATCCAGACATTTAATTTAGTTGGGCCAAGGGCCTGCCAATATTGTCTAAGCTATTATAATCATAATCACATATTTTTATGCTTGCGTTGACTATGAGTTGTTGTCTACTGTGAAAATTTATGGCAAGTTTGTAGTAATGAGACCTGAGCAACTCAACGCCAAGCTCCTCATGGGTCCTGTTATTTCGGATGTACTATTTAGCGTTTCTATGTACTTATAAACTTTAATATATTAACTTTATGGAGCCGTCCAGGTGTATAAATGCTATAATGGTTCGTGAGAGCCCGGGTTTGAATTCGGGAGAAGGCACGGGTGTTTGTAAGCGTATACTGTCCGTGGGGCACTCAAAATACGCAGGGAGCCGAAAATCCTCTCAAGTGGTTGATGGTAGGGGCTATACCTGTAGGAGCAATGTACTTCTACCTGCACCTGTTATCGGATCATCAAAAAACGCTTACCAGAAGTGTACTTATTTTTCTAACGAAGATATTCAGTGTTTGCATTAAGTTAAAATTTTTCTCGGACGTAGGCATTGATTAAACAAATTGAGATGTTATGACTAATTATCGACCGATCACCTATAGCAAAATTATTCGAGAGTATGTAAGTTACTAAGGCTAGTTTCATTAGGTTCACACTCATTAAGGTTCCGGAAAGGTTTTGCCGTTATACAACAAAGTTACCAGGATCGTAGAATGAAACTGTGGCTGAAATTTTTCTGGACATTGTGAAGGTGTTCGACAAAATATGACATTATGGCCAAACTGCTCTCTTAAACTTTCCAGTGGAATGATCCTTCACAGCTACTTCGTTAATAGGACATTTCAAATGAAAATCCTCCACTATTAGGAAAATAAAAGCAAGTGTACCGAAGATTGTATCCTTGCTTCTCTGCTTTTCAATTTGTACATAAGCGATATTCCGAAAAATAGTTAAGATTCTACTAGCTTGCTAAGCAGATGACACAGCTATACTTACGAAGTCGGTCAAGCAAAAAAGTTCATAAAGTACATCTACAGAAAGTACATCATAAAGTACATGAAGTGCATAAAATATACCATAAAGTACATAAACTATATAAAGTACATCATAAAGTATACTCAAGCTACAAAAAAGTTCCTAAAGTACATCATAAAATATACTCAAGCTACAAAAAACTTCCTAAAGTACATCTCACCATGATACAAAGCATAGAAAACCAAAACAAATTAGCTGAGTGATTTATTTTCGAAAATACTCAGATGATATAGAAATGAATGAGTTACATTCTCTCGTACGAACACAGTCAAGTATGGGTGAATGATTTTGTTTTAGAAATCACATCAACATACCACCTTTTTTAACTATGCAAACTTTCTAGTAAAGTAATAATTAAATTAATTAAATTTTTAGTAATATGGCGTTTAAACGCTTAATTAAACGCAAATTTCAATTATCGAAATCCAAATGAACATAAATGCTAAAAAGCTACTTAACGTTAAATATTCATAAAAAATTCCACGAAACTACACTATATTTTGTCCATGAAATATTCGTATTTATTACTAAAAAATAAAACAGTTCAAAAAGCTCACAATTGTCGATTTTTTCCTTTTTTTTTAAATCGATCCGTTTTGATTTTAAAAAATGAGATGAATATTATTGATTCCAAAAATATATAAGTTATTTATGTCTGAATTAAAAATTGCAAATAAAGACAAAATGTGAAAATCAAAAAGTCACGGAGACGATTTTTAATAGGTTTCTTTCAAATAAATTAAACTATCAATAATTTTGCACTAGCGGCTTGCATAAAACAGTTGGCACTTACTAACGCAACCACCTTGATGGAATCTGGCGATTTATTGCAGATGAAAAGGTGAAAATTACTTATTGGCTGCATGCTGGTAGTTTTCGCGCCTTTTATTTAGAAACATTCCCTGACTATCGATATTATCGTAAGTCGGCAAACGTAATTAAACTATCAAATCAAAATATACTTTATCAATTTAAAATATAAATTTTGATTACTAAACAAGGACAATGTGACGTAATAAAAAATAAAACACTTGCATTCTTCTTCAAATATTTTTCCAGTTTTTCTGCTCTATTCTTCCCCAATGCACAGCGATCAGTTTTCGCTTAAAAAACGCCGGAAAATTTCAGAGACTCGGTATCTCGTATACCTCGCTAACAACGGCTGTCTAATAAACGCACCTCCCTTTAGAGAGTTTGCCGCAAAATTCTGCATTCCTACAGGGATTTTCAGCTGTTTCTTCCATTGCTGGCAAATCCACAAGCTTATATTTTAAAACTAAGTTTAAAGGAAGAAATATCACAATTTTTTTATAAAAGCGTTGGAACTTGGAATAAAAAAAAAAAAAAGCTCATACGAAACCTGCAACGTTGCTTGACTGAAGAATTGTTATGAGCATGGTTTCCGAAATAATGGTTATGTGTGTGATTGCCAGATTTTGACACATGCTGAAAATTTGGCGACTTCTACTATTGTGGTTGCGATAACACGTAAGTACCAAAAAGTTACCATAAAAGAGAAAAAAATATATAATTATTTTTATGAATCAAGCTAATGTAAATTCCACGGGTTTAACTAATAGTTAATAATCGTAGTGATAAAGACCTGCATTTATTGCTTTAAAATTGCTTATAACACACAGATTAAATTTGAAAGAAAATTAAATATCTTATAAATCGATCATCAGCGTTACACTTTGTTGAATGGGAACACACTGGCACGTGGAAGAGAAAAAATATCTTAATTCGGGCGGTGGTAATTTATGTGTTTTAAATCGCTGACCCTTTTAATTAAATTAAAAGACAAATGTAATACGCTTTGTGATTTTTTTTTTTTTTTTTACTCGCTGCTTTCCTGAATAAATATTTTTCTCACAAATTCTCTGTTATGAGCTCCCCACATAACATCTCTTATCAATAAGTTTCGAATATGTAAGGCTAAACGTTTCTGCTCAATTGCTCGAAATAGCGTTCTAGCTACTGAAAATAAGCTACGCATTTATACTCGTAAATCCATTCCACACCCTATGTCCTAGGCTAAGTTATACCTGCCTATCTGCATATTCGTGAAGAACGAATCGAAACTGCACAGCATTGTGTTCTGCCACAGATTGTAAACATAAGAAATAATAGAATTAAGAAAAATTTATTATTACCTATATATGTATCTTTTGTTATCACATGGCTCAAAATTTCGCAACAGTCAACGCACTATTAGTGATGAAACAGGTTAAAATTTGCAACCATGGTGCCAATGACTCTATTAACAGCAGATGACCTAAATATGTTTTAAGCGCCAATATCTCCACTTAATTACTAGTTTTTTAATTATATCTGTATATATACATTACCGCTAAAGTGTGGAGATCAGTTATTCTACATATTATATAGCTAATCTACAGATTAACTAGGGTGATCTGTTAAAGTGCAGGAAATTGTTGCATTTCTAAAATTACCTACAGATAATCTGCAAATTACATAGGTAATCTACTGCACATTACCTAACAGGGACTCGTTAAAGTGAAAATAAGATCTTTCCTAGAACAACAGCTACTGCAACGTTGCTTGGCTTGTTGAGGAGTGTTAGCTGTTATCTGTACACTTAAATTAACATAATGTTATTTATTTATTTTTCGATATTTAAAATATCAAATTATTACAATCAATCAATAAAAAAACATTATCAGTCAGTGTTACTGCGAACCGGACAAGGTTTCAGAAAATGTTACCGCAAATCTAAATGTACCACAAATAGGTGTGCTTTTCTCAATATATATTTGCTATGTAATTCAAAGTGTCACCAGTCTTTAGATTAGATATTATCTTTAGATTGCACTAATAAATGAGGATAATTTTATCATATGTTTTTCTAATTCATTTTCTTAATTGTAAATAATATTTTAAACAGTTTTATTCTTTGTATTATAGTTTTTTAATTAATTGATGATTAATTCTATCAGCTAATTTGTTGATGGTTTTATTATACTGATTTCATTTTTTATATATCAAAAAATAAATAAATAACATTATGGGAATTTAAGCGTACAGAAACGTTGCTATTGTTCCAGCAAAGGTCTTATTTTCAGTTTAACAAGCGCCTAGTAGACAATGTGCAGATTAACGAGTGCTTAGTAGGTAATGTGCAAAGTGGAGGGAGAGGGAAGGAAATGAGAGAAATAAACTTTTGAACTTTAACGACAGGAAGCCGTTAATGTGCACTTTACCTAGGTAAAATGCGGAAAACTCTTGATACCGCACATTAACGGAGCAAATCAGTTAATCTGCAAATTAGCTGGTAATGTGCCCATTAACGACTTTCGAGCTTTAGCGGTACATATATATATATATATATATTCATAGAAAAGCTCCTTATAATCGTGCTTTCTGTAGCTTTTTATTTAATTTCTTGTCGTTAAGCTCAAACATAGTAAAGAATAACTCAAATGTAATTTAGGTAATTTTGCAGCAAACATTCTAAGATAATATTTATTCGATTGGAGTAGTGTTCTCTGTTCAGGTATACTGATACTACATTGTTAGACCTGGAATTCTGATTGAATTTGAAACATAAATACCTTAAGCTGCGTCGACGCTGCTTTTAAATAAATGGCTGAGCTGGTTAATCAAAAATCCTCTAAAACAGCACTAAACACAAATAAATTTAAAACATATTCAAAATTCAAGCTGCAAGATGCTTATGTTCGAACATGAGTTCAAAACTGAGTGGTTCTAGGTGCCGCCGTTCTACGATGCGAGGAATAAATATGCGTACAGATTCTTCGTTATTTAATAATAGAAATATCTTGATAAAACTTAAAATGTATTTAATTTATAATGCTTTTGTAATTCAACAAATCTGATAATTTGTGATGGAAAAGATGACCGAAGAACGCAGAAGGTCTTGAAGCATTTAGCAGTGGACTTTCGATCATTCGGGATGCGGATTATTTGTGCGCAACGGTGCCCACGCACTCCCTTTCAAAGCTACGTGCGAAAGTGTGTAAAATGAATACTGAAAATACAAGCGAAGATGCTGACCATTACATTAGTCACGAGACAGCGATAACTTCTGTGGAAACGCTATTGGACTTAGTCGACTATTCGAATACAATGATAAACTTCGAAAAATACGTAGTGAACACTTCGAAAAATGCGTAGTGAAATTCGACAAGTACTTAAACGTTCCCTAAAGTGACTGATGATTTTAAAGAAATAAACGCATTCAATATGCATGGTAACCGATAGTTTGGATTATGCGTGACATGCTTAATCATTATATTAAGCTATATTCGCACACTATATTAAGCATGAAAACGAATTGTCAACTGTTGTAAATAAAGGAATTTCACAATATATATTTGCTATGAAAGAAACCTCAACAAAGTGAACTCAAAAGCTAAGTGAAAAATTTTTATTAAAAAAAAAATAAGAAATATTTTAACTAAGTTTTAAATTTCGCTTTATCAAAGCATACATAAAAAATAATAGCAAAAGGGGAAAAAAATCAAATTTATACTTATTTTTCTACCTGAAATAAAAATTTGGGTACCTTTAAAATATAATATAAAGTTGGTGACACTTTTTAGCTGGTTACAATTTGTAATTCAAACATTTAGGCAGCTAAATAATAATATTTAAGAACGGCATTTATTTCAAATATAGTCGTTAAATAATTTAATTTAAACAATAAATAAACAAATTATGAAAACTTTCCAAGTGCGACAAAATTTGAGGATAAATAACGATAAAGCAGTGTCTTTCTCTTATTTGTTAGGTTTTCCTTTAGCACACAAATAAAAATACATATGTAAATAATTGTAAACTTATTTCTTACTACAGCTTAACACACGATGGCGTTTCAATTCCGATAAATTACAGCCTCGGAGAAAAATTCCTAAAGATTATCTTCGTCAGGATTGAGAATGCTCGCCCATCAATGTGGTTCATTTCTTATAAATTTTTAATTGTGGAATTCCCATATAAATGTATTCCCTAATAAAAGGATTATCCCTAGTACAAAAATTCGCATCTGAATGTATTTACATTTCGAAAAGTACGAATAGAAATTAATCTAATCTATATTTTCGAAGCTTTTTACAAAATTTATATCACACTGTAAATTAATAAACTCCCTTCATAGATTTTCTGATGTGTTATCTACGTTAGCGTTTAATGGTAATGAATATAATGTAAACTTGGACTTCAAATAATTAAGCACAATGGCTAGAGAGGCGGTGCAGCTGAGACGGCATATTTTTGAGAGGGCGTGAAACACTATTTACTAGGGGTTATTCAGGTGGATCGTCGAGGAAGGTGAAGAATAATGAGATTCTGAACTGCCATAAGGAATTAGATTGAAAAGAAAATAGTTTTTACACTAGATAACGGATTCAAAGAAACTGTAGAGTCATTAGGTTATTTCGAAGCAGGAAACATGAAAAATGAACAATGCCCTCGCCGGGACTCGAAACACGGACTTCTCGAATATGCGTCGAGCATGCTGACCCCTACGCCGTGAAGGCGGGAATGGCAAAGAGGCGGGCATGGCAAAGAGGCGAGAGAAATACCTTTCAAACCACCTCCTGGTTCCAATATCGACATATTTTTGTTATACCTTTATATTCGGTTATTCGGTCGAAACGTTTGAGTGAAAAATACGAATATCAATTAACATTCATCAGGAAAATTAAAAGAGAAGTATTCGAAAATTTTATTTTCGTTATTGATAGGGAAATCGAAATAGGAACGTGGAAGGAAACTTTTGCATTTTGGAATAAACTTTGCAGCTTATTCTAAAACACATCCTCCAGAATAAAGTTCCAAATATTGTAATACTACTGTAAACTTTCGTCAAAATTGCTGCAAATACTGGTAGTTGTAGAAGAATTCCCTTAATAAAAGTCTTTTAAGATCTACTTCAGATATAAGGATGCATATCTTGCATTGAAGAATTCTCTTTACACCAATGGCTTTCAAACTTTTCTGCCCCATGCACCTTTCCTAGATGATCATCCCTCCTTCTCCTTTCGAAAAATGCACGTACTTTTATTTATATTTATATTATTTTTAATGTGTTTTTTAAGTTAAATAAGGAAGATAATATTAATAAACACAAAAACTTGAATGAAAGCGGCTTCTTATATACATAAATAAAACTAAATGCTTAACAGCTAAATAAAAAGCTCACCGCATTTCCCTTCTGAAACTGTGAAATTCTTTCAGAGAAAATTTCCCCGTGGTTAAGAACTGCTTTATGCTATCTACGTAACAGCAACTGTAGACCTCTACAATATCAACGATGGTTTTGCGAACAGAAAAGTGAACGAGATAATAATATAACTTTAAAACTTTTGAATTAAAGTTTCCTTTTTAAAAATAAGCATAAAATTTTAATTTATTTGCTTGCATATAGAAAGAGGCAAAACTTCTAGCTACGTCACTGTTTTTGCAACAAATACATGACAGAAATACATTCGCGGGCGGCATAAAATTGTTTCTCCTTTACAGACAACAGAATTTATTACATTTACGACAAAGCGAAACTATCTCTCTCAGCATGTCTTCCGAAAGAGTGATGGATCGTTGTGCTGAGAACATGCGTGCTTTTCGATCCGGAAAATCAAACAGCGGATAACAATAGTAAGCCAGGGAATTTGGAACGGTTTAAAAAGAGCTTTTCAGTTCTCGGCAGACCCTAAAAGCATGGAAACAAAAGAATTCGCTTTTTACCCTGGAAGCACCTGTTTATAATCTCCACACGTGCACCAGTTATCTCAGTATTTCACACTTTGACCAAGCTGAGACACATGCAGGTGTCATAGAGCACATGTGCTGTTGCTCTGTTGAAAAGAAAATTGACAAAAGTGGTTCGGCACCCCGGTGTGAAAGAATAACCAATCGGTTTATTGTATGAGAAGACGCTTGAAGTTAACCGCCTGGGGCATTCGCAAACCAAATTATCCGGAATGCAGCTATTAGCCACCCACACGCCTAAACCAGGTAGCTCCAGTGTATGCACTAAAGCAATTCTTTGTTGGATGAGATCAACAAAGGCCAGTATTGAACAAAGCGAACTGTGTGAATTACTGGATTAAAAGAAATGAATAATACTATGTTCCCAGACTCTAATGAATGGTTTATTACTTGCTAACAGTTTTAATCCTGCAGCCCGTTGCCACCTTGTCAAAACTGCTGATCCGGACATTTTAATAGCGAAACATTTTAAAGGATACTAGATTTAGAGTAACACGGGGACATTCTACAGCTTCTGCATATTTTAAATGGTAAAAGAATACGTAACGCAATTCTGTGAAAATGTATTTAATGTTTTTAAATAAGATGTATTTCGAATGAGATGCACTTTTTATTTAAATCAATCAGATTAAAAAATAAATGAAAATAATTTGCATCTATCGCTTGTTAATTAGTAGTAGACAGATTAAATATGAAAGAAATCAGAAAATTTTTTAAATCAGGATGTTTAGGAAAATAAATTTTTTTAATAGTGAAAAGAAAATATTTTTTAAAAAAATTTATCAATCATATATTTGTTATTTATTATTTTTATTTACTGTATTTTTATTATTAGCCCAAAAGGCTTATTAGTCTCGAAATGTGATTTTGAGTTATTTCACTTTTTATACGAATTTATAGCCATTCGAAAAAATTATATTATGTTTTCATATTTAAACTATCTGCTATTAATTAACAAACTATACGCTTAAAAAATAATAAATAGAGTTCTTAAGAATGATATTTTTATTTACTCTTTAATCTTATTGATTTAAATGAAAATTGCATTTCATTCGTGATATATCTAATTAAAAACATTAAATATATTTTTAGAGAATTGCATTACACATTTTTCACTATTTAAAGCATGAAGAAGCTGTAGAATGTTCCCATGTTAGTCTAAATGCATATTCATTTAGTATTCTGTAAATGTTTCGTTACTCCACCTGAGTCACGCCTATCGAAAAGCTCTAACGACTTTATATTACACTTTAATAGAGTCTGTAAGGTATGTTTTAATTTTAAAATGCTTTCCTGTCAATTCTTGTTTCCATTTACAACTTCCTACCAGAATGAGTTTTTAGAATCGCGTTGAATGCAAATGAGTTAGAAGTAGTATTTAAGGAAGGTTCAGCTTACTTCGCCAGAGAGGGCTATCTTGAGAAACGCGTGTTTGCCTTCGGACTAAATCTCACTTGAAGCTGTTACACTCGGCCGTATATTACGTGCCATTTGATATCCGCTGGCTAGTTTAAATTGAGGGCCAACTACGTTAGATACTTGTGTTAGCTTCGGCTAAGTCTCTTTTAGTTAGCTATAATTTAGTTCTTATTATTCTGAGTTTAAGCCAGAGTTGAGGCTTTGTTGTAAGCCCGAGAAAGGGGCCATCTTGAGTGAAATAAAGGGTAGTTAACCCTTCTTGAGTGTACGTCTTTAGTTATTTGAACTCAGCGATAAGTCGCTTAACAGTTCGCCATGTTCCTCGGCATGTGCTTCAGCCAAAAAGAATGAGGAACCCTACAAGTCCTTTTGGGCAATCGTTAAAATCCGTTCAGGTTTTTTCCTTTTCTTTTTTTATTAGTTTTATTAGATTCATTATTCATAAAAAATAGAATTAATTAATTGTAAAATTATTAAATTGCTTTGCTTGCTTTTGCTTTATAAAAAAACTCAATAATAAAAAACGATAATTACATATTCAGAACTTGGCGATTTATCGTGAATAATTAAAATATAAATTAAAGTGTGAAATACGAAAACGTCATATTTGCTTTACAATGAATGTTTGGAAGTTACAAATTCAAAATTACATTTTCTTTCACTCCTAATCATGAGACAAGTGAGTATCATCCGTTAAATTAAGATACTCGGAAATAGTTTTTAAAGTTTATTTTATTTCACCATAATTTTCATGGAAAGCAGACAAATTAATAGTTATTCCGAATCATAAATCTTAAAACAGGTTTGTTCGGGTGAAAATCGGCCTGGTGGCAACGATGATGACAGTCATGTATAATGTTTGGCGTAAATGTATTACGTTCAAGAATTTGCGGTTCGTTTCCTAAATGCATATAAGACTCTTGTAAATTAAAGGAAACCAGTGTGTCTGCTTTTGAAAAGTGAGGCTGCATGTTCAAATAAAGAAACGAGGTCCATAAAATAAATTTTCTCGTGGTAAAGAATTTGAATATTGGGGGTTGATTTCTTACGAGCAGCTAGCGCCAAAGTTAATTTTAAAGATTCTGCCTTACAGGTCAAGATGGACAAAATTCAAGAAGAAAGAACCGCATGAATCTAAGTCACCTCGAAGAAGGAGAAAGAGAAAGAATTCAAGAATTGGTAAGACCTTTTCCTCAATTATTTGATGAAAAACCTGGCTTCTCAAATCTGGCTTCTGCCAGATTGCCTCGCATAGCATCGATACTCGTAGTGAGCCCCCAGTTCGTTCAATACCGTACAGATACGATCTGATGAAGGAAGACATTCTCGAGCAACACATTAAGAAAATGTTCGAGGATAAGATAATTACGCCAAGTACCAGCCACTATGCTAGTCCTGTAGTTTTATGTAGAAAGAATAATGGGCTGCCACCCGCAGATCCGAACGCATGGAGATTCGCAATTGATTATCGAAAATTAAATAGCATAACGAAACAACCTACTTATCCCCTCCTGATAATAGATGAAATTATGAGAAAAATTCGGTCAAACCACTTTAGACCTGACGTCAGTGTATTTTCAAATTGCAGTAAAAACCCGAGGATGTCGAAAAAAAGAGCTTTTATTACAAAGTCAGAAGTGTATGCCTTTTTGATAATGCCGTTTGGCTTACGCGGAGCTCCGGCTACATTTCAAAAAGTTATGGATATTGTTTTAAGGCCAGTCTTGGGCAAAAGTACAGTCATCTATCTCGATGATATTATTGTGACAAGCGAAACCCTAGACGAATACATTAAACATTTAGAGGAAGTTTTTACAATGAGGCGGGCCTGAAAATTAATCCTAAAAAGTGCAAATTTGAATCCAAGGAATTGAGGTACCTCAGATATAAAATCTCGAAAAACGGTATAGAAGCTGACAACTCTAAAATTTTAGCGATCAAAAGTTATCCACCGCCAAATACGGCTAAGAAATTAGCATCCTTCCTGGGGATGTCTTCCTATTACAGAGTATTCATTAAAGATTTTGCAAAGACAGTTGAACCCGTGTTGGTGCTTAAACGAAAAAAGACTGGGTTCATATGGACAGAGGAGGCAAACACGGCGTTTGAGGAATTGAAACACGCCTTAATTAAAGCCCCTGTTCTTCAATTCCCGGAAGAGGATCAAAATTTGGAAATTGTAGCAGACGCGTCAGACTATGCAGTTGGCGCAGTTCTTTCCCAAAATAGGCAGCCAATAGCTTTTTTCAGCAAAACGCTTAATCAAACTCAACGAGATTATACCGCAACTGAACGGGAAACCCTCGCGGTTCTATTAGCAGGGCAAAAATTCCGTGTTTACTTTGGAAGTGCCCCGATAACTGCATATTCAGATCACTCGGCACTTCGTCGCCTATACTCCGGGAAAAATCTTTCGCCCGGCTCATACGTTGGACACTAAAATTGTAAGAGTTTAATTTAATAATAAAACACACGCCGGAGAAAGAAAATGTAGTTGCGGACGCACTATCAAGAATCAAGATCGATGAAGACAGAAATACAATTAAATGTACGATGCTAACTGCGAAAATAATTGAATCAGGGGAAACAATAATTGCCGAATTAAAAACGGACTCAGAATTTAAAGACATTTACGCTTATCTGGAAGATTCCGAAAATTTTGAACATGTAGACTTAACGGTTATTCCGCAATAGGGTGGCCCATTATGAAGTTATTAATAAATTGCTCTTTCACACGAAAACAACCAACGATGATCAAGAACTCCGACCGGTAGTTCCAATGAGTCTACGCTTAAGTATTCTAGAGGAGCTCCATGACTCGAAATTAGGAGCCCATCTCGGGCTTAGGAAAGCGCTGCAAAGGGCCTGCGAAGCGGTGTACTTTCCGCAGTTATACAAAGTTGTGACGGCTTATGTCAGGTCATGTCACTTGTGTCAAATAATTAACGATGTTAAATACAACCCGGGCGGGTACTTAAAAAGCATAAAATCCACTTTCCCAAATGAATTGGTTGGCATTGATTTGCCTGGTCTCTATCCTAGAACAAAGATTAATAAAAACCGATATTTGTTAACCATCGTGGATCATTTCTGCAAATGGGTGGAAGTAATTTCTCTTAAATGGGCTTCAGCAAAAATAGTAGCAGATTCGTTGCTAAATAAATATATTATAAAATACGACAGTAAAAGTAATATCAGATAATGTTAGGCAGTTTGTAAGTAATTTATTTGAAAATCTGTGTACAGGCCTTGGCATACGCCATCTAAAAATGGTACCTTATAGACCGCAATCAAATATTGCGGAATGTATAAATAAGAATATAGTTAAAATTATTCGGGAATATGTTAAGAATTATCATGACCGTTGGTACAGCTGTAACAATGAATTAGGCTTTTCCTTGAGAACAGCAAAATATGATAACACACAAAAAAACCCCGCAGAATTATTCCTAGGAAGAAAAATTTTATGGATGAGCTATTTTTCTTCCAACAAAAACAGGAAAAGTTTGAATTGAATGATATCCAGAAAATTATTAATGAGGCCATCAAAAATTCTGATGCGGCAAGTTCGAAACAAAAAGTCTACTACGATAGAAAGAGACGCGGCGTAGAATATACGATAGTTCAAAAAGTATTAAAAATTAAACATTCCTTATCATCCGCACCCGAAAATAATGTAGCCAAATTTGAGCCCAGGTTTGAAGGGCCATTCTTTATAGAAAATATCAAATTTTCTAGGGTTTGCGTAAAGGCAGAAAATGGACAACAAATAATTGTTAATGTGGACCAGCTGAAACCGTACTATAGTCGTACGGATTTTCTAGTTTTAAAAGATCTATTGCAGGTTCCTGGCAGCGCGCCAAAAATATGGATTTCGTCGTCGACTAGAAGGGCTTCCCCAGCAACAAAACGAAAGAAAGCGGATAACACTGAAGAAAGTAGCGCCAAGCGAACGCAACAGCAGACCTAGCGAGAATGAAGAAAACAAAGTAAAGAAACGTTTCCTTTCAACAGAAGCCAGCGCCGATGGGAAGCGAAAAAGGCTCAGATAGAAGAATCAAGGAAAACGTCCAACACCGGAACTGAAGCTAGCTTTCTCGAAGGAAGCCACAGGAATATGGCAGCCAAGATCTACGAAAAGAAAACGACTCGACGAGGCAAGATTCATTCCTTTTCACGAAATTAGGGAAACCAAGAAAAGATTGAAAGATTCGGAGGGAAGATCTGGATAATACAAGGCAAAGCGGAAGCCAGAGTTCCAGAACTCTCAACCAACGAGAAAATCAGGCCGATTCAACCCTCGATGAACGAAAAGAAAGGAAGGGCCGGAAGTGAATACCATCCAGCCGTCCGAGAAGACTGAGAATCCAAAGTTTAAGATCTCCTACATGGCAAGAATTCTTTTTTTTGTGAGAAAAGAATGGAGAAATATAGAAACCAAAAACGATAAGTGAAAATTTTCCTTGTTTTCTATTTTGTATTGAAAGTTCGATTTATGTCATGTGTTTAAAGTTGCTAAATATGTCATGTGTTTAAAGCAAGAAATTGAACTCGCAAGTTCGTGAGAATGTAGTTGTAACTATCTGTTAAACAGAAAAGATTTTTGAATTCGCATGTTAGCGAGAATTTATGTTGTAAATACCTTCTTTTGAGTATTCTCAAGTTACAAGAAATTACACTCATGTCCATCAATTAAGGATAATTCGGAGTCACGCGGAAATCGAACTCTGAAATAAATATATTACCTGTAAAATCACTACACACATCTTCAAGAATCATATGCAAATTTCAGGAAATAACCAGATGACACCGATGGTACGACACAATGACGAGAGTGTAAGAGAGTGATATATAAGGAATACAGGCAAAGAAGTAAAATTGTTCGCAGGTGCTTTATAAGCATTTCAGTGCAATAACCGAATAGTTATGACACAAAGGACGCATTTGGATGATTTTTTACGTGGTAGAATTATCGGCCGTCTGGAATGTGGGCGTACACAATTGGAACTATCAGACGAACTTGGAATTGCCCAGAGTGTCATCTCCAGGCTTTGGCAACGATTCCAAGATGATGGTAATGTGAGTAGACGTTACAGCACAGGTCGCCCCAGAGTTACAACGCCGAATGAGGACCGGTATTTGGCAGTTACTGCCAAAAGAAACAGGCGGAGCACAGCCTCAGACCTGTCTCGTCAGCTCTCTTCATCCACTGGTACGACAATTTCAAGGCAGACCGAGTATAGACGCTTAGGGCAGATTGGTCTATATGCTCGTAGACCTGTCAGATGCGTTCCACTTACTGCAACTCACTGTCGCCTGCGGTTAGCCTGGAGTAGACAGCATGCATTGTGGACACCGCAACAGTGTTCTTGTGTGATGTTTTCCGACGAGTCCAGGTTTAGCTTGCAGTCTGATTCTCGCCGGACTTTCATATGGAGAGCTCCAGTACCTGTTACCACCAAGAAAACATCATTGAACGACACCGTTACGGTGGTGCAGGAGTGCTCGTTTGGGGTGGAATTATTCTGGGTTCCAGAACTGAACTGCATGTTCAAATTGGAACCATGACAAGCCAAATCTATCGGGACGTCCTTCTGGAACAACATGTACGTTTGTTTCGGCGCGCCATGAGCGCACAATTTGTGTTTATGGATGACAACGCCCGTCCTCACCGTGCAAACATCGTAAGCGAATGCCTTCAATCGGAGGATATCACCCGTATGGACTGGCTAGCATTCTCACCGGACTTGAACCCAGTAGAGCACATGTGGGACATGTTTGGCTGACGAGTTGCAGCCCGTCAACTTCCTCCTACATGTCTACCGGAACTTCGGAGACATTGCTTTTTGAGTGGTGTAATACCCCCTAATATCAGATCGATAATTTGATACTCAGCATGCCTAAGCGTTGTACGGACTGTATTGCATCGTCTGGGAGACATTAAATGCATTAACAATCATACCAACCATGTAATATTTGTTTTTTGTAAATAGTTTTTTTTGTAATTTGCTCCAGGGAGAAAAAAATCGCTATTTTTTTTAATAATATCAAACATATAGCATCTTTTTTTTTTTTTTTTTTTTGCTCTTTACCTTTAGTTTAATAAATAAGCTTTACAAATAAGTCAAATTTGTTTTGCTTCTAACTCTTCCTTTGCCTGATTTTGCATTATCCTTAATTTATGGACATGAGTGTAATTTGTGAATATGTTTAGTCAAAAGACTTCGAATGTGTTAACTTAAAGAAAGATTGTAACAAAAGTTTGTACATTTTGTACAGCAACTGTAACGAATGATGTAAAATGAATTTTAAAATATTGCATGTTAAAATGTTCTATTGAATGTATAAATGCTGATGTCAGCTTTTAAACTACTGTAAAAGTTAAACGTGTAGAAATGTAAGTTTTTGTCAACCATGACTGTAAATACTTTGTATAAGAGATGAACAGAAAGTATACATTGAATGTGTTTAAAGTTAGACTCTCCAGGCTTCACTTAAGAACTTAAATTAAGCTCTACGTTAGTACATCATATCTGGTTTTGTGTTTAAGAAGTCTTCTGAGGTCTGGAAAGTGAAGTTTCTAACAAATCGTAGCTGTTGGATATTTGGTAGTGTATCTTCGCGATAACACAAGAATAAAACTCTCGTTTCCCTCAGAAGACGCCTCATTTCTCATTTCTGGAGAGCGTGAGGGGAAGAGATTTTAGAGTTTGGTGGGAATGGAAGTGTTTGAGGGCCAAATATAATTTCAATAATAGGATAATGGTAGGAAAAATAAAATGCTTCTGAAAACTTCAACTAACATGCTTTCCTTCCAGAGGAATTTAACGATCAAGAATGAGAGCCTGCTCAATAAAAGAAGCAGATGTTTTTCTAAGTCAAATTGTATAAAAATGCGAAAGTAAAATTTTTAGTTTTTAGCTTTAGGTATTGTGTAAAGTTGGAACTAAACAGGAAAAGTTTTAATGATGAATTCAATGAAGAACACTTGACTTGCTACAAGTTTAAAACTTTGATGAGAAAGAGTTTTATAGAATTTACATTTTCAAACAAGGTCGTTTTGAAACCTTATTCTTCGAGTAGTTAAATTCTGGTAGGGAAAAACGTAAGGTTTATCCTAATTTTATTAACAGTTTTTTAAGTTATGCTCCTTTTCTATCAATTCTAATTTTAGCTTACAATTTCCTACCAGAATGTAATTTTAGAAACGCAGTAAACGCAAATGAGTACTATTTAAGTCGATGTTTCGCCGACTTCGAGAGAGAGAGTCTGATTTTCCTGACTAGTGCGCGTTTGCCCTTTGACTACGTTCTCTCTTAGCTAACACGCTCGGTCATACTTTAGATCGTTGCTTGCTTCGCAGATTTGATTAATATTTAGGAACCAATTACTTACAAACCTGATAGCTTCGGCTATATCGTTCAGATAGCTTTAGTTAAGCTTAGTTTAGTTTAAATTCATAATTATTTAAGTTCAAGCCCAAGTCGAGGCTTTGTGTATACGCCGAGTAGGAGTTGATTGTATTTATTCTGAGAAATAAAAAGTAGATAACGTTTCTTACGTCTTACGTGTTTATTCTCACACTTAAAGCGATTATTCGCTTGTTAGTGTTCGTGAGATTCTAAGACTAAACATTGGAATTAAACAAGTAAATCCTCACAGTTGCAACACCGTACTTCCAACAAATACATAATTAAAATATCTTCGTGGGTCGTATAAAGTTGCCTCGGGGGCTGTGTTATAAACCAACTCTTTGAACTGCAGAAAATTAAAATATAATCATTTATTTACACTAACGCAAAGAAGTTTAATAACAGAAATGAAAGTTCTAATAAAATGGCCTGCAGCGTCTCAAACAAACTGAATTACAGTGTTCTAAAAACAAAACATTATTTTCAATGCCAGATTTCTAGAGTTGAATATCTATTGCAAGAGAAGGCTTAGAAATAGCATTTCTAACATACTCCCACCTTTGTAAAGTGAGACTTTACAAACATCGAACAAACTAAAATGCCCAAAACTTAAAAGTCTTAAAGATTAAGTTTTTCTTTCGGTCGAACGACTCTCCCGGAACGTGTTTGCACGGGATGTTTCTCCAATTCAGCTTCAGAAAGCTTTCTCAAAACATTGAGATCGCTGGATTAAAGGTTCCCTTTCTTCGACAGATCCTTCGGTCTGTCTATTAATTTCTAATAGATACAGTGTTTGTTATAGGTCTTAACTGATACCCATTAGCTGTTTTTACTCTTACAAGTCGATTAACACCATCTGGTCCTGGAAATATTTCAGCAACCTTTGCTATTGTCCAATCCGATCGCCTTTTGTTGTCACTACCAATTACAACAATATCTCCTACTTAAACTGCATCAGCACCCCTGGCTTTAGGTGATTTCAGTAGTCCTAAATATTCTCGTTTGAACCGCATTCTCAAATTCTCTCTTATAGTTTGCAGATAACTTAATCTTTTCACCAAAGTAACTGCTTCGATGTGATCTAGATCAGCTACTTCATTTCCCAGAAGACTATGTAAAAACATTGACGGTTTCAATGCACTCAAGTCATCAGCTTCCTCAGATAAGCAAGTCATCGGATGGTTATTCGTGATAGATTCGCATTCGCATATTAGTGTATTTAGCTCCTCGTAACTTAATGATGCTCGACCGAGAGTTTTCTTTACAAGATCCTTTAGTAGCCTTATCAAGCGCTACCAAAAACCTCCCCATCAAGGAACAGTGGAAGGATTGAACTTCCTCTTGTAAACTACACTCACCTTGAATCTCATCCCAATTTAATTGTTTTAAAGCTGAGTTTACTCCAGTGAAAGTAGTACCGTTATCAGAATATATAACTAATATTCTTCCTCGTCGAGCTATAAATCTTCTTAGGCTTCTTAGGGCTTGGATAAAGGCAATACTACTCATAGATTTGGTCAGTTCGAGATGAAGAGCTGTGTATACTGCATAGATAAAAATAACAATCCAGCATTTCTTTTGTAAATTAGTAAAACGTGGCCCTGCTATGTCGACTCTAGTTACTTGGAAAGTGGAAGTCATCTGTGTTCGATCTTTTGGAAGAGGTGGAATAGGAATTTTGAGAGCTTTAGACTGGTTTTTTCTACAACAATGCATTTTCGTACAATGGAACCTAGTGTTTTTATTCCACTTAAAATCTAAACCTTCTCTTGAAGAATGGTAAGAAGTGAGAGTTCCAGCATGCTTATGAAATAAATGTTTGTGTTCTATCATACGCTCCACTAAAGCATGTTTAGGAGGAAGAACGACTGGATACGTATATTCTATGGTATTATTTATATCCGTTATTCGTGATTTCTTTGATCATCTTTATAGACTTGAAGAGTCTTCAAACTATTCTTACTGTCTTCTTCCAAAAAGCTTTCAGATTCGAGCGCATCGGAAAATTGCTTTCTTGGTTCTAGAAAATTTTTCCGTAGTAATATAAGAAGGAGGTCTTGAAACACGTGGAGTTTTTCCTTTTAAACATCCATGTAATTATCCTTGCAATTTTAGTATAACTAGAAAATTTATGAACCAAGTAGGTCGTTATCATTTCCATTTCACTTTTTTTTGTACAAAGAATGACTCTTTCGCTTTTTATTTTTTACTTCTTTCAATTCAGGAACAGAGATATTACAAGGTCAATTCTGAGGAGCATCATACAACGATTCTGGACCCTCCCACCATCGGTATTTTGAGTTGTTTGCGAAGACAGCCTTTTCACAACAAATCTGCGCGATTTTTATTTCCTGGTCCATGATTCCATTGTTCTAACTTAGTGAGTTTTTTTAATTTCCTTTATTTAGTTTTCAATAAAGACAGACCATGGACCGGGATGCATTACCCAGACTAAAGCAACGGTTGAATCGGTTCAAAAGTACACTCTGAGCTCTTCTTTCAGCTCATTTCTGATGAAGGAATAAAGATGATCTTCAATTAGAATTGCCGTGAGTTCAAGACGTGGAAGTGTCAATGCTTTTGTCGGAGCAACTCTATATTTTGCCATAAGAAAACTAACGTAAACATTTCCTTCGAATTCTGTCTTTAGGAACTAGCATCACAAAATACATGCAATGTGCTAGAGGTGCTGATGATTACATGACAAAGTATCTTACACTCTTCTATTCACCTGAGTTGTTGCACCCACTTTTGAAATTCATTGCATATGTCATTTGGTAAAATTTCCTCCCATCCTAATTTTAGAGACCACGTTTTTTGAAGTAATAATTTAGGGATTAAGATTATAGGAGAAATAAAACCGATAGGATCAAATATTTTTGAATTAATAAAAGTGATCATTTTATCATGTGATTTTCTAAGCAGTTTATCAAAGGCGTATTACATCCTAATTCATCTGTTAAACAGTACCCTCTAAGTCCTAAAACGTTTTCTATAGTTTTATGGTCATGGGTTACTAACGCATTCTTCGAGATTAAATCCAGCCGAAGACATCAGCTTCGTTGCCCCTGAAACAGACGTTTCCATTTCGTTTACATCTGGAACACCCGATAAACAACTGTCTACATAAAACGATCCGAGAAGTCTTTTAGCCGTCTTTGCAAAATCAGCTGGAGCATTCTTCAACAAATTATTTATACATGTAACCAATAAGAAAGGGCTAGATGATACTCCGAAAACAACTCTACAATGGCGGAAAATGGCTATTTGATAGTTTTGCCACCACAGAAATCTTAATGCATCACAATCAGATCCATCAATTTTTACCTGCAAAACGGCTTTCTCAATGTCAGCAGATAACCCAATGCGATATTGTCTGAAACTGAACAGAATGAGTGATATTTCTTCAATTAAGTTAGTACCCTTTTCTAAAAATTCATTTAAAGAATTTCCATTTTTGTCTGTGGCCTGATGCATCAAATACAGGTCTTACAGCTGTTGTGCTACTTCCTTTTAATACAGCTCGATGAGGCAAATAAAAAGCTTCTAAAGTTTGATCTCTATTTTAAACTGGTTCAATTATACCACTTTTGTGCCAGTCTTGTTTGATTGAATCGTAGTCTTCATATTTACCAAGCTGATTCAGTTTTCGGGTTGTACTACGTAGCTGCTTACATATTTTTTTCTAGGGGTAAGTAACCTTTGAGCCAAGGTAATTTTACAAAATATCGTCCTGTATTATCTCTTTTTACAGTTTTTTCAAAGAATTTACAAACTTCATCATCTCGCGTTTTTTTTTTTTTTTTTTTGTTTTTTTTTTTTTTTTTTTTTTTTTTTTTGGTATTTTTATTCCGGATTCCTTGATTCCCAAGCTTTCTAACTCTCAGAACTCTAAAATATCTTGAGAGTAAACTAATGCAACCAAAATCTTTGAAGAGATGCTTCTATCACTTTCTGACGTGCCAACCAGTGACCAACCAAATTTAGTCTTTATAGCCATTAAATTTTCATTAATCTTGCAAAAAGCAGATGTAATAATTTGAGACCATACATCAGCTCCTAATAGTACCTGAATATCAGCAAGATCATCGTCTGTGGTTGAAAAATCTCTTAAAGAGATTTCTTTTCTTTCAAGCTCGTACAAAGCGCCACGTCACTTACTTTAGGAACATAACTACAAATACTCAAGTACATTCACTTCACAGTGAAAATCGAAGTTCAAACTTTGCAATAAGATTTTATGAACACAATGTGATGTGAGTGCAGTCTTGTTACCTTCAAATAACTCTTGTTGAGTATGTACTGTACCTGAAGGTTTCAACTTTAATTTTTTTGCACAGTTCTTGGTAATATGGCTTCCTTGTGAGCCAGGATCACATAATATTCTAACTTTCTTCGTAATATTTTAACTAATTACATTAACAAGTAAAGTTTATTAAAAAAGAGTCTTTTTCCGAGACTTCGTTAACATATTACAGGTATTTGCTTTCAAAATATTTTCTTCATTTTTATTTAACATTTGACATAATATTGGATAATGTCTTCCTTTGCGTATAGCACACTTTAGGAAAACTTTACATTTAGAACTAAGATGCCCTTGTTTCAGACAGCGAAAACGCTCTCCTTTATTCTTGATAACTAGCTGCCTTTCTTTTAAAGAAGAATCAATAATAGCTGCACAATCTTGAGAAGAATGTATCGATTTATTACAAAAAATACACAATACACCTCCTTTCAGATTATTGTTATGTGAAGAAACTAACGCTCCAGCACCGTTAAAGTATTCGACATTTTACTCTTACACATAAACCCGTGAACTAGATTTATGTTCGTTGGGCTCAAAAGAAATATTTCTTAGTTTTACTCGTTCCTCTCATTCTACTTTTATTTTTAAAATTCCAATAACTCGCATAAACAGTCATCAGGATTTTAAGTCGAAGCCTTTTTAGTTACCCGTTGTCTTTCCAAGATCTTAAAAATGTTTTCTGGAATAGCTGAGTCAACTAACGGGAAAAGCATCACTGCATATTTTTCTTTATTTACGCCTAAAGATTCTAAATCACGTGTATTTCTAGTTTATCATAGAGTTGCGAAATTGGAATATTTTTCCCTTTTAGTAGAACTAGAGACAATAATTCACGAACATAGAGTTCTATTAAAAATTCTTCCTTCCCATATCTGGATTTTAAAAGCTCTATAGCTTTCTCATCATTTTCTTTTGACGGTGGTAAACTTCGATTAACTTTTGCGCTGATGACCCAGGTTTCATATTAAGCCTCAAATATTGAAATTTATCTTCATTTGATAAAGAATGATCATTATGAATTTTTGTAAACTGTCCGCAGTAACTAATCGAGTTTCTTAAATCTCCGTCAAATTTTGTTAATTCTATCTCTTAGGTAATTTTATCTGAGTTTTGAACGCAGTCTGAGATATAGCCTCAGCATCTGAGAGTATTGTTTCAGTAAAAATTGTTTCTTTAATCTTAAAAAATCTTAATTCTTACTCACCGCATTTCACCATTTCTTCTTTCACCTTATCTTCTGTCACATTTTTATCTTTCAAAAGTTCTTCTAAGTGAGTTGAATTTAGAACATTAATGTTTTCGTATTTTATTTTTAGTGCTTCAAATCTTACTTTTAGTTCTATTTTATACCCTCTTCTGGACAAAAGTTCTTCTAAACTATTTGCTTCAACTGTAAACAATCGCCGAAGAATACGTCGTTCTGTTCTATCCATTGTTTATCTTCTGCTCGAAAATCGAAAACGTCCTGTCAAATGGACGCCAAAGTGTTATAAAATCAACTCTTCGAAGTGCAGAAAATTAAAATATAAACATTTATTTACAATTACGTAAGGAAGTTTAACACCAGAAATTCTAAATAAAATGGCTAGCGACGTCTCAAAATAAATCAGAAAACTATAAGCTAAACCGAATTACAGTATTCTAAAAACAAAACATTATTTTCATTGCAGATTTCTATAGTTGAATATCTATTGCCACAGAAGTCTTAGAAATAGCATTTCTAACAGGCTGCCTGCAGTTCGTTGGCGATCAGTTTGAAGCCTCTGCCGTAGAACTCAAACTATCGGAATCTGAATGTTCAGATCTTCAGTGATCGAAGTAATAAATTGGCAATATTAATTTACTTACAAAACGAGGGAACATTTACAAAACTTTTCAGCTATGCGAACCATAGAGCTCAAACTATCTGAGATATAGCTATGCAAAACGTCAATTATCGTGTTCATAAGTTAGCAGTATTAATTTTGCATACCTTAAGAATAACAAAATCTTTACAAAAATTTTCAGTTACGTAAAACCTCAGAACTCAAACTATCCAAGCTGAACCAAACAGAATTTTCTCAGTTTATTCTAAAATTTATTAAAGTTTTGCAGTTTATTCTTAGTTTTTAGTTATGTAAAGCCATAGAACTCTCCAAACTGAATTTTCGCTGTTTATTCTAAAATGCAGTCTCTAGAACGAAGTTTCATCCATGTATTGTAAATACTAGTAAGAACTAGCTTCTAAATTGCTTAAGTCTTGCTAGTTGGTAAAAGCATTTTCTAAATAAAAGTCATTTCAAGAGGATTTAAGAATTTCAAAAGTACACTGGTGTGCAAAAATTAAGGACGAGACGGTTTTTTCAATATAACTTTGTACAAAAGCTTTCCAAATCAACACTTTTAATACCGTAAGATCCCCAATACGTAAGGACATGAGTAATGTAAGCAACGCTTACTAAAAGAGGAATCAGAGGGATAAAAAGAAGCTTTATTGAAAAAGTAGCATGGAGCGCAATGCGACTGAAGGCCGAAACATACCTGTGATGGGTGTCCAGCAAAAAACATCCGGTCTTTAATAGGGGATATGATCTCCCCTGACTGCTAGGCAGGTTTCACATTATTTGTGCATGGTGGATATGTGGTTGTTAATGAGCTGTTAAGACACTGCTGCTCGTTCCTCTTGTAGCACCAATCGCAGTTTCGGAATCGTTACTGGCGATAAGTTACGTGCTGCCACGGGTCTCCCTAGCAAGTTCCGTACATGCTTGACGGGATTTAGATCCAGAGACCTTGCCGACCAATCCATGTGTTCAATATCTTCACTCTCCAACAGCTCTTCGACAGTAACTGTGCGATGAGGTGGAGCGTTGTCGTCCATGAAGAGGAACTGAGGACCCATAGCCCTTGGGAAAAGACGCATGTAAGGAAGAAGAACCTCGTTACAATAGCAGTCCCAGGTGACGAACCTCCTTCGGAGATATGAAGGTCGGTCCGGCTACCAAGCATTATGTCTGCTCGAACGAGAACTCCGCGACCTCCAAAACAGTCCCTTTTGATGATGTTGAAGGGGTTATTGCGTGTTCCCCGCTCTGTCCAGATGTGTATGTGTCTAGAATCGCAACTCAGACTAAATCTGCTCTCATCTGTAAAGAGTACTCGTCCCCATTCATTGTCTCTCCAATTCCGGTGTTCCCGGCACCACAGAGAACGCCTTCTCCGATGGGCAGGCGTTAGAGGTACACACCGTACAGGGCGTCGTGCAAACAGACCACCACCGTGCAGTCTTCTGGCCACGGTAAAACGCGATATCGGTCGTCCAGTCGCCTGTGTCGTGTGTCTAGCGATTTCTCCCGCTGTCTGCCGCCTGTTTCTTCTGGCCTGTAAGGCAATATACCGGTCATCTGCGGGTGTGGTTCCTCGTGGACGACCACTACTAAACCCCCGGATAGCTGTTCCTGTAGTTTGAAATTGTCTCCAAAGTCGTGAAACGATGCTGTGAGCAATTCCAAACTCTGCAGCCACACTTGTCACACTGCGGCTTTCCTCCAACTTCCCAATGATTCGATCTCGGGTAAAAGCATCCAGATGTCGTCTAACAGATTGATTATTCGCCATTTCTCGCTGAGGCAGCAACTCGATGTGATTTTAACTGCTATACGGCGTGCAATCTCTTTGCCAGAAATACTGATGTTACACCGACAACATGCTTTATACTACTCAGACAGTCCCCCCATTACGTTTACCTGCATATCTGCGCATGTACTACCGTACATCACCTTGCTTAATCTCCTGATTGGTCTTTCTGTCCGCTCTGCCTCTTCGTTCAGCTGATATGCTAATTTTTCGACTTCGTCCTTAATTTTTGCACACCAGTGTATATTTTGCATCTAAGAAATATTTCTCTACTTTCTACATAAGAGCAATCAAATACATCTCTATAATGTCCTCCATGGTTTCGTGAACAAAAAGATGTGGGAAAATAATAATATAATGATAAAATAAACATATTCTCATAAAATC
>KK121657.1:282206-371085 GCA_000611955.2 Stegodyphus mimosarum | reverse complement strand
ATATATATATAGTATATTTTCCTAAATTCTAAAAATTTTGCCATCCGGAAATTTTGTTACTCTATCTTCACTTAATTCTAAACATTTTGCTGCTCCTAAATTTCGAGAGGAGCAGTTGCATCGGTTGCCTAGGCTCTGGCGCCGGCCATGTACATGACAAAAAAATGAAGAATACACATATAAATCGAGTAAATTGTATACTTAATTGAGTAATTACTACTCAAGTAGCTGAGTCCTGAGTAATACTTACTTGTTCACATATAAATTACTTGAGTAATATTTAAATGCAAAAAGATTACATATATATGAAATAATAAATCTTGGTTAAACAGAAAAAATAAAAATGATATGTACAAATCCGAAGTAAATTTGATATTTAAGAAAAATGAATGTTTCAAATTGTAAGTAAAGTTTATAACAGCTTATTAATATTCTGGGCAGCAACGACACACGAATCAGTATAACCATGAATCATCCTAGAATGTTTCACAGTATTTTCATTGGCAGGATTATATTCCTTTAGACGCGAAAGATGCTTAAATACTACAAAATTTGTATTGAAATCGCAGTTGTTGCAAAATAGTGACAAGAAATGATGACATATCTCTTCTGTATTGCTCAGTTGGATTGCATAAGAATTGGAGCACTCCTGATGGTTTGAGCAAAATACTACATATGCCCGGAAATGACACAATGCTTCTTTCATTCTTTTGAAAATGCAGTAAACGCATGATGCTAAATGCAATAAAATTTAACACAAGAGGAATAAACATTTTCCCGATAACTTAACGTGGGAAAAGGTTGCCCACTAGCAACACTCCTTCCCCCTAGAAAAAAACAAATGAAGATATATGGGCTTGCTGTTAAGTTTATGCTGAAATATAAAAATAAACCATTCCCGCCCACTTTATCTTGTCTTTATTTTATTTTTATATTTTTTTAAATAAAGGAGGGAATAAGAATCTGATTTTTCTAGAAGAATTCGGAATACTTTTTAAGGTTGTTGAACACTCGCAGGAACCACTACTAAAGGCAGTATTCATGGCGACGAATCAGCAGCCACAAGTAATATCTTCTTTTTCGAGGTTTTCATCAGAAGTTTGCCCACCGGCGGCCGATAGGTAAAGTCACGTAATACTGATAGTTCTGATCTGGGTTCGATATTAGGCGAACGGTTTGGCTGCATGGGCAATGTCGTGGTTTTTCCCATGCGTAATGTGGATACGAGCCGATCTCCCTTAGACAGTAGTTTACGAAGCCGTCCCTCCTTTTAACAGACAGCCCTCGAATACTCTGCCATAATCAAATAAACTTAATATCAGAAGCCTGTAAGGAGAATATGGAAGAAGTAGGTTATTTAAATATGGTAAAGCTGAGATGGTTACTTACCTAAACGAGGTGATGCCTTTGACGAGAGCTTTCTGAAGAAAACTGGCTCATATTCAAGTTAAGCGAACTTTTTTTCCCTAATGCATATTTTTTTTCTTTTTTTAAACCTTGTTTTTTTATCAAATAAATAGCATCAGAATATTGTTTATAATAAAATAGTTTCTCACAAAACTGTTAACGAATGCATCACATAATAATTCGCACACTCCAAATTTTCTTTCAAATGTTTTGTCAGACAATTTTTTTTGTTCTAATTTTTTGTTTCAAATTAAAATGCATCAGAAGATTTATTGTCTACACTTGGGAATTTTTAGCGGGAGCTTAGAATTTTAGAGGAGAGTGAAATAAAACCTTTTTAACTGAGTGCTGAGTGAACTTAGTATTCACTTCAAATTTGAACTGAGTTAACTCAGAATTTACTTAGTGAGCTCAAAAATTTGAATTTTCTGAGGGAATTTTCAATATCGGAAAAGAGCTTGGCAAAAAGTTACAAATTAATAACACTTCTGTTAGAAATTTAGTACTTCATCTCCTTAAAGTTGGTGGAAATTGCGTGGAACTGTTTCCAAGATAACATCAAGGAATCTCAGATTTATTTCATGGAAAATCAAAGAAGACTCAAAAATTAGTGCTGGTAAACATTCAGCAGGTTTAGAACAGAAGTTCGCAATAATTCTGAAGTTAATCTCGAAGTTTTTAGAACGGTCATTTAGGGTATATTGGTATAATGACCGATCAATAAGCAAGAAATATTTCGTTAAAAAGAAACAAAAGGAAAATATGCCTGGTGTTCCGAAAATCTCTAGTAAGCAGGGCTGACGCCAGAAGCGTTTGCAACCAGTGCGACCGCATAGAGCGGTAGAGTTTAGAGGCGGCAAAATTTTTAGAATTCAGGATGGAATCAGACGGCAAAGTTTTGCATCTGCGGAGTCTGCACCGAGTGGCAAAATGTCTAGCGCCGACTCTGGTAGTAAGTAAAGTTTTCTCATATTGGGAAGAATGTTATATATACAGAAAAGTCAAAATTTAATATAACAAACCAATTAATGTGCGGCAAAATCCAAATTAAGAACTGAATTAGAAAGAAATTGCTGCCTAATGTCACGCATGGGGCTAAAGGCATAATGGTTTGAGGATGTTTTGCTGCCTTTGAAATAAGGAATTTAGTGTGCATCGAAAGTAATATGGATCAGTACAAATACAAAAATATTCTTAACGAAAACCTAGAAGCATCTTCAAGAAAACTTGGAATGCAAAATGCTTTCAAGTTCTATGAAGATAACATACAGCACTAAGTATTCGCTTGTGGACATTATGAAACTGTCCTGAAGTTAATAAAACTTTTCCATATTCTCCAGTATTCACATATTATTCATATTCCATATTGACATATTATTCATATTTCATATTCACATATTATTCATATTAAATTCTATGAAACATACATGAAATGACTTGAACAAAAATAGGGAAACATGATGCTTTATCAAAAGCTATACTAAAAGTAATTCTTACATAGGAATGAAACAAATGGGGCATTTTTACACGAAAAATCAACTGAATCTATGCCAAAGCACATAAAAGTGTAATTTTTACTAAAAGATGTTTAACGAAATATTAAACGCCCAATTATTTTCATGTTTTATTAAATACATTCTGTTTATTCGAATGTCCGATTACTTTTATCAAAAACACGTTTAATAACTTTTTTCAAAACGAGCAAGAGAAGGTTTTAAAATACATGACGAATAGTGTATGTGAAAGAAAAATAAAGTCATTTTTCTAATATTTAGTAACTGATATTTGCAAATAAATATGAAAAGCGCTAAGTGTCCAAAAACAAATGTGAAACAATGTAAGAGGAAAAAATATTCTCTGCGGTGCATATTGTTTTCTATCTGAAAATTTCTATTTGGAGTCTAAGACTCCAAAAAAGAATCTAGCGCAATTTTTTAAAGAAAATTTTAAAATAATATAAATAAAATTTTTGCTAACTTAAATATTATCGTGCTCTCACAGCTCCACAGCGTTCGCTCTGTTGGCAGCTTATCAAAGACGTGCAAATGTTGATTATGGCTCAGATCCCAAATGAAGACTGAACAGTTTATTAAAATTTTTTAAATCAGAAGTAGAATCCGAAGACGCATAAATTTAGCTATGGCTGTTTTGGTTTACAGAAACGAAATGTCTCGTGGAGTTAAATCGACTAAAATTCTTTATCAACCTTTCAAGTAGCAAGTTTTTTTAGTGCTGATTTTCCTGTTAAGAAATGCCTGGTCACTATGCAAATAAATGAAGGAGCTCTATTAAATGTGAAATTTGCCATAAAAACCACAGTGTAATTATGTGTTTGGAACTACCTAAAAATAAAATAAATATTAAGAAACCTAAAACGCTACGAAAAAAAAAATCTCTTCTGAATCCATTTTAAATCAGTTTTATAATTCATTTGGGGAAAAAGAGTCCTTTATTCTGTTTTTACGTACAGATGTCAGGCAAAAACATCCTTAAATTGCATTCGATAGCGTCAAAATGGATATTTTCGTTGAATGAAACTGAATTTGTTTCCAAAGATTTTATGAATTTGATAATATTAGATAAGAATTTTTTTACTGCAAACGAAATATTTATATGTTGTTTTGTATTAAAGTATTAATTCATTCTTTTCAAAATGTTTCCCTTGAGTGGTTGGAATTTAGTGAGAAAATCATAGCGCAGGCAACGCTTGAGCATGTGGCGCCATCTGAGAAGCTCCTATAGAACTATTTGCAGTAATACCTAACAAATTTTAAGTAGGAATGCCCATTGAGTGCAGTTTTACAATTCATAGACTATATAACTCCATATGTAAGTACTAGATAACAAAATAGATTCGTTGAGGAGAATATATTCTTAAAATACACTTTAAATAACTTGAAAATATGATAAAATAATTAAGATTAACTAATGATTCATGATAAAATAATAAAAAAGCATTACACATATAAATTATTTGAGTAACATCTGGATCCAAAAAGATAGAAACTGATAACTGAAATAATAAATCTTGATTAAATCAAAAAAATAATATGTACAAGTCCAAAGTAATTATGATGCTGGAGAAATCCACACATTTACGAATACTAATAGCATGCGAGCCGAATGAAAACAACTGCAGGGCAGAATTCCTCTCCGTCTTAATAAAAAGAGAATTTTTTACAGCATGCAGGAATTAAAAATAGTTTAAATAAGTTTAAAATTTTGCTTACTAAATATTTATCAGAACATAAATAAACAATAATGATAACATCGTAAAGACACTTTCATTCAATTCATCTCTCATACAAAGTATTTAGTCATGCTTGACCAAAACTTACGTTTGTGCAAGGTTAACTTTTACAATAGTTTAAAAGCTGACATTGGCATTTCAACATTCAATAGGACATTTTAACACGTAATACTTTAAAATTCATTTTACATCATTCGTTATAGTTGCTATACAAAATTCAGAAAGCTTGGCTACAATCTTTTTTTTTTAAGTTAACACAATTGAGGTCTTTCGACTAAACATATTCACAAATTAGTTTCTCGCAACTTGAGAATTCTCAAAAGTAAGTATTTACAAAATAAATTTTCGCCAACTTGCGAATTCAAAAATCTTTTCTGTTTAACAGATAGTTACAACTACATTCTCGCAAGCTTGCGAATTCAATTTCTTGCTTTAAACAGTATTTAGCAACTTTAAACACATGACATAAATCGAACTTTCAATACAAAATAGAAAACAAGGAAACTTTTTACTTATCTTTTCGGTTTCCATACTTCTACATTCTCTTTGCGCAAAATTCGGTACTTACGTACTATGACGACTACCTTGGCGACATTTGGAGATAAAAATCTTCATTGGCATTTTTTAGTTTATGTTTCTAAATTAAATAAAAGAACTTCATCAAAGCAAATTAATTTAAATTCTTTTAAAAATGAAAGCCCCAATTATAAAAGAACAAAAACTTAAAATACTAAAATCCCGAATATATATATATATGTATACATATAAAAAAATTATATACCAAATACGAATAGAAAAAATTAATCTTTTTTATTTTTACTACTGTAAATGATAATTAACAATTATTAAACTTACTTCTGAATCAGTGAAAGTTACATAAATGAATTATATTTTTGATACATAATATGCGTACAAATTTTTAAAAAATTGAGAGGCATTTAGTGTTAACTTTAAATAACAGATGGCAGCACAATATAGTTAACTTACTTAAAACTGGTGAAAAGCAAATATTGACGTTAATGATAAGGAAAATGGCGGGAAATAGCTTTCAAAATAGCATCAAAAGGCGTAAATGTAGCAAAAAAAGCTGTGGTAATAGCAAATGCGGGACTAGGGCGAGATAATACTCTTTATTTCAGCGCCCTCTATAACCTATATTAGGGTTAACCTTTTTATTATAGCCGCCCGACCGGTATAGTGGTTAGCGTCGCTGACTGCCGTGCCGAAGGGCTCAGGTTCAAATCCTGCTTATAACCAATGTTAGGCTTAACCTGTATAACATACAAAGGTCGCCGGATTTGGCGAGATATCCAGGTAGTCGTCATAATACGTAAGTACCCAAAATTCTTACCATGTTGGAGATTTCAAGATTTGGATTTTCAGTCGTCTCGGGCGGCTGGTATTCACACCCTCTTTTCTTTTCATTTCTCGTGCGCTGAATCGGCCTGCTTTTCTTGTCGGCTGAGGATTCTGGAATTCTGGCTTCCTATTTGCTTAGTAGTTCCCGGACCTTACCCCGGATTCTTTGAAAACTCTATTGGTTTTTCTGGGTTCTTGAAAAGGAATAGATCTTGAGTCGTCCGGTTGTTTTCTTTTCATCGATCTCGGCTCGCATATTCCTGTGGTTTCTCTCGAGGTAGTTGGTTTCAGTTCTGTAGTTTGACGTTTTCTTTGCTTATCTTCGAAGAGCCTTTTCCGGTTTCCCATCGGCGCTGACTTCTGTTGAAGAGGAACTTCTCTCTGTTTCGTATTCTTCATTCTCGCTGGGCATGAACCTTTTTGCTGCTGCCCTCACTGCTCGTTGGGTGCTGCGCTTTTCTTTTTGTTCCTGAGGGATCCCTGCTAGGCGAGGGCAAAATCAATGTTCTTAGCGCACTCCCAGGATCCTGCAATAAATCTCTTAGAACTTGAAAATCCTTACGACTATAGTACGGTTTAAACTGGTTCACATAAGCTATTGTTTGCTGGCCATTTTCTGCCTTTACATAAAACGTAGAAAATTTGATTTTTCCGATAATGAATAGCCCATAAAAGCCTAGGCTCAAATTTGGCTACCCTATTTTCGGGTGCAGACGATAATGAATGTTTTACTTTTAATACTTTCTGGCCTACCGTGTATTCTACGTCGCGTCTCTTTCTATCGTAGCATAACTTTTGCTTCGACCTTGCGTCATCAGAATTATTTATTGCGTCATTAATAATTTTCTGTATATCATTCAATTTAAACTCTTCCTATCTTTGTTGAACGAAAAATAGCTTATCCAGAGGCTTTAAAAGTTTTCCTGGGAATAATTCTGCGAGGGTTTTTGTGTAGCATCATGTTTTGCTCTTCTCAAAGCAAAGCCTAATTCATTGACGCAGCTGTTCCAACGGTCATGATAATTCTTAGCATATCCCCGAATAATTTTTACTATATTTTTATTTAAGCGTTCGGCAATGTTTGATTGCGGTCTATAAGGTACCATTTTTAGATGGCGTATGCCAAGGCCTGGGCACAGGTTTCCAAATAAATTACTTACAAATAGCCTACCATTAACTGATATTACTTTAACTGGGGTGTCGTATTTTACAATATATTTATTTAGAAACGAATCTGCTACTATTTTTGCTGAAGCCCGTTTAAGAGAAATTACTTACACCCATTTGCAGAAATGATCCACATTGGTTAACAAGTATCTGTTTTTATTAATATTTGTTCTAGGGTAGAGACCAAGCAAATCATTGCCAACCAATTCATTTGGGAAAGTGGTTTTTATACTATTTAAGTACCTGGGCGGGTTGTAATTAACGTCGTTAATTAATTGACACAAGTGACATCACCTGACATACGCCGTCACAACTTTGTATAACTGCGAAAAATACACCGCTTCGCGGACCCTTTGCAGCGTTTTCCTAACACCAAGATTGGCGCCTAATTTCGAGGCATGGAGCTCCTCCAGAATATTTACGGGGAGGTGCATTCGGACTACTAGCCGCATTTCTTGATTATCGTTGGCTGTTTTCGTGTAAAAGAGCAATTTATTTATAATTTCATAATGGGCCACCCTATTGCGAATAGCCGTTAAATTTACATGTTCAAAATTTTCGGGATCTTCCAGATAAGACTAAATGTCTTTAAATTCTGGGTCCGTTTTTAATTCGGCAATTATTGTTTCCTGGGATTCAATTATTTTCTCAGTTAGCATTGTACATTTAATTGTATTTCCGTCTTCACCGAACTTTATTCTTGATAGTGAGCCCGCAACTATATTTTCTTTCCCCGGCGTGTGTTTTATTATTAAATTAAACTCTTGCAGTTTTAGTGTCCAACGTATGAGCCGGGGCGAAAGATTTTTTCCGGAATATAGGCGACCAACTGCCGCGAAATCTGAATACACAGTTATTAGGGCATTCCCAAAGTACACACGAAATTTTTGCACCGATAGTAGGGCCGCGAGAGTTTCCCGCTTAGTTGCAGTATAATTTCGCCGAGTTTGATTAAGCGTCTTGCTAAAAAAGCTATTGGCTGCCCATTTTCGGAAAGAACTGCGCCAACTGCGTAGTCTGACGCGTCTATTGCAATTTCCAAATTTTGATCCTCTTCCGGAAGTTGAAGAACAGGGGCTTAATTAAGGCGCGTTTCAATTCTTCACTGTAATTATTTCCAGACATTGCAATCCAAAAGGGGAATGAAAAATAAATAAATAAATGGGATACATATCATCTTTCGGTTTAGCCTTTCGGTAACGAGTAACCAAGCAACATCTTGTCCTCTTTCCATTCTATATTCCTTTCTTCTTGCACTTCTGCAATTAATTTGCAATCAGACGTAGCCAAATCTTCCGGCATGTTTTTTGCACATAGCATCAACAAAAATCTCGTAATAGTTTGTAAGTCTGTGATTGATCAATGCTTCGGAGCATCAGTATCGGTATCGTTAATTGGATACAACGGCATTTAGCAGGCTAACCTGCTCTTACCAGAGAACGTTGGATTTAAGTGCCCTATGGCTCTGGAGTAAAAAATCAGAGCTAAGCGCTCCGCCATTAAGGCGAACTCAGTCAAGTACTTCACGCACATATCAGTGATGAGAGTCTGGAAAGCCGTCGAGCTGGTAATGAAACACATGCTTTGCAAAAGGTTCAAGTTCTGAATATGGAAGCAAAGTCCATGCGTAAGTATAAAATAGTCAAAATAAGTTACGCAAAGTTCATATTTACAATATTTACAAAACATTCACTGAAATAATCACCATTTGCAATTATGGAAGATTGAGCGTGGCCTTTTTGATGCAATTTCTAATCTAGCATCATAGTTGATAAGATCTTTAATATATTGATAGTTAGAATTTTCAATTCTTGCATAGAAATTGTGGCTGGTAGAAAGAATTTGGTCAGCTATTGGTTTTACTTTGAGCTCTTGGTGGGTTTGCAAATTTCTTATGAACCAGGGTGCATTGATTATTTCTCTAAGTATCTTATTTTGAAAAATTTGTAACTTTTTTCTGTGTGTCTTGCAAACAGTTGCCCAAATGCGTATTGCATAAAGCAGAATTGGCCGAGTTAGTGAAATGTAAATTCTTTTCTTAAGATGAACATGTAATTTTGCATTTCTTCCTATGAGTGGTTTAAGTGCAATTTTAGCAGCTATGGCTTTTCTTAGAGCATTTTCTGTTTGTTCCCTGAACAGAAGTTGGGAGTCCAGATCAATTCCAAGATATTTAGTGGAAGTAACAACACTGATGGGCTGATCATTAATCTTTATGTTTATTTCAACAGGAGTGTATTTCTTGTACCTTCTAAAAAGCAAGATATAACTTTTGGTGGGATTTATTTTAAGCTTCCAAATTTTGCAAAAATGGGCTATTATATTAACAGAGGTTTCCAGTTTGCTAATAGCAAATTGTGGCTGTAGAGACTTGGTTAAAATTGCAGTGTCATCTGCATATAAGAAAATATTGGCATTAATGGTTGTTGCATGTCATTAATGAATATTGCAAAATAATAAGGTGCCAGTGCACTGCCCTGAAGCACTCCACTTTTAATTCTTTTCCAGAATGAAAGAGTATGGTGATTTTAATCTGAAAAGTTCTATTTTTCAAGTAGCTGCGTCTTGATACAATTAATGGGTAGCGAGCAAGGTGTAGCTTAAAGAGTAAACCCTCATGCGACACCTTGTCTAAATCCAGAAAGCAACCTGCAATAGCTGATTTTTTAGAAAATGCTTCTGCTATAAATTCTGTAATATTTAGAAGTTGATGCTGGGTGCTATGGCCTGGCCTGAAACCATGTTGTTCTTTCATAATTATTTGCTTATCTTCTAGATGTTTAATCAATCTATTTTGAAGTATGAGTTCAAAAATTTTCCCCATACTTGATAATAAGCAAATTGGACGGTAAGAGTTGATATTTTGGGGGTTCTTTCCTGGCTTGAGTAGTGTAATGATGTGAGCATGCTTCCATGGTTGTGGAAAATAATTTTAGCTAATAACAGGCATTTATTATACTTGTGATTAAAACTATGTAGTTTTTTGGCAGTGCTTTTAGTAGCTTGTTCGGAATTCTGTCATAGCCAGGGCCTTTTCTAGGTTTAAGCTTTTTAATGATTTCATCAGTTTCTCCTGGAGAAGTAGGGGTGATATGGGAAGTGCCAATTTGGTCGTCCAGATGAATAATGAAATCTCTAACTTCTTTTTCTGTCTCTTCATCATGTGCCATAAGTTATGAAAGTAGATTCCAAATGAGAGGCAAGTGCTTCTGCCATGCCTACTTCTGAACATGCCATTGTGCTTTGGCGATGAGTTTCTGAGTGCTTTAGCAATTTTCCAGGTGTTGTTTGGATCAAATTCTAAACTATCAAGGTAGTTATCCCATCTTTCTGTGCGATAGTCCATTAGCAATTGATTAAGATGTCTGATTTTTCTATTAAGGAGGGTCTTTATTGCAGGATTTCCAGTTCTTCTCCACAGCTTTGCTGTTCTATTTTTATCTTTAATTTTCTCAATAATATGATTTGGAAGTGCTGTGGAGGTGCCTTCTATGATTTTAACTGATTTATCAAGTGCAGCATGTATGCGGCTGTTAATTTTGGTAATCTGTGTCTCTATATCAACAATATTGGCAAGAGCCGGGTGTGCAGGTAGTTTCTCCAAGTGATGGCTGAATTTTTCCCAGTTAATAGTGGTTTTAAATGTTTGCTTTCTTTCAAATCCAAAAATTGTGAAAAGTACAGGAAGATGGTCGGATGTTAACTGCTGTTTAACTTCTAAATATGGAATTTGAGTGAAAATTTTCGTAATTACTATGTCAAGAACTTCTGAGCTGCCAGTGTAGTGGGTTCCCTTGGTCCCTGAATTTTGATGTCATTTATAAGAGAGAAATTATATATAGTGTTTCCATTACTATTACTTCTTCTGGAGTGCCAGGAGGGATGTTTCCAGTTTAAATCACCAGTCACAATTGTGGGAAGATTGTGATTCATAAGATTCTGAATATCCGAGTCTCTAATAGTATTCTGAGGCTGACTGTATGCCGAAATGAAAATATAAGGATAATTCATTCTTGAATGTACTATGATAGCTGTGTTTTCAATAGAGGTGGTTGCCGTAATTTCATACGCTGTTGATTGTAGGTAGTTTCTTACTAAGATGAGTGTGACGCCACCGCGGTTATTCTGTCTGTCCGTGCGGAAGGTTTTATACCCATGAATTTTAAACTTGTCACATTTTCTGAGATGCGTCTCGTTAACGAGAAATAAGTCTATGTTGTTATGCATAAGAAAATCTTGAATTTCAGTCTTCTTGTTACTGAGTCCATTCGCGTTAAAAAACGCAATATTCAGATGTGTGAAAATGATGTTGCATTCTTGGGAGCCTAGAATTCATAGTCTAGGTTAGATAATATGTCAACGGCTTCAATGCCAACTTGGATTTTATCCATGAGCGTTTTGGCTTCAGAAAATTTTTGAAATAATTCTTTAATAATGTTGAATGTGTCTTTTAGCCATTGGGCAAATCCTGGTTTGTTATTGGTTTCTTCTTTGGCGGCAACGTCGTCGCTATTGGCTGAGGGCTGATCCTCCCTATTATTATTTTTTGACATCTGCTTAGCAGGCAACGGTGGGAAATTTGCTAAGCCCAGAGATGAAGCGTCGGTGTTGGTTTTTTGTGGATTTTCTAGTTGTGCTTTTTTGGCGGCAAGTTTCTTTTGGATATTATTTGGGTGCATTGCACATCCGCGAAATGAACTAATGTGGGGACCCCAACAGAGACAGCATTTACCTGGTAAACTTCTGTCTTTAGTGCACAAATGCGTGCTGTGAAATTCTCCACATTTTAGGCAGCGAGCCTTGTGGCTACAGTGATTCGTACTATGGCCATATCTCTGGCAACGATGACATTGTTTTGGGCCAGAAGTGGGCTTCAAAATGTCTACAGCAATGCCGAGATCTAAAATTGGATTAGTTGGAAACTTTGTTTACCCTGAACACTGCGTTCTACTTCAGTGAGAAGCTGAATTTCACTGAAATTCATATAACTGATAATGATAGCATATATTTGAAGTAACAAATATAGAATAGTCCAGGAAAAAAATGGGACAAGGAAAAGCCCTATTTTCTCCGACTTATCAGTTTAGATACCTTATTCCAAAAACATCAACTAATAAAACACCTTCAGCTTCTGTCAGTTTAAATCAGTGTCAATAAAATCGTTGTCGGACATAAAATGGCAAGGAGATTAGATGTCTTACTACTCGATTTTTCCAAAACAACATATATTCATTAAACAGAAACAAATATGGAAAATTTTTCATGGTTTCATTTTATTTTTGGACCACCCTGTATAGGGATATTCCCTCACTCACTAACATATACCAAAACCAATTTTTTACACTGTAGTTTGATTCCCCAGAGAACCGTGTAAAAATATTCAATGTAAATTGTATATAGAAAATATTCCGCACTCGCGATCCGTCCCAGATTGCCTTCGTGTAGAATACGCCAGATTCCAACTTAGTAGCAGAAGATAATATTAGAAATGTTAGATATACTGACATCGAAGTCTTAATTTTAGGGCAATCTCCCATTTGACGGTTTTTTAAACCGCACTCCCCCCTCCCCAAACAAACACAAAAAAAAAAGCTAAAGAACAGAAAAATCCGAAAGGTTTCAGATTTTAAACTGCGTTCAAAGGGGCGCTTTTTAACGTTTTGTGTGTTACCTTTATTCATTAAATATCATTTTCTTCGCACTTAAACCATAAAATTCAGTTCAACAGCAATATCGCAAAATAATTTTAAAATGAGTATATCTTTAGAATTTCCGATATACATTTCCGCACGCTTTAGATAAAAAGAGGTTTTTCCCCCGTAGAGGGTTGTCATTGCTCGCTTTTAAATCATTTAAGTTTGTTCATCAAAAAATCGTTAAAGTTTTACAAAATATGAAATAGATAATAAAACAAATTCTAAATTCGGGCTTCCAGATGAGCACATTCGGGTGGAAACGTACGTTATTCAAAATTGGATGACTCTAGGTACCATTGTTTTATCAGATTTGGAGAAATACATATGCATTTATGCAGATTCTTCATTATTTAATTTCTTTAAATATAACACAGGGCTGCAATAGTTTATGGCAACAGTTTGAAAAGTGATTCAAACTTTTAATGCTTCTGACGCAAAATCTGCAAAACGTAAACAAGTCTTTCAGGGACAAAGCCCCTTTGGACTAAAAAAAACGGGTGTGTATTTGGCGATATTTTAAACCCTGTTAATTCAAAATCACGCAAAAGTAAGCATTGATGAAAAGAGGTAAGAGGTTTTGGTGCATTTTATTATTTTATTCAATTAATACGTTATCGAATAAATCATAGACAAATTTTAAAATAATTCTGAGAAAATGTGCTGTCGGTATACAGAACAAATAGATTTTAAAAATTAATACACAAGACTTATGTTATCAGTAATATCAGTAATTCAGTATCAGAAGATAGAGTCATATAAGGACTTGGCTAAAAAAGGTGGCCGCAACGGGAGCAACTGCGACTGGGAAGCAAAACAAAAGAATAGAGAGCCGGTTGATAGTTACACGTGATTTTTAGTCCAAAGGGGCTTTGTCCCTAAAAGACTATTGTTTGTTTGTATCTGAGAACATCTGTTCATTTCAATGGGCGCCTGGAGAGCCTCCTATCCCAATCTACGTTGCATTTATTTTTCGAACATTGACGTCGATGGGGAGGAATTGGCATAATAATAGCAAGGAAGCAATGATGAACGTCGTAATATGAATTAATAGCATTATTTTAAGGTTGTGAGGTCTATTCATAGCATATCTTTTCTATTAATTCATCTTTTCATACAAAAGAAGCAGTAGAGGCCGATGGTGTAGTGAGTTAGGGTCGAGGTATTAGAAGTGTTAGAGACACCGTTTCGGTCGATAAGAGCGGGCGTCCTTCTGAGGCGGTGACAATGCTGAGACTGAACTGGAGACTGACTGATGATTGTATTGCCAGAATACCCCAGAGAATTGCAGTTTATGTGGCTCAATGATATTCATGCCAATGGGCGCAGTCATATAAATCTATCTTAAAATAGGCCACTGATAAGGAGGCATAAGTTCGGACAATGGAAAGGATGAGCCAGCAGAGCAAATACCAGTAGCAAACAATAGAACGCCCAGAAAGAGCAAGGCGCAGGGGTCGGAATAATTTTCAATCTGACGTGCGAAACAATAACAAGTGATGTAGAGAGATGGCATAAGTTCGGAGAAATGATTAAGATATAAGGTGCCCTATTAATATCATATAGCGTATATATTTAACATTAGGTGGGAAAGTTTGAGTCCCTGATAAGGTGGGCCGCAAGTGGGCGCAGATTCAAGTCCTCCAGCAGGCTTTCATAATCGAAAACGTTGAAGTTATTCATATGGTCCATGGCTTTTTCGTAAAATTTTCTGTTCATGATGTTAAGATGCTTCGCAAGATAATCCATTTTGAGGTCGCAATGTAGCATTTTGTTACTTACGTAATAGTGAGCTTGCGTAATGAGTCTAAGCATCTTATTTTGTATAATCTGCAAAGTTTTGAGATTATTATTAGTAGCCGTACTCCAAGCAGGTGAGGCGTATGTAATCAGAGGCCTAATTGCCGTGATATAGACCAGTCTCTTTTTACGTAGATCTAGACTAGAGTTCTTACCTATGACTGGCATGAGACTATTTACGACCGTGAAGACCTTCTTTTTAATTTCTTTAACGTGGTCATCCCACTTCAATTTTTCATTCAATACAATTCCCAGGTATTTTGCTTTTTTTACACAGGGAATTTCTTCTGAGAAAAGGTAGAGTTTTTTGTCAATATTAGCTCTAGTGTTCTTTCGTCGGATAATTAGTAGCTGCGACTTATTCCATTGATGGCAATTCGCCACTTAGTGCACCAATTTTCAATATCAGGGAGAAGCTCTTGCAGTATCTTAATGGCATGAGATGCGTTTGCGGACTTTACAGCTAAGGCTGTATCGTCCGTGTAACATCCAAGAAAGTGATTTTGATCAATGTGTGCCTTTGGGAAGTCATAAACATAGAATAGATACAGGATGGGTCCTAATATGGAACCTTGCAAAATACCGGCGTTAATATTACGCAAGCTGGAATAGTCGTTTCCGATAACAACAGAGAAATTTCTGTCTGTGATGAAGGAAACTATTAATTGTATGATTTCTCTATCCATGGGAAGATTAATTAATTTATATATTAGCCCCTCATGCCAGACGCGGTCGAAGGCTTTCGCCACGTCTAGCATGAGTAAGACAATATTTTGCTTCTTATAGAGTGCTTCTCCCGCAGAATTCAACGAGCCGAACCAGCTGCTTTGTGGTGGAAAGCTTCCGCCGAAAACCAAATTGGTCAGGCGGCAAAAGATCAAGGTAGCTTATCATCCTGTTGTAAATCACTCTTTCAAAGATCTTACCAAAGCCTAGAAGTACGCTGATAGGTCTATATCCATCAGGCCTAGTGCTGTCCTTTCCAGGCTTTAGCAGTAGTATAACTTTGGCAGTCTTCCACTTAGCAGGGAAGTAGTTGTGGGTGAGACATGTATTAATAATGCTCGTGAATTTAGTGAGGACGTTGCTGGGCATATTTTTAATGGCACTATTACTGATGCCATCAATGCCAGGCGCTTTTTTATTTTTAATTTTCTTAATAATATCTCTTATTTCTGTAGGTGTAGCAGTAGCCATAAATCTTCTTGCTGTAGGAGCGTTCAACCAATCTCGTACAAAATAGCATCCTTCATAGGTAAAGTTGTGATCTCGAGGCACCATATTTGGTTGAAATGCTTCTCGAGATGATCCGCAAGAACCTTCCATTTATCTTCATTACTGTAAGCACTGGTTTCTTCAGTGTAAATCGGGGTGTTACATTTTTTCCTTCTTTTCAGATTTTTCAGGAAGGTCCAAAGTTTGCCGTCCGTAGGGCTTAGATTCTGAGTTTTGTTTTCCCAGACCTCTCGTTTATGCTCATCAATTTTTTTCTTGATTAATTTAGACATCTTATTCATATCTCTCTTAACCTGTGGGCTCCACGTAAGGTGCCACGCTTTCCTTAATCAGTTTCGATCTTTGATCATTTCCCTAATTTCTCTCGGCAAGATGCCAACATCATCGTTCCTCTTAACGTGCCTCGAAGCATTGTCAACAGCCTCTGTAACCGATGCAGTGAGAGAGTCAGTCGCAGTATCAATATCAGCTTTGGTGCTGAGAGCTTCACTAATAGGCGGATTTTTTCTGAGCAGTTCAAGATATTTGTTCCAGTCAGTCGTGCGTATGGTATCATTGATAGTCTCCTTTTTAATCCCTAAGAAAGCAACCACAGGAATATGGTCGGAATTCAGTTCATGCTTCACTTCCGTATAAATCGGGATCGACGTATTTGTGAGCATAATATCCAATAAGTCTGCATTTCTTGGGTTATGCGGTCTGTAAGTGTATTCCTCCGTCACGTGAAGTGCGATCGGGTAGTTATTTAGGTACTCATAAAGCACCTTACCATTTATATTCGTTTTACGACAACCCCATTCCGCGTGCTTTGCATTGAGGTCTCCCGTAAGGATGTATTGATTTCCATCAGGTAAAACATTAGAGAGAATATCATCTGTGAGTCTGAAAGAGGGAGGGTTGTACAATGAGCTGAACTGTATCATTCCAAAACGTGGCAAGAGTACTGAAACTGTGACCATTTCATGCCCATCATTTCGGACTTGATCAGTGAGGCAGGATTGGAGTGAAATACGCACATAGATTGCGGTCCCCCCACCTCGGTGACTCAAACGATCATACCTATATGTTTTATAATTTGGCAAGTTGATACGCACGCATGGCGTGGCATGTGTCTCTGTTATAAGGGCAATGTCAAACGTATGATAATTTAGAAAGTTTAGTAGTTCCATGAGTTTATTTTGAATGCCAGAGGCACTCCAAAATGCTAATTTTATAGGATCTCCGTTGTTTGTGACTTTACACATTAATATCTTTGTTTTGGGTGGTTTTGTCATTACTAATAAGTAAATTTTGTCCTGTCTGTTGTGTTAATAAGAAGCCGGAGTTCTTAATAACCGACACAAGTTCGGCCAGATGGGCAAAAACAGTTTTTGCTTCTTTTATAGTATCTGTGTGCAAGCCAGTGGATAGCGCTTGGGCAAATGACTTGTTTTCAATAACCCTGCTAGGGTAAATTTTGGGTTTGTCCTGTTTCCTTTTAGGGTACATTTCACACCCTCGAAAATTCGAGGTGTGAGACTGGTGGCAGTTTGCGCAACGTGGCGGTAAATCAGAAATTTTATTAGGGCATTCAAAGGATAAGTGCCCTTCGCCACACCTAACACATTTTGGTGAGTAATTGCACCCTGTTTGTGTATGATGGAAGCCTTGGCACCTATAGCATTGTAGTGTGCCGGATCTTCCTTTGTAGTTTTCAACTTTAATGCCTAGGTCGCATATATGCGTTTCATTGTGGATATCTTTAGATTTAGGGATTTTAGGCAAAGTAACTAGGAATAGTGGAAGATTAATTACTTCCCCTTTCCTTCTACGTGTCAGTTGTTTAACAGAGGTAACCTTATACCCCAAGTTTTCTAATTCCTCATGTATTTCCACAGTATCTGTGTCTCTAAGAAGACCCCTAATAACCACTTTTATGTCCCTGTCTTCAGGTAGAGTAAACGAATGGTGCTCTATAGAAGTCTCTTTTAGGTAGGTAACTGTCTGTCTGTAATGTTCGGGGTTTTTGATAAAAATTTTAATTCCCTTATGATTTTGATTACTATTAAATTCAATGTTACGCTGCTTGAGGGCTCTATGGATGGTTCTCCATGTCGGGTAATCAACCTTAACTGGGATGGGTGGGATACGAGATTTTTTAATAAACTCAGTTGTCACAATTTCAGTCGAGTTCTTGATTGGTTTATAAGAATCCGTGACCATATTGTTATTTTCCTCCTCATTGGATCTATCGTCATTAAGTCCCTCCTCCATGGGCGTGGGGGCGGGCGTGTGTGTGCTAGGGGCGGGGAATGTTAACTTTAACTAACTTAGCACTTATTTGCTTTTCTGTTGGTATATTTGTAACTACTACATCATTATCAGTATTTTCACTAAGTACTGAAAACTTATTTGAGGTGGGCACACTGCTATCATGTTTTTTAAAATCATGAGTGTCACCACAATCATGTGTTTTTGTTCGTTTCCTTTTAACTTTAGTGGTTATTGGGCTATCTTTTGAGGTGTTGAGACTATCATCCGATCTACATTTTAAGTAAGAATCATCAAGTTATGTCTTTCGTTTCTTAATAAACCTCTCTAATCTGTCTCTGAGCTGTATTTGCAGTGGTGAGGCAATATTATTCCTAATGAGTTCATTAAGGTCAATAACTTTTTCTGATGCAAGCAACAGAAAGAGCTGGTCATCGCTTTCCAGATCCACTATCGAACCTAACAAAAATCCGGCAACCAAACGCAAAACGCAACCTGCGCCCTGGAACGGACTCTGCACACGATGGTACTATCTCCGCAGACAGATGAGCAGGTAAAGGTCTGTAAGGCCCCTGACAATCGCCTAAAGCGAGAGCTTGGGGATAACTATACAGACCGACAATCCAGCGCATAAAGATTAAATTAAATCAGTAAAATAAGTAGTTAATTAGCTGATAAAGCGCGCACTTGGTCCTAAAAATAATTTACCAGCAATCAGGCGTGTTGGCAAACGCGGTGGTATAGTTCTTATAAGAAACTAATCATAAATAAATCAATTAAATTAATTGTGAAAGCAACAAGGCTCATCACATAAATACTCACTGCCGAAATAGCATTAAAAAATGCTGATGCAATAAAATACGAAAACACGTGCTCACACTCGATAAGCCACGCAGTAGACAGGGCGTACGAAGTCACGTATGCTGCTGCAAGTAGATGATGAACTGGAGGATAGCTGCCCTGCTTGTAGTAGTCTGCGTCACGTGATGACAGGTGCGACATCTGATTGGATCGGAGATAGCTGGAAACTGATAGGCTGAAGAGGGTCACATGCAAGCAGTGATTTTACATATTATCTCTCTTAAGTAACTTTTAAGTATAAAGAATTTATAATTTTTTATTTAAGGCTCAAAATGTTGCCTTAAATAAAGTTAGCAAGTTAAATTTTAGGGTTTGCGTTCCATGTAACTATGACAAAGTCTTGGGGTGTGTTAGTCATGACTTAAGTTAAAAATATTAGATTCCTCACAAATATTGAAAAGAATAAATAACTTCTCCATAGGAGTTTCAGATTTTTTTAATTGATCCATATTGGATCTTAACAATTTTAGGAATTGACAAATTTTTCCGTTACCAAATATATTAGAGATTTCTTTAATAGTGGCAAATATATCATTGAAAATTTAATATTACTATTACTATAAGTATTAGCATTCTTCTGAGTACTCTGACTAGCTGCCTGCGCATAACTTTTTCCTTGCGTGGTGCTGGGTGCTGAACTAACTGTGGATTGATGAATAGCAGTTGCTGATATCTTGTTTTGGCCAGATTTAGGTTTATTTTTTGGAAATTTTTCGCACCCACAGTACGAAGCAGGATGATTTTTGTGGCAATTTGCACAAACTGGGTTTTCAATAAAACCTAACCTTCTGATGGACAGTCGCTAGTTTTATGTTGCTGAGCGCATTTTACACATCTTGGTAAGAAGAAACAGGTGTCCGAAGAATGGTGGAAACGCTGGCAGTTATGACACTGCGGCACTATACTTCTGTTTACATATTTCTCTATTGAGACTATGAAAAGTCCAAGATGTGTTTCGTTGTATATATTTTCAATATTTTCTGTAAGATTTAACTGGGCCTGAAATAATGGCATTAACTGCTTGGTTCTAAAACGAGTGAGCTGTACTACTTTGAATACTGAGTAGCCAAAGTTTGTAAGTTCCTGAATTATTTCCGATTTATCTGTGGTAATGGGGAGGCCTCGTGTAACTACTTTAATATGTCGTTTATGCTTGGGAGTTATGACATAATGCTCAATATTGTTATTTGTTAAGTCTTGGGTTAATAATCTATGATCGTCAGAAGTACTCGGAAGTAATTTTAAAATTTCCCCGTTGACTTTGCCATAGAAAGTCGCTTTGGTGAGCTTTGATATTTTAGTCAAATATTCATTATATGTGGCGCCATCTGTATTTGCATTTACAGATGCCTGGTTGATATTACTAGTTTGAGTTAGGGTGCTATTATTAATGCCTGCCTGGGGTTGAGAATTTACAGTAAGTGCGCTAAAACTATTTTGCACTTTAAGAATACTAGCTTGAGATTGAATTAATTGAGTTTTCTTTGCCGTTTTAGTAGGTTTAATAAAACCATCTGAGTCCTGATTTCTTAACGAATTTTTACATTTACTATTACTATCATTACTAGAAGAACTGCTTGCATGAGTACTATAAAAATTTAACTTATCCTTTAGTCCTACCAGTTGCTGTCGCTTTCTTTCCAGTTGAGCCTTTAGAATATCGGTGTGATAGTCTCTATCCATCACTGGTCTATTGGCGGCTAGGCTTTGCAAAAGTCCCCTTCTGTAGTGATGGAGTTTTCCAATAATTAACAATTTCCTTTCGTAATTTATTAATTTCCGCATCCGTCAAAGCTGGCGGGTCCTGATCGATTTCCATGGTCGGTTGAGAGGCAGGACTATTCGTCGTAGAGACAGGGATCGTATTTCTATCCGGCGGCACGGCGTCGCCTAAGTTCCCTCGCTGTTCATCACTAACACTCGGAGCCAGCATTTCTGCTAGTTTCCGTTAGCTTTTTTTAATAGTTAATTTTCCGTTAGTTAGAAAACGACTATTATTTTCGTTTTGAGATTTTGCGTTAAATCACTATAAACGGCTGTATCACTTTTCAAATTGTTGCGACCAAAAGTTATCGCTCTATTATATTTACAGAAATTAAATAATAAAGAGTCTGCATAAATGTATGTATGTTTCTCCAAATGTGAAACCTTTTTAAAATTTGAAACCTTTAAGATTTTTTTTATTAATTTATTCTTTAGACTATTTACTTCTAGTTGACCACTGCACTTACTCTCCATGAAGTTATACCGACTGTCACTAGCCTTTTTAAGTCTCCTGACCAATTAGACAGAGACGCGTATTATTACGCTTTCATCACAATCCCTTTCTTTCTTAGAGTGGCGCCTCAGTGGATACTTTTGAGCAGCTGGTTTGTCTATCTAAACAGTCTATGCAAGCATTCATGGATCATCGCAGGCTGAGATGCGAGAAATATAACTCAGACTGATATTCTTCTTAAAAAATCATCTATAATACTTCTAGTTCATTCAACCGAATTAAATATGTCTTCTACATGTAGTTTCATGGGAAACTGAAACAGAAAAATACTAGTGAACATCAAAACAGGAAATCGAGAAGCAATGTGTATGTGATAAGGATAATTATATGATTGACGTTAAATTAGAAAATATTGGTAAGTTGGTTACAATAGCAAAATAACTGAAGATATATCGAACTTAAATAAACCGATATTTTTTCAGTTCAGTTGCGGTTTACGTTCCGAGCAAAATAACTGTTTTTTGGTTCAGCTCCGCTTCGAAGCTCTGGAAAATACCGAATGTGCTAACCATAGCTGTGAGATTACCGCTGATACACGGATTCCTTAATGCATGAGTTAACGAGGTATTGGTGAAACGGGATTAGCCAAGGCCATCTACATATCTACTATCTAGTTGGCCCATTTAAACGGGCTAGGTATGAGCACACGGACGTCCATGTGAATAACCACCTCTCGTTCCTTAACCCCCCCCCGCCTCTAGAGTTCTGTAATGCACACAGCATTAACCTGAGGAACCACCTTTTTTAAAGTTTCTTTAACAAGAAACATCACAGTCTAAGAGAACTGAATTAATATTCTAAAATAAATTCAAGTAATGAGACTTAAACTTTATTTCTTTAAAGAAACAAATAACTCTTTTTATTCTACTTATCAGTTATAGCGTGTGCTTAAGAGTGCACATGAACTTGAAATTCACTGATAAGATTCTTATCTTCCTTTAAGAAGGAAACCTTTCAGATGTTTAACAACGTCATTTCCGACGCTTTAAACACCGCATTGAATAGCGGTCCAAAACGAAAACTTCTCCCTCCCAGCTGATCACTGGCATAACTACTTTTTCGACCTGTAACAGGCAATGCCTGTAACCAGGTCTCCCCTCCCTCCCTCCCAAAGGACGCGTAGCATAAAGGGTCTTTAAAGATCCCCCCCTACGTATTCTTTATGCTGACGGTTGCTATTACACGATTATGAAGGTTCAAGGAAACCTCACCTTTTATTTTTCTAGTCAAAATTTTTATGATGACTGCCCCTATTCTAAATTATTCTGGCCCTTATTTAGGCTCAAAATTAAGACCTTCATGAGTTTTTACCTTTTTTCTCAATGCGAAGGCATTTTTTCCAAGTCTTTCGGCTTACCAAATTTTTGCCGTATTAGACAATCCCCTCTTTTTGATGATATAAATTTCTGAGATGATGTGGAGCTAAAATTTAATTTAGGTCTTTTAATTTATGTCAACATCTAGGCAAAAAGACTACAGTAAGTGCAAATCGAGACTTGTCTGTGTGTATCTCTGTTTAGTATGGTTTCGATGTAAAAATTTTCTAAAAATATGTCGTGTCATTTAACAAAACGTGCTTGTATTAGTAACATTCGATCAATTAAAAGTGCATTAACTTTTACAGAAGAATCAGTTTCTCCTGGTATTGTTTCTTTCATTCTTTGTATACGCGTTTTCTTATTATTTTTAGTGTTCCCTGCGCATTGTTTACGTATTTGCTTGTTGAAGTGTTCTTTTCCTTTGTAACTCTGAGAAGCTATTACTAAACACATTATCAATCTTGCGAATAAAATAGAATTCTTATAAAGCAGCTCCCCGTTAGGTTACTTGTTGAGTGAATTAATGACAAATAACTAGTGTGTTTTGCCGTAATCAGCTAAATGAAACCAAACTACATAATGATTCAGACACCCTAAAGTTTTGTTAATTTGTTTTGGAAAACTGTGTTTTGTGTCATATTTTTTATTTTAAATAAAAATACATCACAAATTTGGTTCTTTGCTAATGACCCTAATACAATTTTGATAATTTGATTGTGGTGGTGGCTACAGTTTAGTAATTGCTGTCAGTAATGCATCAAACACCAATTATAGCTTTTTTTTTTTCTGGTGATGCAAAATTGAAAATAATAATAAGTCAGTATTTTGCAATGAAAATCTGTTATATCAACACAATGTAATTACAAAAACAAGTTTGTTTCTTGCACATGTACATATGAGTAATTGGTAAAAGTTAACAATTGGATGCCCCTTGTTTTTTTGGCGATTCTTTTCTGACGCGAAGATCGGCGCCAGAAGGCACAATTTCAAGATTGCCGCTACACAAAACCAAAGTAAAAAGTCAAAGGATTGCGCAAATTCGGTATCCATGTACACATCAATCTATTTTCACTTACAAAAAACATCCCAGAATTGCACAATCTAGGCATTGTGCACTTCCTTAACTGTATCCATGTACACACCGATTTATTGGCACTTAAAAAAAATCTAGAAGCTAAAACAATCATGGTAACCAGAAATGGGGTTTCATCACCAAAACGGAACAAAATTTGTTGCTAATCGAAGGGGCACCCAATTCTACACTAAAGCCGAGTGATTGTTTGTTTCACACGCTTGTACACATTGGTAACCTTTTGTTCGGCGCTATAGCACCAAATTTTCTTTCTTGCCAAGGCTGCTACAGAAGAAATTTTAAAATCATGCTGAAACAGAATATTTTATGCATATTAAATATTAGATGGAAAAGTCATGATATTTCCTGCTGTACCTGTGATAAAAAATTGAATGGTGGGTTTAATGGAAAAGATGCTATGGATTTTGGATACGGTAAAACTGGGTAATCATTTACTATTTGTAGTTCTAGTCAAAATGTAATACTTTACTTAAGGTAAAAACTTTTTATATATTTTCTTAGTTAAATTTATAATTCTTGACTTTTTAGACAATGTAAATAAAATATTTATGTTAATGTAAATAAGATGTTTTTAGACACTGTAAATAAGCATGTAATGATTAATTTCTATTAAAATGAGCCATTAATACTTAAGTGAATAAAACCATGAAATACTGGTAGTTTGCCTCAGTTTCATTTCTTGTTGACTGCCTAATTACTTATCATTATAATTTTTTTCATATGTGTAGCATAATAACCATATATATAACATAATAACCTTTGAAATTTCATTCACATAGCAAAATATGAGTGCTCGGTGGTTAAACCAGTGACTAACATGGGCCTTTGGCAGCATTTAAAAATTGTATGTTGTGAATTTAGGGATAAAACAGCCAATTTTGGGAACATTCAATTCAGAAGAAATAAATAATAATAATAATAAAGGTTCAAATGTTGTTGGTCAGGTATATATTTTTTGGTCAGTTATCCTCTGGTTTATAACATTTTAATAATTGCATATTTGTGTGACAACCTACTATAGAATATGCTATTTAATGAATCTGTAACTTTAAATTCTTGTTAGAAACATAATGCAAGACTTTTCACTTAAATGACTTCTCAGATTTGACCAAAACTGAGGTATAACCAAGTAGCTAATATGCTTTGAGTCTTGCACTACTTATATTACCCGGTTATTTGAAGTAGTTTGCTGTCTGCGATTCATTCAGATATTATTCTGATATATGAAACTGAAGTAAAGAAAAAGAGTAATGTAAATAATTATATAAATCCAGCTGATAACTATTATGTTAAGACAATTCTTCATAAGTACATACAAAATATCTCAGTGCTTTGAAATTGAATGAGTATTGCTGTAAATAAAGAGTAAATTGCTACATAAATCTTGCATACATAGTAGCTAATATGCTTCTAAAGGATGTGGAAATAAAATTTGAATCCTTCGACTCTCTGAGCATGATGAACACATTTATTCTATTTTAAAATTTATTAGTGTAATTTGTCTTTAAATGGTTCAGATATCATGCTAATAAACTGATATGAATGAAGAGTAAAGGAAACAGTTACATAAATCAAGCTGATAAATATTATGTAAAAATAATTCTTCACAAGTATTTACAAAATATCTCAGTACTCAGGATGTTTTAAAGCACAGTAACTTTCACAGATATAACAGAAAATATACCAAAATTTATATTAATATAAATTTCTCTTTTCAAACTTACTTAATGAGTATTTGGTTAACTGTTTGGTGATGGGATGACCATTATATAGGCCTTGGTATTTGCCATTTGAATAGACCGAGGTGTCAGTTTTAGTGATACTTTAGTGTTTAGTTATGTCTTTTAGTTTAGTCATGTCTTTTCCTTCCATTTTCCAAGCTGAAAGGTAGGGGTGAAATGTGAAGTTTGATATCCCTGGAGACTTAACCACTTATGACTTTCAAAGGTCTTTGTGTTAAGGATCTGGTTCTCCCCATCATTCCCTTTTCATTCTTGCAGCTTCAGAGTTCGAAGATAACCTCATTTGTAAATCATGAACAGACTTTTGTATTTCTTTGAACTATTCCATTTCTTCTGTAGATTTCTTGGAATTATTTTGCTTAATTTTATAGCAGTACGTCAAAATGGAAAAGAAGGTAACTGAAGAAGAAATACAAAATACTAGGTATTGGAGATAGGAACTTACTATCTTGTAATTTCTTCCCATTCTTTAAAAATCTATACACACTGCACAATTTTCCTCTTCTGATCCGAAATTTTTTGCTTTAAAAAATTTGTAATATGAGATATATAAACAATATATAGTATAAGTTACATTTGAACTTAAGACTGCATACTTTAAATTTTTGTCAGTTTTTGCTCGTAAGCATTATGTTTTTTTTTTTTTTTTGCAAATTTTTAACGTTTATTTAGATTTGAAATTTTAACTTTTCTGCAATTTAAATTTTAACATTTCCTTACAGTTCAAGTTTTAATCATTCATGTAGCATTAATTTTTTATTTTTTTAACCATTCCTTCTACATAAAATATTTTAAAGAGCGGATAATTTCAAGAAGCTATACAGCAAGATAAATTGAACCTTACAAGGAAATATGACAGTAAGTAAGTTACTGCAATATTTGCATGATGTTTCTGCATTTACAAAACCATGAATGATTATAGATTTAAGAAAATAAGTTCACGAAATCTATGAAAAGAATTCTAAAAAAAAGAAAGAAGAACCTTACTGAGATTTGACAAATAAAAAAAAGCTGAAAATATCTATAAAATAACGATAGATCTAATAAAATATGGAGGAATTTTATAGCATAACTTTGGAATATAATGTAATTAATTTTGGTTACCACTTATAAGGACACTTAATTTGGTAAAAAAATTAAAATCATTGCTTAAAATCTGGGATTTTTTTTTTTTTTTTTTTTTCTGTAATACGAAGAAACAGAGTGACATTTTCTATAGTGGTAATATACATTCTCTACCATGTGTCACTGAATAGTCTGATTTGTAATAAACTGCACATTAAAATTTTCCCTTCATAAGAAAAATTATCTTGCAGCTTAAACAATAATCTCTAAATTTCTCTTCCTTTTTTAAAGTAAAGGAAGAGAAATTTAGAGAAGGAGTCTTTAAGGATGAATCAAACTACCTAAAAGAGCCATTGTTACAAACAGCAAGGGACGGAAAAAAGCTTACGGTACAAAAAACAAAATCTTTCTAAGAATCTTCAGGCATCAAACTCAAAAAAAAAAAAAAAGGGGGGGGGGAGAAAGTACTTATGTATTAGTGTAATTACCTAAGTAAAAATCACTAGATTTTGGATCTGTGCCAAACTCTGTCAACCAAATATATAATACTCTTTTTGTTTCAAGAAGTTGCAGCATCATTTTCATATGCATTCCTTTTGTTGTATTCTTTGTTCCAGTGTTTTTTATGAACAAATTGTAATATTTTGAATCTATTCAAGTTTAAAATATATGCATTTGAAATTTGCCTGTAGTTCAAGAAATTGCAGTGAAATTTCTACAGGAATATGGTACCTTATATGAGATTCCTAAAAAGAACAAATGCTTTAAATGTATTCTTAACAGGCATGTACGGAAGGGAATTTAAAAATATAAAAAAAGGTGAAGCTCAAAAGGGGTATACATAGAAAATGCTGAAGTTTATTGTGGAAATGGGCTTACAAGATTCAGTCCATAAATTTTGTTTGACACTAAAGGCTTTTTTGACAGTGTGTGTTTTAGTTGCTTCTTATGATAGAAGCATTTCAAAGTTGGAAGTTGATTAAAAGTTATCTTCAATTGAAAACAAGTTGAGTAAAGTTTAACAGTTTGGTAATCCTTTCCATTGAAAATGCAGTAGCTAAAAACATTAATTTTGATGAATCTATAAAATTATATATTTTGTTGAGTGAAAGTCAAAGTTTTTGTAGTTTTATTTTTCATAACTTTTCATTTTTTTTCATATAAAACTTTCTTAAATAATTGTGTAGAAAATGGGATATTGCATTAAAAATTAGATTTCATTATTTATCTGCAATTAATTTTTTAAAAAATTTGAAAATGCCAAAGCATGAATATTTTCATCATTTAAATACTTCTGCAATTTTAAGTATATGCCAGTGATTGTGAAAATAAAGCCTGGTGAGGACTTTTAAGCTAGATAAAAGGGCTGGGTATATACATGTATGTATTATAAATTTTGTATATATATCTTGAGATTAGAAAAATAGCTGCACAAATACATCAGATGAGATAACGAAGAAGAAAAGCTTTCATACATCACAGTTGATTCAACTTAGTTTTATTTGGTGATAGAGCTAGCTTTGATATGCATAAATGTGTTCATACATTATTGTGGGTGCACTATGCCCCCTACAATTTTATGCATCTCACAAAAGACAATGGACAAGGTGAAGTTGCAAACAATGTGTACCTTAGTAAGCAATGAGAAAAGTGGGAAAAAAGGGACTGTATGGTTAATAGACTGCTATATAAAGACTTCGTTCTTTTGTTTAAATTTTGATCTGATTAGATGAGAGCCATCTGCACTGCAGAATGATTACATAAGAAAACATGAAATGAATTAATTTGGGAAAATGCAGTCCAGAAAATTATTATAAACAATATCTACCTTTAGGATGGAAAGGAAAGATATCCATATTAAAAAAGTTTAAAAAGTACTGTTGCCAAATTAAAGTTAAAAATTTTCTTTCATGTTTTATAGCCTACATGTACGTATATCCTTTTAGTATTGCCTGTTGCACAACTAGATGTTATAGCAGTCCCATATACAAAATTTGAGCGTTGTATGGCTAATAATTTTTTAGTTCACATTGGTACATACATACATACGAAAGTACAGATGTCATGAAAAAAATTTCATTTTATAATCTGTTTTGGAATAAAGAGTTCTTTATTCTGTCAGTAGAAACATCAAACATCATGTAAAAAAATAATCAAAATGGATTCAGGAATGGTAAAAGGATATTTCCGTTTGAATCTGAAAATCTAGATTTTTCTTGATTGCAATACTTCCTTTACTTCATACAAGGAAATAAAAATGAAAATGCATAGAGTACTTAAATACTTAAATACCAAATTTTCTCATTACTTCAAATTTTAAAATGTTAGCATAATATTTAATTCTAAGTTAAAGACAGTGTTTCATAAAATATTCATATAGTGTATTGAAAATTTTCTGTTTATTTTGTTAAACTTTCAGATGAATATTCGGCTGAAGCCTGGAATAATAGCTGGGACATTGACGAACAAGTGGAAGATAAAAACAACGAAGCCATAAAGTTAAAAAGAGAAGATCAATCATGGCTGCAAGACTGCATGTCTTCCTTGTCTCCAGCAGTCGATGTTTTGGCCCTGGCCTATGGACAGCATGCAGTATTTTTAACTTGTGAGTTCATCTTGTACAAGATGTTATTTTCAAACACGTATTACCATTTGTTATTTTTATAACAGGATTCATCATGCACAAGATAATTTTATTTTCTATCACGTATTACCATTTGCTGTTTTTATAATAATAATTTTATTCAATATGTATTCTGTGTTTAGCCAAATGGGATCCATCTGAAGAAAGTGACATGAAATTGAAGTTTGTGCCTTCATTTGAAGGAACCTTATCCTCGGAAAAGTGAGTCATAATCTATTGTAATTGAATGACTGAGAAAGGTATTTTTTCTACTAAAGGGCAAACTACGAAGGTGATTGTGGTATGGATGTAGCCAGAATTCCAGCTTTTTTACTTTCTCAAATATGGAATATCCAGATTTGTGAAATGTTCACTTATCATCTTTCTCAAATTTTGTTTTAGATAAAATATACCAGTCTGAAATCACAAAAACTGAAAGCTCTCAGACTATTGTAAACATTTAACAGACAGTTTGTATTGTACAGACACAGAAATAATTCATATTGTGAGCTTTTGAACTGGGAGAAAATGGAAAACAGAAATATCAAGCATTAGTGAAACTGATTAAATCTGTTTTAACTTGCTTTCATGAACCCATTGTCATAAGTTAATTTAATTTGGCTGGTTAGAACATTGTACATCCTTCAACTCAGATAACCTAGTTGTGGAGACTGTAAAATATAATCTATTTTCATTACACAAAAATCCAAGTGATGCTTTTAGGCAAAAAATGCCTTTAAAGATCATATTAGTAAAGAATGTGGAGATAAATTATGGAAAAACTGGACAAATTTCTGATAAAAATTTTATGCATTTCATTTTGTTCTTTCTAACAGTTCCTCATTTCCAACACCTGCTGATATGTATACTTCAAATTCTAATCTGATACCTAAAGACAAAAGTGAAAAGTCAATGTCTTGTTGATGATCCTGAAATTTAAATTATTAGGAAAGAAATTATAAATGCAGCTAGCCCCCCCCAAAAAAAAGCTACACTTCATAATTATTTGCAAAAATGTTGAGAAACCCAAAAAGTTGGTAACTGTGGAAAATAATGTAGTAAAAACATAACTTAAAAATATATATATATAAATCTTTTGCTTTACTAATGGAATTGTTTGAAAATACTTATATATAACTGTATGTATATACACAGTCCAGTCACATTAATGTGACCATCTGTCAAAAGCCAGAATAACCACCTTTCGCAGAGCGGACTGCTGCGAGACGTGCAGGAAGAGAGTCACATAGGTCCCTGAAGGTGTTCTCTGGGATGTTGAGCCATGCCGACTCTAATGCCGTGGCCAGCTGCGCTAGATTACGCGGTTGAGGATCCATGGCACGAACAACTCGATCGAGATGGTCCCACAGATGCTCGATTGGGTTTAAGTCAGGTGAGTTTGCTGGCCAGGGGAGGACGGTAAACTCATCCTGGTGCTCTTCGAACCACGCACGTACACTGGCAGCTGTATGGCACCTCGCATTGTCCTGCTGGAAGATGCCATCATCCTGAGGAAAAACAATGCGCATGTAGGGGTGAACATGGTCCGCAAGGACAGATGCGTACTTGTATTGATCCATTGTGCCTTCCACAATGATCAGTGAACCTAGAGAATGCCAGGAAAACATTCCCCAGACCATAATGCTCCCGCCTCCAGCTTGGACCGTTCCGGCAATGGTTGCAGGGTGGTTCCTTTCAGAGGTTTCACGCCTTATACGCCAACGTCCATCTGTCCGATGGAGCATAAAACGCGATTCATCCGAAAACGCAACCTGTCGCCACTCAGTGGACGTCCAGCTGCTGTACTGGCGTGCAAATTCTAGCCTTCGCCGTCGATGAACAGCAGTCAGCATAGGTGCACGAACCAGGCGTCTGCTTCGGAGGCCCAGACGCAGCAATGTTCGCTGAATAGTACTTTGGGAGACACTTTTGGTAGCCCCTTGGTTCATTTTGGTGGTCAGTTGCTCAACGGTAGCCCGTCTATCTGCCCGAACGCATCTCCGCAACCGTCGTTCGCCTCTGTCATCTATGGCCCGTGGTGCACCACATTTGCCACGTCGCTGATTTTGGACAGTCCCATTTTGCCATGCACGGTACACTTTTACCACGGCGGCACGCGAACAGTTCACAAACTCAGCCGTTTCGGAAATGCTTCCACCCTTGGCCCGAAAGCCAATGATCATGCCCTTTTGGAAGTCGGATAAATCGCTTCGTTTCTGCATTACACCAACGATTGAAATGTTTTCCGAAGCCCTCACACACCCTTTATATACGCTCAACTGCACTGTGCTGCCACCTGCCTTCTGTGATTGGTTATTTAACTCTGACATGGAAAGTACGTGGTGGTCACATTAATGTGACTGGACTGTGTATATTACATTGATATTCTCAGTTATTTAAAATCATGCTGGATTTTTATTCCAAGGTAGTTTTCAGGATTTCTGAAATGGGATCACAATCATTACTGGAATTATTAATAGCATCTAGAACATACATAGATTCTATTTGACATACACTGGCTCACATTTGATTCTGAACACAAGTATTTTAGAAATTAATTGACATAGATCTTGTACTAAATATTGAAATACAGATGCCACATTTTTTCCTAAATATATTATTTTTTCTCTGTGTTAAATTCTGTGCGTTTACATTCTCTGTGTTCACATTTTCTCTGTCTCTCTGTGTTCTATACTTAAGACTTACTTGTTACAAAATAAGTTTAATCAAAATATTTTATGCAATCAAAATCATTTATTCCAAAAGTTTTAATCAGTAACTCACATAATAATTCTGACACTTGAAAGTTTAGTTGTAATGTTTTAGAAAACAATGCTTCTTGTCACACTTATTATGTTCTTTTTTTTTATTATAAAAGTAAATAAAAAAATTATAATCTGCATTTGGAAATTATTACTTGTTTAGCAAAATATATTAACAGTTCCATAATCTGAAGTGAACATGGCAGGATGCTGCAAACTAGGACAAGTTCTGTTAGAAATTTAACTATTCGTACAATGGATTTAGAGGAATAGTTTGTAATAAAACTTAACCCTTAAACTGTTAGAAGAATCATTAGAACACATGGATAGAATGTGCAATCAGCAAGAAAGAAATTCTTCCATCTGCTAGAAAGTAAGAAACATATGCCTGGTATTTGCAAAATCCATTGTAAGTAAAGATTTATAAAACTTGGAGTAATGTTATATTTACAAATAAATCACAGTTTACCTTTAGGTCTGATAGAAAAATTGCTGTGTGGCGAAAGCCGAATAAAAAATTAAATCTAATAACTTATTGTCTATTGTTAAGCATGGAGTTGGAAGCCTAATGATTTGGGAATGTTTCCCAGCCTCTGGGATACAAAATATAACTTTTTTTTATAGAAAATAGTGTGAATGTTAATGTCATTGTTGTTAATGAAAACCTGAAAGTGTGTGCAGGAAAATTTGGAATGCAGAATACATTCAAGTTCTATGAGGATAATGATCTAAACATACAGGCTTAAATGCTTACTTGCGGTTATTATATAACTGTGAAGTTGTAAAGTTCCTCCATATTCTCTTGACTTAAATCCCATTGGAGTTGGAGAAAAAACAGAAAAGCATGACATGTCTTTGAAAGCTCTACTAAAAGCATTCCCTATGAAAGAATAGTACAAAATATGCACACACAGAAAAATTTAGTTGAATCCCTGCCAAATTGCATGAAAATGTAATTTTAGCCAAAGGATATCCAACAAAATATTGCATGTCCCTTAATTTTTATGCTTTTATTAAATTTAAGCTATTTGTACAAAGTATCTGTACATTTACACAAGTTCATTTTCACAACTTTTTGAATAAATTATATTTTTACCAAAAATTCTCCAAATAACTTGTGAAAAAAATAGAGTTATTTTGCTACTATTTAGTAACTGATATTTGGAAATAAAACTGAAAAACACTGATATTTGGAAATAAAACTGAAAAATGTTTTTCAGTTTTATTTCCAAATATCAAAAGTCAAGTGTAAAAAATTAGTCAAGTGTAAGGGTAATTTGAAAAAAATTAAACAGAAATGTTTAGGGCAACATCTAGTATCCAAAGCATGTTTTTTTTTTTTTTTAAACTTATGTGATGTAATGTTACTACTATATACAGGGTGATCAGCGAATAAGCTCTGATTTCAAAATTAAATATCTCTACAACAAAGATCGATAGAATTATGCGGTAAACTGAACGTTTATTAGCAAAACTGTAAAAATGGTGTACAAAAGTTTAGAAAATTTAGTTACGAAAATTGTTAACAGATGGCGCTCTGTGTTGAAAACTCTTTCTCTGAAAGGAGTCTAAAAAAATTTTAAAAAAAAAGTGAAGCAGCCATTGCAATCTCGAAATACAATTTTTTCAAAATGTTCACCATTCGAAACAATGAGGTAGCATAAACGAACAATGAAATTTGACATCACATCTTGCAATGTCTCAACGGAAATGGAATCACATGCAACACTAATCAACGATTCAAGCTCATCTAGAGTAGCGGCATTGTTTCGATAGACAGTGTCTTTCAATGCGCCACAGAAAGAAGTTACAAGGACTCAGATCGGGAGAATATGGAGGCCAAGCTATTCCTATATCAGTAAATTGCGAATAATCTAACGCAATTACTCTATTCCCAGAGTATTCATGAAGAAAGCAAAAAACTTTATCTGTTCGATGTGGTCGAGCCCCATCTTGCATGAATCAGTTGGTACCTGGTCAATCCTCCAATGCTAGTTGAGTGCTGACAAATTGTTTCAAAATTGTAACATAGCGTTCAGTAGTTATCGTTTCTCGTGTGAAAAAGGGTTCGATAATGTCTCTGGTGCATACCGCAGCCCATGCAGTAACTTAAGGTGAATGCTGTGGTTTCTCTCCACACAAATGAGGATTTTCAGAACCCCAAAATCTCCAGTTTTGTTTATTAATGATTCCATTCAAATGAAAATGTGCCTCATCTGTGAACCAGATGCAGCTCACATCAACTCTGTCATTGTTGATCATTGTTAGAATCTGATTCGCAAAGTGAACCCTTTGTTGCACAGCTTTCATGGGTATGGCCTGATGACTTTGGATTTTGTATGGAAACAGCCGTAGGCTATTTTTTAATACTTTTTTGCGTGCTGGTGTACTTCAAACCTGTCTCTGATGCAATCCATCAGATGCTTTTCCTAGGATTTTGCTGAACAATTCCAAAAACTTTGGCTGCATTTTCAGAAGCGACTAAAATTTGCCTAGGCCCAACATTTATTTTTCGATCATTAGCCACGCTGCCAGTCCGTTCGAATTTAGCGAACAGCATGCGAATGGTTTTCGCATCGGGTCCAACTGGAACATTGAATCGTTTTTGAAAACTGCGACGTGTTGCCGTAGGACTGTGTTCTAATCGGTGAAATTCCAGAACCAAAAAAACACGTTGTTCAATGGAATACATTATTTCACTTTCTACGCTAGCCTCTTTTCACTAGCCAACAGTCATACTGATCACTTTCGACATCGAAGCACATTTTAAAGGCTGCGATTAGAGGGCCATCTATTAACAATTTTCGTAACTAAATTTTCTAAACTTTTGTACACCATTTTTACAATTTTGCTAATAAACGTACAGTTTACCACATAATTCTATCGATCTTTGTTGTAGAGATATTTAATTTTAAAATCAGGGCTTATTCGTTGGATCACCCTGTAGCTACTCATAAATTTTTACTTACCTTATTTTCTCATGTATTTCCTCCTTTTCTGAAAATAATTTTACTATCCAAAAATTGAGAGCGTAAAATTATGTGAATAGTTTAATTTCCAAAAGATACTGTTACAAGAAGAATATAACAGGAAAGAAACCTACATTCCAATAAGAATTCATAGTCATAAAATCACATGCAGTATAATATCTAATAAGAAATCTTCATTTCTAATTTCTTGTAACTTGAATCTTACCCATTCTTGCTGTCATCTCTGCTACTCCTTCTTGAATCATCTATAAATTATTAAAGAAGGTGAACATGCAATAGACTTAATGAAATCTTAGACTGATGTTGGTTCATGCTTGCTTCAGCCGATGGATTGGTTCTCATGTTAGGCCAGCATAAAATTCGTCAGTTAGAAGGGAAAGATTCGGCAGGACCTTCACAGGAGTTTGCAAGCATTTGACTTTGTTAGTAAGACCAAAATATTAGTATCTTGATAAATCTATTTTAAAATTTTAAGGAGCTTATTCTCTAAATGAATCGAGAGAGGTAAAAACCATGCGAATATTTAAAAAATTTTTGGTTCCTGAGACTAAAAAGCTACACAAGGAAATATATACGATATTTAGAAATTTTTATATTAATATCTATGCTTGAAATTATGCTCTCTGAAAACATTATTGATATGTTACCCATTCTGTAATTATATTTTAAAAATATTAAATTTACTTATCTATAATGTGTATGATACATTTTTTACCAGCTACATAGCACTTTGTCTTCTGTAAAACCTGCCATATCATATTTAATGTTACAGTAATTAATAAATTAATAACTATATATCATATTTAATGTGATGTAATATGGTAAATAATTAATTAATTGGTGATATGTTAGTTAATTGAAGACAAATACAGATCGTAACAAAAATTAAGTGAAATATGATACTTTAATTGAATGCTTTAGAACAAGAATATTGAACAATCAGTTTTGCTCAGTATTCGAATGTATTTTTGATCCCTTTTCAGTATTTCCTCTATTTTTAAATAATGAAATTATTATTATTATTATTATTTTTGTATGTTTGTATTTGTTTATGTTCCATGCTTTGCAGAAAAACAACAGCCAGTAGATCCACTAAATTCTAAATGCATATATAATCCTTCACCCAGAATGAGCCTCTTGAAGCCCAAATTTTGAATTTGTTTTTATATTTATTATATGTACTTTTTGCAAATTTACTGAAATTTTCATAAACAAACTCAATGATTTAAAAGAAATGTCTAGCCAGTCCACGATTTAAACAAAATGTCTTGCCAGTCTTAAAAGAAATGTCTTGTTATAATCATCTTTCAGATTTAATCAACAAACTCACCATTTTAAAAGAATTATGTGCCACTTTCAAAATTAAACAATTTTTATCTTTCATGTGTTGTTATGTTGCCATTTGGCAAAGCTACTTAATTTTTCTTTCCAGTTTAATCTGTCTATTATTGATTAACAAACAAAGGGGTATAAAAGTAGTAAATATAGTTTATCTTTGTTGTTAATAATTACTAACCAAAGCCATGAAATAACATTGGCTGGATTCCTAACAATCATTATATACTTTTTCTTTTTTATAGTAACTGTAGCAATTCATTTTTATAGTAGCTGCAGCTAGTAACTAATATCATATCTATCAACCAGCATCTGGTATTTAAGATGAGTAATATTGTGTTCTAATTGAGAGTGCTACTATTTGATAATGCTGTTTGTTGTATTATTGTTAATTTTAGCAGCACTTTCTTGTATTTTTGGTTTAGAAAATTAGCAAAAAGTATCTTCTTATAAATACGTTTGGTCAGGGGAACTGGATGAAGTTAAAGCTGAGAGGGATCTCATAAGAAAAAAAGCTGATTTATCTAAAAGGCAAAGTGATGTAATATTCTGAAGGAAACAGGTTTCAGTGTTCAAAAAGGCGATCTTGAAGGCTAAATGAAAATCTTTTGATAAATGTATATCTAACATCAATTATAAGAAACATAGTATAAAAACTTATAAATTCTTGTCAACCTTGAAAAATAAGAGACAGGTTCTTAAAAAAGAATTAGTCTCATTTAATTGGACAAGTTCTTCAACTTCAGACTAAGCTGTGACTAAACTTTTGGCCAAGCTTTTTCTGATCCAGAAAAAGGGCTTTTTGCCCAGAAAATATCAAAACAAATCAAGAAAGAAATTAGAGAAGAAGAGAAAAAGTTAAGCAGCTCAGGTGATACTTATGCTATTTTGTCAGCTCCTTTTTCTGTAGGTAAATTGAGAATGGACATTGATTGATGAAAAAATACCCAGAAGAAGATAACATCCACTTTGAATTTCTAAAGCATCTGAATGAAACAACCAAGGCTATTCTACTATGTACCTTTAACAGAATCTATGAGACAGCTCTTAACCTGCACAATGGAAAGGAATTGTGATTTTATCTATTTTAAAGAAAATTAAGGATCCAAAATAATTTAGTAGTTATAGTCAATTTCCCTCACTTTCTAGTATTAGCAGAAAGACTATGGAGTAATAGATTAACATTGGTTTCTGGGAGTTAGAAACCTAATAGCCAAAGAAAAAGTGATTTGGAAAAACCTGGTCAACATTAGATCAGGTTACTTACCTCAGCCAAATTGTAAAGGATGCTTTTGATAATGAAAATATTTTAATAGTAGTTTTTATTGATTTTAATACTGCCTGTGATACAGTATGGAAAGAGAAATAATTGCACTTAAAATTACTTGGTGCTGGAGTTTGTGCAAATATGTTTAGGTAGATAAGGTCTTTCTTTGGCCAACATATCTCCAAGATCAGATTTGATAATTCTTTTCGAAATGTTTCAATCTGTAAGCAAGTATGCCTCAGGGTGCAGTTGGAAGCTGCACATTGTTTAAATATCTGTGTTCATGACTTAGTTTTTGCCTTAAAGGCCATTAAAGATATCACTTATCTGTTCTTTTCATTTTGATGCAGGTGCTAAAGTGAAATGTGAAATCCTTGATAGAAATGAAAATAATCAGGCTCTTGATATACTATCTAAATGATTTATTGAAAATAATATGACTTTGGAGAAGATTCTCGTCTGGTCTTTTTCGCTGGCCCATCATCCACTCCTCCCAGACCTGAAGTACAGAACTAATTGCTCTTATGGTATTAGCAAGTTTAATTACTTGGGGTGACTTTTGACAATAAATTGAGTTGGAAGTCTCATATTGAATCAATCTCAAGTTAGTTTTTGAGCAGCGTTACTTTTTTAAAGTGACTAGCAGGATCCCTTTAAAGATGTAATGGATCAACTTTAAACCCTACTTATAAAACTTTTATACTGTCTATATTTACCTACTGCTATGAATCACTTATTTCTCCAGGTGATCAAGTTTTAACAAAACTGAAACTTTTACATAATCAAACTTTAAGGGTCATTACTGGGGCAGTCAAATCAGTACAAATTGATGATATGTTTTTGTTGATAAACAATAAGCCCATTAAAGTTATCATTGAAGAAAAAGCTCTGAATCTTAATGAAAAATTATTTAGATCTAGAAAATTATGTAACAAACTTTAGAAATTTAAAAGCACGAAACAATTTTCTTCAGTTTGTCCTGGATATCAGATGCAATTTTGAGATGACAGATAATTTTCAAGGGTTTACAAAGCTTTCGGACACAGTTGAAATTATACAGATTGACTAAAATTTGTGTCTGTCTCACAAACCACATTTCAAGATAAACACCTCTACAGATGTGGTGTGTTTTGAAATGTTATGTTTTAGATACTATTGATGTAAAGTATCCAAATTCAGAGTGGTTTCAAGTTTTCACTGATGGCTTTTTTTTATGATGATCTTATTACTGCAGACTCAGGAATCTTCCTGAGCTTATTTTACTGTTATGCTTCAGTAGGAAAATTTCAAGTAGCTTTTGATAGAGAACTGGAGGCTGTCCAAACTGCTGTGAAATATTAGTTGGCTGTGAGGATAGAGCTGCTAGAGGAATTATTTTTTCTGATTTTCAGGCCATAATACTGGCCACTAGTTCTTTGAATTTCCCCTTGTCAGAGGAAATCTCTCAATATTAGCATTATTTATGGAGGTTGGTTTTAAAAATGAATGTTGACTGTCGGTGGATACCTGTCTGTTGTGGTATTTTTGGGAACAAGCAGGCCAACTGCCTTGCAAAAAGGGGCTAGAAGACTACTACAAATGAAATTTCGAACATTAACTTTCCATTGTATCTGGCTTTATATGAAGCAAATAATGTGGAAAAGTTATAAATTGCAAATTCAAGATAGGATAATGTGAAAGCATTGGAGTACTGAAGATCTCTTAGCAATCCCCAGCAGTTCACAGCAGGAAGCTATTGCCCAGTTCCAGCTGCTGACTGCACATAATTGCTTGGCAGGGAACCTCCATCACATTGTAATTCATCTTCTTCCTTTTAAAATAAAAATAATAAAAAAAAAATAAATAAAAATATTCCATTTATAATTGCTCTTAAAAATATGAGTTAATTAAAGTTTGTTTTTTTAAAGATAAAATTATCGCATATACAGTTTGTCTTTTTAGAATTTATGTGTATTTTCCATATTGTAATTACTGGTGCTTCTATAATTATGGATCAATATAAAGTTTATTTATTTATATTTTTTTAGAGATGAAAATATTACAAGTGTGCTTTGTCTTCCTTTGGCTTCCCAAAAAAGGTGAGATCTAATGTTAACATTCTTTTAATAGATTTAACATTCTTTTTTAAGGAAATTAATTTTTTTTGTAATTATGTAATGTGATTTTTATAATGCCAGATATTTCTCTGGCTTATTAAAACAGAAAATAATTATGATATTACAATATTTATTATTTTATTATTGACAGTGTACTGTTGGCACCACTTAATGTGATCATGTTTATATACATCTTATTTTGATTATATTAAACAATGAGGAAAAATATCCTTCCATATAACAATGGAATTTAACTTTTTTAATATAACTAGAAGCATATAAATATGTTATATTTTTATGGATAAGCCATGCATTTTTGGAACCTTTTCTAAAGCTAAATTATGTAGGTCAACTTGTATATGGATCCACTAATCTAGAAAAAAAATGTAGATACTTTTCTGTTAGCCAGGAGCAAGTGATCATTGTCAGTTATCACATTGCTTTATTTCTTTAGCTTATACTTCTTAAGTTTATGAAAATATTGTTAAATGAAGTAAGATATTAATTTTATGAAAATGAATTGTTTATAATGATGGTTTGATATGTCATTGCCAACATGAAAAATCTGTTACTGGCAGAATTTGCACCGTGCTTTTTCCATTCTCGAACAACTTCTTCATTTATGGAGAAATGCTGGGCAGCTGTGCTGTTATTAGAATTTGTGTCAAACAGGATAATCTTTAGTTTAAAATATGCTGAGTAAGTATTTCTCTTCCCGTTTATCATTCAGCCAAATTATTAAAATAAGACTAGTGCAGGTAGGATTGTATACAAGACAACAAATAAATGAAAAAATTGTACTAGCTTCTTATAGGCTTACCAGAGTTAATACTATTGTCTTTGTCATCGGGTGTTTTACTTTGCAGAAATTTGATTGGAAAATAATCCACAAGTTTTACGTGCTTTGCAACAGTTTTGCTGTTATGGTGACATGTTTGAATGTTACAAGTCACCTTCCCAATTTAAATTCCATTCCTTGACTCTTAGTGATTTTCAGTGTAGTTTTTTTTATTAAATTTTATTGGATCTGTATTTTCTTAATCTATTGTAGACATTTGAGAACCATTTGTGAAGATTCAGTGTTGATGTGCCTAGTTTTGTAGTACAGCTACATATGCTACATTATTCAATATTCACACAGTAGTATGTGCATTAATTGTTAGGTGTATTTCCATCCTATTTAAAAGTCACTTGATAAATAACACTTTTCCATTTTTCATCAGGATTTTCTCAGTTAAAAGTGTAAGAATCTTACAAAATAAAATAAGTGCGAATACATAAAAAATGAGAATGTTGAATTACATACTAGTACACTTTACATCAGAATTGCATTATGAATAGTTCACCAACCCAGTTGAGGCATTATAAAATTAATTTAATTCCAGATAGATAGAATTAGACAAGGAAAAAAGACAGATTCTGCTATCTTCTTTCCTTGTCAAAGACAAGTAGATGGCTGTCTCAGTACCCTACATGTACTAATCTCCCAGATTGTAGGTTTTCATGAACAGGTATAGTTTTAACAGAAATATATATCTGGTTCACAAGGTGGTGTGATTTTTTATATGTTCATCTTTAATGTTCGTGTGGCTCACTCATAGAGAGTTATTAGGTTATTTTTGACACCAGTAACATTAAAAATCAGCTATGCCTTTGCTGAAATTTTAACTCCAAGTTTTCTGATGCTAGTCAAATGCAGCAGTAAGAAAGATGAAAATTTTCTACATTCTCCTTCCAATAAAAGGGTAATTAAACAGAGAGGGGGTAAAACCCAGTTGTGTAGATGTTGGTGATGACAAATTATCATACACCATATTTTAGTTGGATGTCAGTGTAGAGGCTGCTAGAATTTTTAAAAAAAGTGTGAGAAAGTGATGTGCCCTTGCTGGGAATTGAACTCAGATGTTTTAAGTGATGGTTGGATATACCATGAGTTATGTTATAAAAACTGTAGTGGAGAAGACAGAAATTCCATATAATCTGCCCTTCTTATTGAATGATTGGGGTAAGGAGTCTCAGTTACCAGATCCAAGTGGGAATGAATTATTATCTATTATTTTTTGTTACTCATGTACCCTTTAGAATTACTGAACTTTTTAGAGACTGCCAGTTATGTTTTTTCAGAGATTTGAATTGTGGACATTTGGATTGTTATACTGTTGTAGTATCAGTCACAAAAGCCTACAGCTTGGAATTTGAGATTGCCTTATACGTTTATTGAAAGTTCATTTGAACAACTGCAGTAAGCTTTTGAATCACTTAAATGAGAAGCATTGTCTTTCACTGATATGCAATCATTTTTAAACCATTTGCACCATTTAGGTAGTTTATTGTAAGTAAAACATGTTTTCTTTCACATGCTCTGCTTGAAGTATTCTTGAAATTTTAGTTGGTTTGTGCATTGACTTTCAAGAAATTTCAGCATTTGTGCTAATAGACTGAATATTTTATGATTTGATTTTTCTGTATATTTTCTAAATTTGAAGAATGCTGTATTAATTTAAAGCTAGGATTAAGATTAAATGTTTACTAAAATTTAGTAAAGAAAAAGGGATACATATATTTAAAATAACATTAAGGTTATTAAGACAACTCATGTGCATTTTTGCAGGAATTATTGCAACTGAAAATTTGATAGAAGTATGTTTTTGTAACAAGCAAGCAAAGTTTTAAATTCATGATAAAGTATAAAATTTTGTTATAGTATCTTGGGTAACTACGTTTTGTTTGGTACATAAAATAGAGAAACGAAAAGTTTTAAATTTTGTTAGCATAATTGTTAATTTTGAAATTTAAATTGTTGTATGTTGTGTGAGGTATTTATTTTATTTTTATTTATTATAATTTTAGGAGCCAGCAAGGAGGTCCAGATTGGACTTGTATAATAGTTGGTTTTTCATCAGGTTACATTAGAATATACACAGAAGTGAGTATTTCAATTAGCAAAATGTATACTAAAAACTATTCAATCTCTTGCAACCTTGCAAATTTGATTTTTGTCTCTGCTTAATTTTAAATAGTTAATTAAAGTCAAAAACAAGCTGTGCATCTATTTCAATGCTGTATGTTAAAGATTATATAAATTATATTATAGACAATAAAATATAATGTAAAGTGATCAGAAAGAAGTAATTATTCAAAAAATTTATTTTAGTCAATATGTAGTTGCGATAACATAATATGTATTAGATTTTTTAATTTCTTTTATTATGTAAATTGAACATTTTCAGTTAAATTCAGTAGATGGCTCTGCATTTTGGAATCTTAATTATATTGTAAAGTGTTATTGTAAAATGATAGTTGCAGACAAAAACTGTTGCAATAAAGGCCACTTGATGTGCTCATGGTTAATGTTATCATTTGGATATGTTATCGAATTGCCATAGTCCCACCCATTAGTATACGAAATTGTAGAAATTACATTGCTTATTGTTTGGTTAATTTTATTATATTGTATTATACACATATTATTATTAAATATCATTATTATCAAATGTATATAATTATCAGAATATTATCAAATCAGTTAATGCTATCAAAGTATTATCAGAAATTTTGTTTACTGAAGCAATGTCAACAAGTATGATCAAAATTGATTATAAACTTGCTAATTATTAGAAAAATGTCACCAAATATTGCAAATCTCTCATTTACTAAATATATTGCCAAACTCGGTATGTTCCCAAACAGCTTGTTTTTCATTTTAGTTAAATATTTAAAACTAAGGAGGGAAGGAGACGACCTTAGTTTGAATCAAGAGAGAAGAGAAAAAAGCAGATTTTGTTTTGCCACTGAGGAAGAAGGACCTTGTAATTTAAATCTGTGCCCAAAACCAAGGTTGTTGTTTTTCCTAATTTTAAGTTAAACCTTAGTTTGGCTTTGAAAAACTCTATCAATTTTTAAGATGATTAAACACAAATCCCTCTCAGGGCTGCTACACTACCTAGAAAACCAGAAAAAGTCAAGGAATCCGAAAATTGACTAAAAACGTCAGGGAATTTAAATATTTTAGTCAAATTCTGCAAATGTCAGGGAATTTGGTACGTCTGTCTGCCCAAAAAGTAATTTTTACACCAATGTTGGAAGGGATCACTTTTATTGACAAATTATGTATTGCAAGAGCATCATTCAGGCAGCTAGCTTAGAGCCAGTTTTTGCAGTTCTAATCAGATTGTCTTTTAGAAAGGCTAAGCAAGTTTCCAATAACTTTGGTTTCCAGTAACCTTGAGAATCAAGAGATTCGTATGGGCAGTGCATGTTGAACAAAAGAAAATACCTTCCCATTCTTGTATAAAACAAAATCATTTCAATCCCTAGTATATAGTACACACAGGATTTGGCAGTATTATGATGAGCAGTAAATGGATCATTTTGGTATTGGCGACAATTTTCAAAATCGTGCCATACCTTAGGAATTTACCACAAAATCTTTTAAACCTTTTTTTTTTTCATTTTAATAAATGTCTTATTTGGCATTTTGCAGTTAAATAAAAAGCAGTAATCAGTCATCTATACTAACCATTTTATATAATTATATTCACCAAAATATCGTTGATTATTGTAATTCAGTTTTTAATCTTTAAATAAGTAACTGTACTTTAATGCTTTTTGTATCATTTAATGTGGCTTCTTCTTTCTAAATTTATTTCTTATTAGTTAATAATACTTTTAAATTCCTGAAAATTTTCTCTGGCATATTCCTGAAACTAATTCTAGCAGTATGATGACATACCATCACGAAATTTAATGCACATATTTTATGCTTATGTATGCTGCTAAACAAATGTAAAATACCTGAATTTATCTAAAAATATTATTAAATAGATTTCTTTCTTTTGTTTAGCTGCAAAATAGCTGAAAAAAAAGTGGTTTAATCCAGATTGGGCAGATTCTGATATCAATTTTCAGTGGAGAAAACAATTCCTATTGTAGTTATAATAGCAATGCTTTGGGAATAAGTCATATGTAATTAGCAAATTTTTGTGTTTTCAACTGGTGCCATAATTAATTTACTTCTCAGCACAGCGAACGCACACTTCGTGGATAGACTGGAATTTTCTTAAAACACACCTGGAAAAGTCAGAGAATTTCCATGCTTTTTTCCCATACTCCTAAAAAAAATTCTCTGGAAACATCTACAGTAAATTAAGTTTACTTCCTTTTTTTTCTGGGGGTGGGTCTAATTTTACAATTTATATTTGCATGTTTTCTTCAAGTGAATGAGAGATGTCCTCCAAATATTTAAGTTTGGGAAATAGCATTAATCAAATAATTTCTAATAATGTTGTGAATGATCAAAGTTTTCCATTTTTCTACTTCTGTAAAAGTATTTATGTATGTGTTTCTTGTTCTATTTATATTAAATGAATTGAATTCCATTGATGTTTTTTGGAAGGACATTTTTTATCGCCATTTAATGTTAATATTCAGTTAATGTTATCAAAATAACCATGGATAAATGTCATCATATTAAGCGGTGCCTACTATATTACAAGTAGGAAGTAATTTTTCAAACACCAGAGAATTTTTTTAAAGTATTTTAATGGTTTTCATGCATTTATCCGAAAAGGTTTGAATGCCATATCTGATGGTACATGTCAAATAATGCCAAAGAATGCTGTTTCTGCTGTTATATATCTCACTAGATGATTTTCACTTAGTGATAAATAGCACTTAATTTCTAAAATTAGAAGTGCCAGAGCCCCATGGAAAACTTTTAGGAAGGAAGAAAAACATAATAAATAAAATCATTAAAAATTAAAATAATTAAGTAATTAAACCAAAATTAAAAGAAATGTAAAGAGATAAACAGTAATTTAATAAATTATTAAATTATTTATAAATAGTTAAATAAAAAATAAATTATTGGACCTCATCTTATTTAGGGCTCAGGCTGGAATTACAATTCCACTCAGAAGCTAAGAAGTGGTTCAGTTCATCTCTGTCTGAATTTAAGCCCTGGTTATATGAATAATGTGTTATTTCAAGGGATGATTGATATAAAAACTATTATTTTTTGCAGCACACCAATGAAAAAAGATGAAAGAATTAAAGCATCATTAAGGAGAATAGTGAGAATTCTAGAAATGGTATGAGGATACGGAAGGAAATTTTAAAGGAAAAATGTAGCTTTGAAAATAAGGAGAGAAGAGCGAAACTTTCTCATACCGATGAGTATAATTCTGGCCGTCAAGTGAAAATTTCCCCTGAATACGATCCATCAATAACGTGAGAATAAACGTGACTCCTCTATATTGATGACAGTAGTGGTCCCCTGAGTGTGATCACATCGTTCAAAATGTCTATTGGAGGTCTGCAGTAGGTAGTCACTAGTGTGGCATGTGCACGACCAGGGTATCACTTTTAGTGTTTTCAGCAACAAAAAATTTACTCTCTCATAAATCATTGTGCTTGCTAGAGAATAAGCCTTTGACATGTGAGCGGGGCTTTCTTTTCCTTAAAAGTCTCAACCTATGCCCAAGGTTTGTTCTCGAGGGAAAGACAGGCTTGCATTTAGAATTAGAATGGAATTTTAAGGCATAATTATTATTAAAATAAAATTTATCTGTTGAAATTGAGGTTCACTTACAGAAAAGAAGGTTTCGTTTAGGTCTCCAGTGTGCTTCAGCTAAAATTATGATTTATATCAAAAACTGAGAAGTAGTGAAGTCAGGGTCCGATGGGCTTTATTTTTACTGAAATTGTTTAGAGCAATTTAAGCTGTGGTGGTAAACAGAAATTGGGAATGTATTCAGGATTATTTTGCTGCATATTTTATTATTTTATGCACAAAGGGACAATTTCCAGGCATAATGAAAAAATTATTGTAGTAATGTGGGATTTTATGCTAATATGCTGATGTGCTAATTAATTAATATGTGTCATAAATTTATTGAAATACAAATTCTTTAACCATATAAATTGTAAAGCTTTTTTGACTTTTAAACATTTAATTTCTTAGGATTATAATTGTCTAATTTTAAAATAATATAAATTTGAAGTTATTTCACATATCTTGGCGCTGTAATAAATGTAGAGAACAGTTTTGACATATGGAACTGGAACTTGGACATTTAGTGAAAAAGATAAAGAAATATTTGCAGTCTTTGAGAGAAAGATTTTGAGAAGCTTTATTGGAGCTATTCAAGTAGATGACATCTAGAGAAGAATCAATGCATAAATATGCAGGACGTGCAGTACCATGCATCTTAAATTTTATCAGCATCCAAAGATTAGAATGGGCTGCCACCTAATCGAATTAGAATCAAAAATAGAACTACCAGAAAAATATTCACGTACGAGCCAATAGTACGTGAATATAGAGAGAGACTGAAACAGGGATGGCCAGACTGTCTGGAGAGAGACTTGTCTAACTGAAGGTCATTAATTGGAAGGCTAAGGCCAAGAATAGAACAACCTGAAATGAAATTCTGCTGGCGAGTCACCGAGGAAGAAGAATTTAAAAATAATATTTAGATCGTTAAAGAATATTTTAAATATCAAGTTACGTATTCTAAGTAACAGCAAATTCCATCACCGGATTAAAGCAAGGACTTTTATATTTGTTATGGATTGTCGTGTTTGAAAACAACTTTCATGAATGAATTTTTTTTGGGGGGGAGGGAGGGAAGAAAAAAAATTTTCTTCCATATGTAAATACTATTTCATGCATCAAAATAAATTTTATGTATAAAAAATTTTAAAAAATTTGTTGATACTCATTTTTGATACTTATGTATTATCCCATCGACCATGAAACTCTCTCCAGGTACTGCAGTTTTGCACCACCTACAGACAGCTGATGTACCAACACATAACACCTTCACCTTCATGTGATATCACCATATCAATTTATGATACACTAAACTTTGCTTTTATTAACTAAAATATAAATTAACTGTAATTGCTGTATTTCTTTACTTGCATTTTAAATAAATAAATAAATATAAAATATCCTTTCTTCTATAGAACAGCAGACAGTGGATTATTTTCAAATTTATATGATCCTACCATGAATAAAAAGAAATTTATATTAATGGACATATGGTTGGGTAACTATGGCAAATAAAGCAGCAGTAGATTGGAAAAATCACCTGCAGGACGTATTGTACTCGTATTGTTCTAAACAGAGCTTCTGGTTAAATTGGAAGGCCTAATGAAATGATGGAAAACTGACAAAAGCCTATGAAGTGCAAAAATGAAATTGGAATTCCACAGGAACAATAGGCAAAAATTTGGTGGGATCTACGTCAACTTTTATAGCTCAGTGGTAGTCAACTTTCACAGTCATAATACAGGATGTGGCAGAAAGAGCTCCCTGTTTGGGAGTAACATAGCTGTGATTTGGGAAAGGTTACAGCAATGAGGAGCATATTGTCCAAAAGCGACTTACATGCCATTTACCCTAGCTTGGACAGGATAACATCATGCTTTCATTGTAGAGCAGCTTATTCACAACTGCAATTTGCCGACAAGATGCAATAGCAATGCAGCTTGCCTTTTACATCCAATTTTGCTTGATTGATGAGACCCTATTCTCGACAAAAGAACCATTTATTGTTGGGTATACAATTTTAAAAGCTCTAAAGAAGACAAATAATAGGAAGTTGCTGCCATTATGCCCAAAATGACGTACAAAATCTTGGACAACTATCAAGGAAAGCTCAGTCAATGCTTAAAATATGAAGACCCACCTGAGTGATGTTTTGTTTAAATGAAAAACATACTTTTAATGTAAAATGGCATTATGCTTACTTCCAAGCAATAAGGAGAAAATTTTCATATCTTGTTTAATTTGGATTTTATTAGCTTCCAAAATCAGGGACTTCTTTCTGCCACATTTTGCATATAAGTACTTCATTTTTATAAATTATTAAGCATGGGGACTGAACCAGTGTGTTTCCATAAAATTTTCTTTTTCAGTACATGCTTGAAGTGGGGTATGGTTTCATTTTCTAAAGTAATCCATTTGCATTCAAGTATGTAAATAAGTTGTATCATGAAGATCTGAATGTATTCTATAATAATGTTATGCTGCGATTATAGAATGCCGATCTGCTGCTGTCTCAGCGATTGCACGAGGAGCCCGTCGGCCACTTGCGATGCAAAACACACGTGCCTCATCATTTTTCAAACTACACTGATCAGGTATGTATAATTTTGTTCATGTATTAGTGTGTTACAAGGTAATGTAAAATACAGGATAACTATACTCAGCACAGTAATTGGTTAGCACAATTAAGATAAGTGATATTCTATTGTGCTTTATGTCAGTGATTAATAAGTTAATGTAATAATTAATTTTTATGCAAATTTTTTATCCCAAATTGTCTGTAGATTAATTTGCATGCTTGCCAGTTATAATAGCTACTCGTATAGAAAAGGGAATCTGAGTGTTTTAGCCTTTTTGAAAAACTACAGTTAACGATATTGCATTATGAATGTTGTGTTATTAACATTGTGATGTTAATGTTGACTGAGAAAATCTTCGGAATATGGTTTAATCATTAAAGTATGTTTTGGTTTTGAGAATTTTAACTGTTTAAAATTTTTTCTTTAAAAAGTGTTAGGTAGGTAGTTTTAATAAGTATTATAAAAGTGCTTTATTGCCTTAAATTTTTCTGGTAAATCATTTATATAAAAGGCTAAATTTCTGATAAATATTTGGACTAGATAACATGTTTGTATTATTTTTTTTTAAAGTTAATTTGTTTTTAAAATTATGTTGCTGACTGAGTTATCTAGTTATTGTGTATTATTTCATTATATGTTATGTAACTAGGTTGCTAGCAAATTTTTTTTGGAAAGAATAATCCTTTAATCATCTTTCTTGACCTTCTCTGTTTTTGAGCTCAGAAAAAATGCCAAATGCATTGAATTTCTGAATTAAAAATCCCATAAAGTCTCAGTTTTTCTCAAACAGACCAATTGATTATTCTAAACAGTTATTTAAACTTTGTCTATTTGATTATAATTTTCTAGAAATCACACCAGTACTGAAACATATTCATAGTTCTCACAACATTTAATGTTGATATTCAGCTCAGATGTGGAAGAACTAGAGAGAACAAAATTTTGGTATAGAAATTTTCAATATCGAGACCAACTTAATAAGCTTAAATCTCAATATGATGCGGAATTTTTTGGGCTTTCAAGTTCATCAACATTAAAAAAATCAGTTAATGCAGAATCTTAAAGATTATTCAAGACTAAATTAATTCTTTCTCCAGCAATTACATTTTATAATGCTTTCATGAAAATTCTATATTTTGGCAAATTGTCAGTTGTTAAATAATTTATTTCCAACATACTAGACTTAAGTAGTTTGAAGCTAAAGGAAAAGCTGGATTCCAATATGGGTAACCTTTCTGATGAAGTAACATTAATTAAAAAAAAAAAAAAAATCTGAACCACCAAGCAGGAAATAACAAAAAGTGCTGTTAATAAATGTGTCAACATATTAAACAGTCATTCCCATTTTCACAAGTCTGTCAAAAATCAGAATATAAGTTTAAAACTTAAATGTTTAGTTTTAAAAATTTCAAGTATTTTTTTATTCTACACTAGCCGCTGCACGGCCAGTCTTCGTTTGGCTTTTAAGTGTACCAGAAAAATGCCTAAAGAGAACACCAAACATTAAATTTGAAAACTGCACAGAATTTTACTCTGAAGAACAATTTTATCGAAAAAGAAACAAACAACAACGAAAACAAATTTAGTTAAAAATGCATTACATATAAAAAGCATACAACAAAATAAGCAATATCCCTTAATACAAATATTAATTATCCTAATAAATAAATTAACCAACTTCCCTTTGCAAAATCTTAAGAACTCAAATGGTATAAGCAAATTAAGAACTTAAACAGATTAAAAAATATCATGCAAAACTTTTTTATAATTAAAATTATATATAATTAAAACATAATATTACAATGAAATAAGCAATATCCCTTGATACAAATGTTAATTATCCTAATAAAATAATTAAACAATTTACCGTTGCAAAAAGAAACTACTTCTTAATTTCTTAAACTTTTCAGTGATGAAAGATTGTTGCCAATCCGAAATTTTTAAAAGAATGAAACTATTCAAAATGATGCAATTTCATCAAAAATCTATCAACAACAATAAGAAAGGAAAATTGTTGCCAAAACTACATTTTAAAATATCTGAGATGTGAGAAGTGTATTCGGAAGCTTCATTTAAAAAATTTAAAAAAAAAATACAAAATATTATTATTTTTCCGAAATTCCTTTTTTAAAAGGAGTCGAAAGGATTAAAGTTCAACGTGTCCAAAAATCAAAGGAAAATGAACAGCACATTTTTTAAAAAAAGTTTTTTTAAAAAAAATTCCGCTGAAAAGGTGTTAAGCTCACCTTCCTAAATAAATTCGTATTTAATCGATTTATTGAAATACAAAATTTAGTTTTAGTTCCGTAAAATAGCTAAGTGTCTACGCTTCACGACGATGTAAAAATGAAATGTATAGAGTGAAATCTCGCTTTCCTGTAGCCCATTATGTCTCAAAATGACGCGATTTGGTCACAAAACTATAAAATAAAAAAAATTCTAATTCTAATTTCGAAACAAGCGCTTCGAGGTGCACTGGCTCTTGTGTAGATACACCTATGTACCAAATTTCGTGGCCCTGGGTCTATTAGCTTACTCGCAACATGAACGAAAGGCACACACACACACACAGAGACTCTTTGTTTTATTATATGTAGAGATTTTTTAATTAAATTCAATACTGTTCAGTTATCAGGACCGGATTGAGAAGTGTATGTATATCTGTGCATAAATGTGTGTACATACACAAGGTACTTGTACATACACATATACATGCATACATGAACACATAGATTCATTTATACATACATACATGAACACATATATCCATATATACATGTATACATACATTTCTGGACCCAGTCCCGATAACAGAATAGTACCAATTTGAATGACTATTCTAATGCTGCATCTTTAATATTTTATGAATCAATATATTATTACCTCAATTACTGAGCTAAAACTTATTTCATTTGTTTTTGAAGCTTTAAAAAATTGTTTATTGACATGAACGTTATATCTAAAATAGTATTCCAACAATTTACAGTAATAATAAAAAAAGCAATTACTGTATTTTGTTGTGTCCTTTATTGTGACTCCACAGAGTTAGCAACTCTAAATATAACACTAGTTTCTATTTTTATCACTTTAGATTATTGTTATGAATTTTGCTCATAGATAGATAATTTTAGTGAAATTATATGTGAAATTATTGAATTTCTTTTGTATAATGTAAAGTGAAAATCTAAAGGAATGAAGCTTTGCCAGAAAAGAATACGGAGGCAAGTCTATTTAATATTGAGTAAATGGCTATCTCTTTAATTTGATGAGATATCGTCAAGCAGGCTGTGGTTTTGGTGACTAATTTTTGTGGCCAAATTTAGTGATAAATCACCATTTGGTGACATTTTGGTCTGCTCCCTGTATCACCGTAATAGGTATTATAATTGAATAAATGTAATTGATCGCTATGTTATCTGTAACCGTTATTTGTCCCTTATATGCCTTACAGTAATTTCAAGAAGCAGGAAACACTAGAAATATCTCAGTGGCCGGGTGAAAACTATATAAAACCAGAGAGAGGATCTGCTCAATTTTTGTTGTTGCAAGTTGTTAGTTTGGAGTATTGAGGTATCTCCGGGTTATTTCTTTAGATGCATTGTGTTTAATGTTATTAATAGTTTGAAGTGCAACTTTGATACTGTGAACATCTGTACATTTATTTCCATGGAAAGTTCCAGAACTCTGAAGTGTTTGTTTTCATAAAATAAATTTTATCAACTTATCATTGGACCTGTGTACATCCAATCTATTGCAAACCTGTATACACACAACATTATGAGTGGGTGTAATTTAAATTATGTATTTCTGTTTTCTTTCTTTGATAGGAAAGTTATAAAAATGCAGTTCATTGCAACATAAATACTTTTAATGGAATTAGAAACTTTATTTCCATTGACTTTTCTCTTGATATTGACTGTAGAATATTTCATAAAATGCATTTTTCAGCCAGATGAGCTTGTTATTGTATTTTCCACTGTTGTTGTGATTATTGATGGTTTTGGACTTTTTCAAACTCTACGGGCATGCCGTAACCAGTTAGCTAGAGGTATGTTTACATTTTAATGTATATTTAGCATGTACTAAGTGTAATTTTTGGCATCATTATAAGCTTTTATTTGTTTCATTCATGTTGTTTCAATGTGGTTGGAATTTTGTGTTCACTGCTTTTAAAAATGGGAATGAATAAAAAAAATATAACATTAATATTTTCCATTTTGCATTTTTTTTAACATTTAGTTTTGAAAAAGTACATTTTTGGGGGAAAAATTGCTTCTGAGTTTGCTGTCTAAAAAGTAGCACTTAGATGATGACTTGGCAATATATGTTTTTCATCTTAACTTTAAATGAAATTCTCATTGTAATGTTTTTATTACATCCAGTTTAAAAAAACTGAATATTAAAAGTGATTTTTCCATCTCTAAATCATGTTCAGATATTTTTCTTTATTCCATAATTTTCTTATTTATTGCTTCTGTTTTAATAATGTGTAAAAATTTCATCATTGATAATGTGTAATCCAGACTGAAAAACAGTAACAAAGTATAATTAAAAAAAAAGGCTTAATGAATAAGCTTTTATTTAAAATATAACAATAAGCTTTTATTTAAAATTGATATGCTAATTAATGTACTAAAAGGTAAAAAATAATTGAACATATAGTTTAATGAGAATTGTAGATTGAATAATTCTATTTACAGAATTTATCTACAATTTTATATCACTAATAAAAGTATGGGATGTTTAATTAACAATTGTATTAATTGAATTCCATTATCAAATGTATAAACCGTTATCATTTTAAAATTTCTATTAATTTTAAGTACACTCATGTCCATAAATTAAGGATAATTCGCAGTCATGCGGAAATCTAACTCTAAAATAAATATATCACCTGTAAAATCGCTACACACATCTTCAAGAATCATATGCAAATTTCAGGAAGTAACCAGATGACAGCTATGGTACGACACAATGACGAGAGTGTAAGAGTGATATATAAGGAATACAGGCAAGGAAGTAAAATTGTTCGCAGGCGCTTTTATAAGCATTTCAGTGCAATAACCGAATAGTTATGACACAAAGGACGCATTTCGATGATTTTTTACGTGGTAGAATTATCGGCCGTCTGGTATGTGGGCGTACCCAACTGGAAGTATCAGACGAACTTGGAATTGCCCAGAGTGTCATCTCCAGGCTTTGGCAACGATTCCAAGATGATGGTAATGTGAGTAGACGTTACAGCACAGGTCGCCCCAGAGTTACAACGCCGAATGAGGACCGGTATTTGGCAGTTACTGCCAAAAGAAACAGGCGGAGCACAGCCTCAGACCTGTCTCGTCAGCTCTCTTCAGCCACTGGTACGACAATTTCAAGGCAGACCGTGTACAGACGCTTAGGGCAGATTGGTCTATATGCTCGTAGACCTGTCAGATGCGTTCCACTTACTGCAACTCACTGTCGCCTGCGGTTAGCCTGGAGTAGAGAGCATGCATTGTGGACACCGCAACAGTGGGCTTGTGTGATGTTTTCCGACGAGTCCAGGTTTAGCTTGCAGTCTGATTCTCGCCGGACTTTCATATGGAGAGCTCCAGGTACCCGTTACCACCAAGAAAACATCATTGAACGACACCGTTACGGTGGTGCAGGAGTGCTCGTTTGGGGTGGAATTATTCTGGGTTCCAGAACTGACCTGCATGTTCAAATTGGAACCATGACAAGCCAAATCTATCGGGACGTCATTCTGGAACAACATGTACGTTTGTTTCGGGGCGCCATGGGCGCACAATTTGTGTTTATGGATGACAACGCCCGTCCTCACCGCGCAAACATCGTAAGCGAATGCCTTCAATCGGAGTATATCACCCGTATGGACTGGCCAGCATTCTCACCGGACTTGAATCCAGTAGAGCACGTGTGGGACATGCTTGGCCGACGAGTTGCAGCCCGTCAACCTCCTCCTACATGTCTACCGGAACTTCGGAGAGCATTGCGTTTTGAGTGGTGTAATATCATTCAAGATCAGATCGATAATTTGATACTCAGCATGCCTAGGCGTTGTACGGACTGTATTGCATCGTCTGGGAGACATACAATGTATTAACAATCATACCAACCATGTAATATTGGTTTTTTGTAAATAGGTTTTCATTGTAATTTGCTCCAGGGAGAAAACATCGCTAATTTTTTTAATAATATCAAACATATAGCATCTTTTTTTGCTCTTTACCTTTTGTTTAATAAATGAGCTTTACAAATAAGTCAAATTTGTTTAGCTTCTAACTCTTCCTTTGCCTGATTTTGCATTATCCTTAATTTATGGTCATGAGTGTACATTGTCAAATGTATCAGCCATTATCTTTTTTAATTTGTCATGGGTGTTCTATGCTTTTATTATTCGCAGTATAAAATTAGGCGATTTTTGTGAATAAAATTATTTATTATTCCTATTCAACTGTATGATAAATTGTTTTTCTCCTTTTACTGCATTAACTACCATATCCATTTTAATAGCATACTTTACTACTTTGACAATAAAATGGCTTGATTGCAAAATTTCTGCAAATATTTATAAAATTTCTAGAGAGAGAGAGCTAAAAACTTCTTGACATAATCAGTGTCCTATTATAGTTAATAGAAAGTTTATTTCCTTATAGCCTTTTGATTTCTTTCTTAAAATCAGAGGTGTAGCTAGTGGGGAGCAAGGGGGAACATCTATCTTTGGGCACAGCATCCAGGGGGGCAAATGTTTGTTCAGAAATTTTAGAAGGAAATATTTTCCATTTAGTTGATGTCTCAATGTGCTCTTTTTTGTAACAATGTGTAAGTTGTCATTTCTTTATTCCTTGTATAATATCTAGTATTTGTCATGAAGCATACTAAACATTATACTTCTGTACTTAAATGTATTAAGAGTTTCTAAAAAAAGTATTAATATTTCTTAGCACTGCTGCTTTGCAAAAATATATCTTTATTTTTTGTATTTTAAATTAAAACTTGTATAATTGAGTTTCTTTTGAATTTTACCATCTAAAATGAGTAGTTAAAAAAATCAAAAAGAGTAATTATTTTCATGAAGAATGGAAACTTGATTATTTTTTGACAACAATGAATAATAAGTGTTATTACTTAATAGATAATGTTTTCTATTAATAGCTGTAACTAAAAAAGGTAATCTGAAAAAATATTTTTCAATTTTACATAATGAATAGGAAACAGATTATTCATAAAATGGTGACTTGAGAAATAATAAAATTAATGATTTTAAATTAAGAGAACAACAAAATGTTTTTCAAATGCCTGTATTGAAATCATGCACAGGGATTATTGCATCATTTGTATCATAAGCCATATATTAGCAAAAAATATAAACCATGTATCTGATAGAGAGTTTTATATATTAAAAAAAATTCTTGGAAATGTCAGATTCACTTTGTAATAATTTTAAGAACAAGGCTGAAATTACTGTTACAACATTTGTCTCAAAATACTGTGATGCAGTGGATTTAGAAAAGAGAACAGTTATACAACAACATTAACAGATATTTTTATTTTTGCCTAATTGACAGATTAATAATACAACAAGTTTGCTTATTTTTATTTAATCAATTTATTATTATTATTATTATTTTTTTTTTAAGATTATACTTCTGAAGAAGAATGATTTCTTTGCAAGAAAAGACTAGAGGTGTAGATATATTTAGCTGTTAAACTTTTTTCCAAATTTGAAACTACTATTTTTTAAATTAGCTTCGGCAATAACAGATGGAGCCGGAGCAATGATAGGCTGCATAAATGGATTTATAATTTTATGGGAGTGAATGGAAGTGAGCAAGAATCTCTAAGTTTTTGAGTTACCATTGCATAATTCACCAACAAGTGTTAGCCAGCAAAAGATCAAATTTCAGGACATAGCATTCATAATTATTAATTCCATTCAAGGAAATTTCCTTAAAAATGTCTCTTTTAAGTGCAGGTTGGTGAAGAAGAATTATTATTACATGCTGATGCCAAGTGACTAAGTAAATTTCCTGTATGATTTTGTGATTAATTGACTTATAGTAAAAGAATTTTTCAAACAGCAAAATCAAGAATATGCAAATTTAAATGATGGAATTGGTTCAGTAATTTACCATTTTATATCCAGAGAAAATTCAAGGAAAGTTTTTAGAAATGCATCTTTTAAGGAAAGTATTCTAGTATAATCAAATGTATCAAATATATCCTCGCTTATTTTGGATATACATATTTATGTGAATTGGCTTTTTCATATTTAAAGTTCACAGAGAGTAAACATCATTCCTTACTTAATGATGCCTATGCTGAAGATTCATTAACTTTGTTTGACACATCAAATTATGAATGCTTAGTTGGAGACATGTGGACACAATTTTCTTTTTAATGATAAGATGGCAGAATAAAATTCAATTTGTAATTTTTCTGTGGCTACTTTTCAGTTAATAAATATTACTAATAAAATATCATTGGTTTAATGCCTCCTTCCTTGTTATCAGTTATAGTACAGAAGTTTCAGTGTGTGAAATGTCAGAATTATAGTAGATAGAGGGTGATGCATTTTTTAAGAAGAAAAGTCAGTCATATATATATGTAATAAAAGCAAATTTCAGAGAAGTATTGATGTAGGAACACTGAGACATAAAAAGGTAGATCCATTTTGAAGAAGAAGAATACTGAAAGGCCAATCTACAATGAATAAGAAATTTGATAGTTGAGGCAGTTTTAATTCTATTTTTATTTAAACTGACATTTGTGGCCACAATTCATTTGGAACTCTGATCATGCCTATTCAGAAACATTTACATTTTTGATACTGTTGCGATAGGAAGCGAGTACAGTGGAGTTACGTCCAAGCAGCGTAGAGAGAGAAGCTAATGTGAGTAGTTATCCAATATAAAAGCTCACAAAGAGGAAGGTTTTGGTTTGAGTTAGAAAGGTTTCAGTTCTCAGAGTTTAGGTTCCCAATTAGTGTGTCATCAGCATTATGCAAGCTTCATGGTATAGATGAATCTAGAAATAGCGCAGTCCAGAAATGCTATTATTATTTTTAGAATGAAGACAGGAGTTAAAGGGCTATTATTAATTTATTATTTGAAAGATAGATATTTTATATTTTACATATTGCCTCCCCTTCAAGAAGAAAATGGCTTGCTGAAAGGAAAGCTTTTTTGGGAGAAAATGCTGAAGCATTGGCAAATGAAGAGAAATAATTTGAAAAATACAAATAATGAAATTTTGCCTGAAATAATTATTTAAATAATCAAAAAATATAAACCTAGATAATATTTTAGAGGCCTCTGTGTTTGACAGTCCACATAATTAGATTTCCTCAGGGAAGGCTTTGAAAAGCTTTGCACACAATATCACAGTCATAAAAATTTTGTATACACATTACTTATTCTGAATAATCACAACAAATTGTAAAATTTTCAAAACGTAACTAATTTTTATTATTATAACCTGTATTTAACATCATAAATTTTATAATAGTATTTCTAAAATTATGGTATTTACTGTTATTACATTTTTAACATTTTTACATTGTTACATTTTTAATTTTCTTATTTTCCACAAAACTAGAGGACCCCCCGCAGCTTTCTAAAAATATGTAAATCAAAATAATAATTTAAATTAACAGCAACCTTTAATTCTCCCTCTGTATTCTAAAAATCGTAATAACTTCTCGGGATTGCATCATTTCTAGATTAATCTATGCCATAAGGATTGTTTAATGCTGATGATGTAGCTTTTTCAAAACTTGTTCCTGGAACTGAAACTTTTCTAACCTAAACCAAAACCTTTCTCTTAATGGACTGCCATATTGGATAAATGTACAGTTAACTTGCAGCTCTGTTGCTGTTTGGATGCTGTTTCATATTTTTGTGCAAAGTCATGCTGCTAACTACGCTATTATTTAAAGTGTGATACTGTATATAAGATTGTGGTGTGTGTATTTTGTTCATGATCGTGTGTAATAAAAATTATACTTTTGCTGGTTAGTTCATATCCAGCAATAAAGATTATACTCAGTTCAGCTACATCTGTCTACAAGTCTGCTTCGAATGTCATCTTTCTAATTATGCTGCATTGCCTTGCCACTCTAATTATGCTGCATTGCCCTGCCAACTCTGTGTGGCTACACAGAGTTTATTTTTCCGATTTCGTCCATTGTTTAAGATGTAAGCTGTATAACATTGTGTGATGCATAGTGCACCCACAGTGTTGATGTGCTATGAAAAGATTTTGTGTCCGAGGAATTAATTATCAAGGAATAAAATTATGTGTGGAATTTACATCTATGTCTGCCTTCGAGTGTCATCTTTCTAACTATGCAACAAAGCCTTTCCAATGTATTACAATGCAAAGAACCATTGCCATATCCATTGCAACTTTCTCCTAATCATCTTATTGCAATTGAGAGATTTGGTTTAATGCAAGCCTTACCATTTGTAAGTGAACTTGTTGAATTATTGATATTGTTGGTGTTTTAAACTACTATAATTGTTCTAGAAAGTATATTCACATAAATATTGATCATGCTATACATTATGTATGGGCATTGCCTCTAAAAGTATAACCACTGATGCTTACATAAATTGTTTATGACGGATTTTTCAAATTCAGGAACCAAGAAAATTTTAAGTTATAGACATGCTGTTTCTTCAAAATTCAACCTTTTTTTTCAGAAACAATAATGTGAAACAATTATTAACTATTTTTAATAGACTTCAAACTAATGGTAAAGTAGAAAGAGTAAATCAAACTATTATAACTAGATTAAAATGTAAATTAAAATCTTACCAAGGTAATATTGCATGGAGTAATATTATTACCTCAAGTTAATGAAGAATATAATAATACACCACATTCTGTAACAAAATTCTTGCCATCTTATTTAATGTATGGTAAATTGCCTTATGATTTTTAATTGAAAACCAAGAAATGTGCCCACCAATTGAAGAAGCTAGGAAAATTGCCTAAAAAAGGTTTGATGATTATCACAATGTAAATAAAGAAAGATATGATGCCCATTATAAATCCAGTAATTTTAAAATAGGTGATTTAGTAATGGATGAAGAATTTCAGTGTCCTAATACCCATGAACTTTCTCCTTCTTTTTCTGAAGTTACATTTGAAATAGATAAGCCTAATCCTCTTACTAAAAATAAATCAGAAATTGTCCACTCAACCAGACTTAGATCTTTTAACCCAGCTAGTGAATTTAACCCTCTGAGTGCCATGACTAACTTTATGCGGTCATGAGATTTTTTTGTCACTTTATAAGGTATTTCCCCACCTTCTTCTCATGCCTTCTTGATGTAGTGGTCAGTGCGCTTGACGCATAACCGAGAGGTCCGTGGTTCAATTTCTGGGGAGGGCATTGCTTGTTTTTTATCTTCTGTGCTTCTAAATAACCTAATGACTCTACACTGGCACCCGAACTAAAAAGGTGGTGGATGATAATTCTCCACCACCGGGATTTGGCGACTGAGTCCCCAAAACCCGAGTCGCCCTTTAAAAGGGGAAGTATATAAGGCATTTCCCCCACTTTCTTCACATGCCTTCGTGGTGTAGTGATCAGCACACTCGACGCATAACTGAGAGGACTGTGGTTCGATTCCTGGCGAGGGCATTGCTCATTTTTCATCTCCCGTGCTTCTAAACAACCTGATGACTCTGCAACTTGTTATATATTAGCTCATAATTTAAGATATTTTGCTTTCTTACTTTCATTAATAATATAAATGCCATCTTAATAAAGGTAAGCTTATTAAAATAGAGACTAAAATAGGTAAATATACATATTTAGCTAATAAAGGCTGTTTAAATACTGGTTACTCAAAACCCCAGCTGCCCTTTAAAAGGGGGAGTATATAAGGTATTTCGCCCGCTTTCTTTGCATGCCTTCGTGGTATTGTGGTCAGCACACTCAACACATAACCGAGAGGTCCATGGTTCAATTCCCGGCAAGGGCATTGCTCATTTTTCATCTCCCGTGCTTCTAGATAACCTGATGACTCTACAACTTGTTATATATTAGCTTATAATTTAAGATATTTTGCTTTCTTACTTTCATTAATAATATAAATGCCATTTTGATAAATGTAAACTTATGAAAATAGAGACTAAAATAGGTAAATATATATATTTAGCTAATAAAGGCTGTTAAGTACAGGTGTTCATGACAGATCCAAAAACCCAAGCTGCTCAGAGGGTAAATTAACTGTTAGAAATAGTAGAATCCCTGTTTCTGTACAAAATTAATTTATTTTAATTTTCAAGATTATGCATCAAAATTTCTACCCGATTATAACTTTTTTTAACCTGATGAAGACTTTAAAACTTTATTATGACAATTTATTTTCCTGATTTTTAACTTTTCCAGTCATTTAAAAGACTTAACTTGATTGTACAAATTATTTGTCTTAATCATAGTTTTGTGTAATTTTGTATTTCAATTAATTCAGTAATTTGAAAGATTTTAGCAAACTTTGAAAATTATGCAGTGCTAAAAACTAGTTAGCTTTTTTAAGGAACGAAGTTTTTTTTAATTTATTGTACTTAAGCATCCCCTAGCCATCAGCAAGTTGATACACTGATTTTGTTTGGAGAGGTCATGCCAACTAATCATCAAAGTTGTTGTATTATATTATTATGTCATTACATTTTCATCTGCAATGAGAAGAGTTTATTCAATTACTCACAATAAGAATTTATTCAATTACTCGCGATAAGAGTTTATTCAATTACTCACAAACTGTCTGTATTATAATAGTTTCAAATTTCCATAACAGTCAAGGACTCTGTGGAACTATTTCTTCAAAAACTTTGAAAAACTTTTCATTGGACATTTCTACTATTTTGACAACAGATCTTAAAAACTTTCAAAATTATGTGTTTGGCAATTTATTGTCATTTAAATTTAATATTTTTAAATTAGATTTTTAAGTATTTTCTAATTTACATGTGAGAGAACTCATGAATATAATGGGGCATAGTCAAAAGTACATGCTATGTCCTTGATGCCTACTCATGACTTACACACTGTAAATATTGTCAAAAGTTTCTCTTGCTTTGCTAACACACTAATGCTTCCTTCTCACAGTGCTTTTTTTCATACCAAGTCTTTTTCTTTTTGAAAGGTTGGAATATAAAAAAATATGTAAATCAAAATTCATATTTTTTTATCTTACATATATATATAGTTGACTATTCCTTTTATAGAAGCTTTTATTAACATATATTTGTATAAATGATTTTTATATTATGCTATTGAATGAATACGAATATATATTCTGCAACGTGTTAGATTGTTGGATTTCATTAACACAACTAATCCTTTTGTGGTAACCACTCCTCTAAGAAAATCACATTTGAAAGTGAAACAACCGTTCACTTATTTCTGTTATTAAATAATGAAGAATTTGCCTGTCTGCCTGTATGTGTGTATTTTTCTCACATTTCAGAAAAATGAGTGCAACTAGAGCCACCCAGTTTTGAAAACACATAGTCCTCCACTCCAAAATGTGCACCTTGAAGCTCACATTTTTAATTTTTTTGCTTATTGATTTCATATTTTGTGCAAATTTAAGGAATTTTTAATCAACAAACTTAACTATTTAAAAGCAATATGTCACCACTGCCGGAAATGGAATACTTTTTTTTAACTTCCGCATGCAAGCATGTTGCCGTTCAGTAAAGTGTAAGATATTTGATGTTCTTATTTAATCTGTCTGTTATTGATTAACAAACTAAGTGATTTAAAAACAATTAACACTTTTTAAAAAAATATTTTTCTTCTTTTTGATCTGATTGATTTAAATAAAAATGCATTTAAATTGGGAAATGCCCAATTAGAAATACAGTCAAATACCAAAAACCCGCCGACCTGAAATCCGCCAACTCCTGAAATCCGAACTGCTTCTCAAAATATAAACATTGAATTCATAGGTTCCAGAAACCGCAAAATGGAGAATGAAATACCGAAGAAAAAATATTTATCCAATAAAGACATCATAATTACCAAATAATAATGATTCTGTGTTAGTGGCAGAAAAAAGATCTTAGCCCAGAAGAGCTTTTCAGTATGGACGATGTGTTCAGATGAGCTAATACTGGCATATCAGATAACCGATGATGAAATCATTGGCTCTGTTTTGAACTCGTCACAGCAAGAAAACGATTCCGACACCGACATAGATAATGAATTTTATAGGAGTGAGAAAATATCTTTTAATGAGGATTTGGAACATGGTGAAAAATACCTAAAATATTTAGAATAACAGAGCTGTGTCACAGAGCAAGAGATTATGACCCTGTAGAATTTACATAAAAAAAAAACTTACTCTGGAGCACCTAAAGTTTTAAAACAAACCTTTATCAGAAAAATGTTTGAAACAAGTAAAAAAAAAAAAGAAATATTTTATGCTTTATTAGTATCTCTTATTTTTACCCGTCTCTATTGTATATGTCTTTAATGCTTTAAAATATTCCTCACTAATATAAATTAATAATATATATATATATATTATTCATTTATATATATATATATATTTTGAGTATTATGATTTGGCTTTTCTGTCCTGAAATCCGCAAAATCCTAAAACCTCTGGTCCAAAGCAATGCAGATTTCTGGATTTCTACTGTATTAAATATTTTTATGAAATGACACTAACTGTACTCATTAAAATCATTTTTCCATTAAAATTTTAGGTGGCTGGCCATGCAAGCAGCTATAAGTAAAAAGCATAATTTCATTTATTTAAGTGGCAAGGGCCTTTCACTTATATAAGTGATTTTTAGGAACGTATATAAACATCAATACTGAACATTAGTTCTCTATGATAACCACTTTATAAAAGCCTAGAATCACCAGGTGACTGTTTTAGAAAGGTACCGTAATTCATTAAAATCCTGTACTGTAATTTAGAAAACATTTTTATGATTTTATTTTCATAGCAAAGTCTATTATATAGAATCTTTACTTCATAATAGCTACACTATTTGTAAAAATTTAATGTTCTTGTTATAGTAATTATTAAGTTCATCTATGTTTCTACATTGGGATGTTATTTATCAGATAAAAATTGACTTTCTTGGAATGAATTTGGTTACAATTTAAATGTAAAACTCTTGAAATGGGGGGAGGGGGGACTTAAAAAATAAAATAAGGCTTCCTGACAGAGGGGAAGTAAAGCCCTATCAATGGGTGAGTGATTAAGATAATTTAATAACAAGAACTTGATACTGAGTCCAATTTTCAGTGACAGAACAAGGTGAATATGTAAATTATTTTTTACTTTTTTATAACTCAGTTTTTAAATGTCGTCAAGAATAGTGATAAATTGCCAACCACAGTCCTAATTTAAACTGCTTAAATTTTACAAAATAGAGTGCATGTGCTATTTGTTTAATCCTTGAGGGAGTAAACCTTTGGCCACATCATTAAAAAAATAATAATAATAAAAAAAGATCATATTGAGTTTGAAACAATTTCAAGATATGTATTGCAGTTCTATATGGCAGCATCCCTCATTCTTTGGTTCCCAAAGCATGCCCTTGTGATTCTCGTAGATTTCCAAAAAAGACAAAAAATAGTATTGAAATTAACTACACATGCCACACTATAGTTGAAAATCTGAATTTGGAAAATTACAAATGGCAATCATCTGTCATGCTTTCTTGCGAGACTGATGTTTTATGAAATCTATTACCAGTTACCTATCTACAGACTTCCTATTCTAGTCACACCAACAAAAGACAAATTTAAAGCTCTAGAAGTACTGTGCTTCTTGCCAGCATACATATCAACATGAACAGCTGTGTGTGAATAGGATAGCTTATCCATGTCATTAATATGAGTACCAACATTTATTTAAATTTTAGTTGATTAGATGAAGATTATCTAAACTCTGCTAGCCAAATTTTGTTAAAAGCAAATATAAATTGCCTGATATTAACTTAATTACTAACACATATAAAATAAAATAAATTTAAATTAATTGTATTTTAAATATATAAGTACACTGGTGCTAAAAACATGCTTTTTAAGGGAACAAGGGTAAGATGATCAGTGGAACATTCTAATTTATAAATATGGTCCCTACTTGAGAAAATTTGGAAAACACTGCTATAAGATGATTACTTCTCTGCTGTGCATTGTTATTTTTGTTGTGGTATAAACTTTAGCTTTGTGATTTAAGTCTTGTAGTACTTGCTATTATTTAAGATTCTTATGACTGAAAGTTGGACTGACGTTTGCACTTACAGGGAACACTTTAGTTTATTCATTAAAAAAAAAAAATCTATGAGTGTGCATGTTAAGTGTGGTTCATTAAAGCATGTTTCCAGTTTTTGATATAATAATGATTGAGGAAGATAAGAGCTATGAGTAGACCGCATGTCAGTTAATTTTATTTATTTATTTATTTTAAAATTTTAATGATTTTTGATTTACTAAGATAGCATGTAATTCTTTCAAGAAAAAGTTATTTTACCACCCATTTGAATATGGATGTGCATTATAAAAAAATATGAGCAAGAGGAAAACAGAAATTGTGACAACTTTTTCACTGGCTCCTGAATATCATTTGTAACAGCACTACAACTGATTTACTGTTTGGCAGAGGAATTGTCATTTGATAAGTGGTGCAAGAAACAACTTAAACTCTCCAAAAATATGACTGAGAAAGATAAGAGCTGTGAGGAAACTATGTTTTAATGCATTAAAAAAAAGAATGTTAACAATTTTTGATTTACTGATATGAGGAAGATGCTACATCATTCTTTCAAGAAAGGTACTTCATTTCTGACAAATTTTGCTTTAATGTTGATGTTATTGTGATGGAAGCTATGTAAATGGGAAATTACTGATGTTTTAATTTTAAAATAAGTTTCATTATAAAGGTCATTCCATAGGCCAGTTGTCTGGAACTGACAATCCCCAAAGCAGTTTCATGTGACCTGCAAATACATTTTACTTATGTATTTGTTGCAAAGATTTCAGTCCGAGTTTATTTTATTTTCATCACCATTTAAAAACTAACTTGAATAAATTATAAAATCTATAAGTGGAGCTAATTATTTTAAAGTATGATATAAATCTTATTCAAAAATTGGAATTCGTTCTATCCTATGAAGTCTGTTTCATTAACTTTTATTCGTACTTGTACAAAAAATAAGTATGCTCAATTACAGATTTTTACATTAAGTATAATCGTTTTGTTTGGGAATATATTTATAGGTGAACAAATTTTTTTCATAGTTCAAAAATTAAAGAAAAAAGTGCCAGATTGACCAGTGAGCATTTACAGCCTGATGATTTTTCTGCAGTGCACAGACATTATACAAACAAATTTTGTTTTTACATAAAAAATTTATAACTATTTACATACTAACATATGTATTTTAATTTGTGTCAAAGAAAAACTTAATAAATAAGAGGAAACTAATTATTATTTTTTCTCCCCTTGAAAAGTTTGTATAATTTGTTTAAGTTTAAATTAAAGTAAATTATTTAGTGATTAATTAAACATATTGGAATTATTTGAAAGAAATGTATGTTTCAAATATTTATATATTTAACTGTCAACATAAGTGTAACCAACAATAATATTGTCCTTACTTTTACTTCAAGTAGCAAATAAATGTAAATTCGAATTTTCTTCCTTTGTGTTATTATTATTGTTGTTTATGTATCTTTTGATAAATATCTAGGAAGTGAAATTTAAAATTTACTTAAAATAGTTTTTATTTTATTGATAAAAAATGTTCATTTAGTTTTAAAAAAAAAATCTGCCTGTCTGCAGTTTTCAGACTGTGCATTTAGCATTAAGCAATTTGGGTTTGAGGCCACTGGCAATGGCAACCCTGACATTTTGTAGCTTGATCTCCTCCTCCTATTTAAAATAAGTAAGGAAAAAAGTTGATTTGAACATTGAAATTTTTTAAGTTTAATGGAGTTCAATTTCAGAATATTGTTAATGTCAGAGAAATGCTCTGTCCTGTGTGAGAAGATCCGATGCAGACTTTTGTTCTTCAAAAAAGGAAAATGTCTAAAAAAATTTGATGAAAAATTTCATTTTGTGAAATTATAGAAATCAACGAACAGAAAATTTTACTGTTGTGTGAATGATGTAATATTTAAATTAATATAGGTATATATATTTTTAATCTGAAGTCATATTTTAAAGTAAAATTTTTGTTTTATTTGAACCCCAGTTTATCATTTTTCTGTAGAACGTAGGAAAAAATTAATGTCAGAAAATAATTAAGTGTGAAACATGATGAATAAGTAAATATTTATTACTTTTGCATGCATGCACAGAGGTAAAAATCTATTTTTAAACAAATAAAAATAAAATTAAAAAAAAAAAACTTTTTTTCTTTGCTTCTTGTCAGAATATTGCTTTAGCTGAAAATATGACTTTTTGAAAATTAAATTATATCTGTGATTTGCATCACTTCCACTTTTTGCATGGGAGAGATGGAGCACTTACAATGTTTTGTAAAACTTGGTACCTTCTTTGTTAATTTTTATCTTATTTGTAAATCCACATTCAAAACTAACTCTTAAACCCTTGAAAACTAACAGGAGTAAATATATGAAAATGTAAATAAACTAATGTCATCTTCTGAGAAAATTTTTCCTCAGAAGATGCAATTAGTTTATTTAAGATGCCATTAATTTTTTTCTCGGAAATTTCATTTTGGAAATAATGCTAGTAAATGAAAACTGCTCTGAAGGCATGTGCTACTGTCAGATTTCTAGTCCAAAGAGAAAGTAATGCAAATAATTAAAATTCATTCCTTCATTTTTCTTCCAAATGAATCTATGGGGCAAATAGTATGTTGTAAACATGATTTACAAATAATAAATGTGGGAAAATGCTAATTCAGAGAACAATGAATGCTTAAATAACTAACAATATTTATCATACTTGTATAAGCCATGCCTTTAATTATTATCTCTAATTAAAAAAAAATCCTGGAGTATAAGCTATACAACTTGTCTCTTATCTATGATTTTTTTTTTTTTTTCATTTTGGACATGTGAAAGCAGCTAAAATGAAAACTATGCTTATTGCATACTGAGACAAAACTTTATCATCCTTCAAAAGGAATGTGTTTCTGTGTTTAGCACCTCTTATTCACTGTTGGTTCTACTAGCTTAATTGCCTGCACTACTGGTATTGCTGTCACTGCTAAAAGTATCCCATAACATATCACTCTCAGCTCTGCCTAGAGCAGCAGTTTTTTGAACTTTTTTTATTCATGACCCTTTTGTATAACTGAGATTTTTCCATGACCCTAGCTATTAAATATGGAATAAAGATATAAGAATAAATATTTTCTTATAAATTAATTTTTTTGGTAAACTAATATACCTATTTTCTACTTCATCACTGCATTTTTGTGCTGCATAGCAAATTGGTAACATAAAGCATCTTTAAAATGTTTTTCATTATTTTATTCATTATTCATTTATTTGACATTTCATAATATATATTTTATTCATTATTTAACTTTTTTCATCATTATTCATCATGAAGCAACATTTTTGCTAGACATAAAACATCTTCATTTTTCGATGTTGATTTATTTTTGGATTTAATAAGCATTAAAGCTGAAAACATCATTTCACATTAAGTATGTTGTACTAAATGGCAGCAAAATATTTAATGCAATTTAAAAATTGTGGAAAACTTGGTTCTAGAGCTATGATCCAGAATTCAATTAGGAATTTTTAATCTCATTAATATCACTTCTTTAAATTCATTTATCTGAATTAAATTTTCCACAGTTTAAAAAATGCTGGTCCCACAGTTTAAGAAATCCATTAGATATTCTACACTTAAAAATATCTTTAACAATTTTTCAAGCTTAACATTCTCTATGAGAAGCCATTCAAACACATGCTACATATTTGGATATTTAATTTTTCCTTTTGGTTGAGATCGCTGTTTCCTCTGTTCATTATAAAGCTTCTAGAATGAACTTTTAAAGGAGTGATTAATAAGTAACATCAGAGGTTAAAAATGTATAATTTAAGCCTCCAGGAACTTAGTTCTAATCATTTGTATGTGCAAGCCACATGTCCAATTTTCATCTGCTTTATTGTAAAAAAGAAAAGGAAGATTTATACATGAAAGAGTATGTTATGTATAACTTCATTCTCTGCTGGACAGTACTGTTGATAAATGGTGAATTTGTGGATTAAGGTATTATTGTATGCTTTTCTGTGCAGTTTCATTAAATTTTTTACTAATCATTTTTCAACTTATTTCCAAATATTAGTTTTTAAAAAATTCACATGCAGCTATGTGTTTACAAAGTTATGAAGAGTTTTGACATGAAAAGAAATGCTGCCATATTTGAGCTTCCATGGAAATTTAGAGATCTTTTGTTACAACGCTTATCACTTTTTGAAGTAATTAAAAATGTGTAATAATTTTCTAAATGCTTTCTTCTTAGCCACATGAAGCGTTTGAAATAATTTACTGTAAAACACTTGTTAATTGTCAATATTGCTATGAACATTGTCGATGCTTTTTTAATATTTCAAATTAAGCTTTTAATATGATATTATGCATTTTACAAATATTTAAATTCCAATTTATATATTTCTTATTAGCTGCAGCTGGAAGGCAGGAAGTAATTCAGCCACCACCTCTCTCATATAAAAAATGGGGATTTCACGAACATGATAAACTTTATGATTGCGAAGCAGCAGGTAATGAAAGTTTTTTCTTATTTGTTGTTAATGTAATGTAAGAGCTTTTCATTGTTTTAATTAACATATATTTTCAAAAATATTTTAGTGCAGTTTTTAGTCATTAGAATTTGAAGATTATTGATATTGTGAAAAACTGTGAAGTTAATTAATTTTCAAAATTAAACTTTAAAATTATATCAAAGGCACAAGAGGTTTCAAAAGTTATAACTTCTGCAATAATGCGTATTGTAAACATATTTTATCCATTATACTTTTAATGGTGTAACAACCTGAAAGTTATGAGCCAGTTTCCCTTAGAAAGCCCTCTCTGATAACATCCACAGCAGGCAGGTAGCCCTCATGCACTTTTCCATACTCAAAGAACTTAATCACCTGAAAGCATTTTAGTATTACTGCAGAATTTTTTATAAATAATGCACATTTTCATTTTTTGTGTGCATTATGTCATACGTCAGACATCAAACTGTTTCTGAGAAGAATATTGATTAAAATTCTAAGTAAATGTCAACTTCAGCATATTTTATGTAAATAAAATTTCAAATTAATGACTTCTAATAATCAGTCTGTAAAACTGTTCATTCTTGGAAATATTAAGCATCTCTGTTGGCTGCCCTGTTGGTGTGGTGATAGAGGAGGTTGTTCAAATCCCTTAGAAGACATGGATGTCTGTTAGTGTCTTTATGGCATTGGGACACTTAAAATGCTGTCAAACTGAAAGTTTTCTCTAAAGGTTGGTGGTAGAGGAAGAAGGGTAGGAGACTAAGAATATGTTGTACTTTATTATCATGATGAAAGTTCGAGATCCAAGGAAGAGTATCTCTATGTGTTATCATCCCCGAAGCTTTATTGTTTCTGTGAATTTTGCTTCAAAGTTCTAGATGCTAAAAAGACTAGCTCCGTTATTTTATAGAAATATGTGACAGTCTGCTTATTATCCTTGATGTTTTACATTTTCAAAACTAAAAGCTTACTTAAATTAAAACTTATTTACTAGCTAATTTAAATTAAAATTAAGACCATAAAAATACACCAAATATCATCTAACAAATAATTTAATTTGTCTAAAACATTGGATGACCTAGTACATGCTCTGTCCCACTTCTACATAGCACTGGTAATAATAATAAACAAGTTACATTTAAACAAAGTATTACTTGTGAGCTAAACCTGAAGATCTTACTGCAGTCATTCCGAAAATTAAGGAAACAGAAACTAATGGCCCTGTTCATAAAATGTTTCCTTATTTGCTTTAATTTTTCAAGTATAATACTTATACTACTTTTGTCACATTACTAAAATATTTCAGTCTGTATTTCCTTTTATTGGCTGCTGACTTTTAAATTATGAACGGATCTGAAAATTTCCCTCCACCATCTTTTTTTATGTTCACAAAGTAGACATTCATGAAGGAAATTTGAATGAAAGGTAGATTTAATAAATAAACAGATAAATGAAAATCAAAATAGCTGCATCATATTTTTAACATGGTAAGTGGGAAAATGAGGACCAATTATGAAACTTTTCATGCCGCTTTTGAAGTATTTGCATTTAGACTATCATACACAAAAAGATAGTCTTTTATTTAAAATATAATGAAAACTTTGTAACTGATGAGATTTAGGTATTATAATTAATAAATCAAGTTATCAGTTTGCTTTATGTAGTTGATGTTCAGCTTTTTTTTATTTCAGTGGCTATAGTAAGGTATGTGGGGATACCGAATTTGAGAAAATCAGATTAAAGGAATTAGCAAAAATTAATTGTTTTGCTTTATTTGATTATGGCAAAGCACACTGGGCTATCTGCATAAGAAAAAGGTTGCATTCATGGAGAACTTTTTAAGGAAAACTAGCTCATATCCCCATTACTTTAATGGGGGGTATAAGTCAGATTCTGTTAAAAATTTCCCATTTTCATGGGGAAAAACCATGAAAGTACATGTATAGCTAGCCCATTTACCAAGATGCAAAACCAAGTTCAACTAACAGTATTCAGTGGCTTTAACACTCAGTCACTGGTAGACTAGCAAAAATTAAATTTGGACATTAATTTGTGAAACATAAATTTGGGGGATAAAAAAAAATTATATTTTCAATAAAGAGAAATAAAATGTGAATTAAACATTAACATAGCATGCTTTGAAACTTAATATCATCCAGGGAAAAAGAATTTTTAAAAAATATTTCCTTTTCAAATAAAGACTTAAAATATTAGCATTATTTAATAATCCTAATCACGAATAACTCTATGAATCTAAGGTGTAAGGGTAGCATTTTAGTAGCTGTAATTATTCATTTTATCTGATTTTTGTAAATCCTCTTTGTATCTTATCTGTATTTACTCTTATCTGTATTTACTAAATTATCTAGCTACATCAAGCTCAAATTTAAGTTGCTGTTAAAATGTGGAAATCGAGCAATGTGCAAATTATCTGGGTATTCTGCATAGTAACTGTGTAATTAAGCTGCAAAAAGTTGTTTCATTTCCCATATTAAGTAGTTAATATGCACATTATCTACTAGGCACCCAATAGAACTAAAAATATCATCATGCAAATAACAGCGATCTTTGGGGTATGCCTAAATCACTAGTCAGATAAATAATTCTATAGTGCTAAGTATTAAGAGAAAAACACTGTATTTTTATTTCATAAAGCTATAGATAATTTCATGTAAATTATCAGCAGATTGCAAATAAATTGTACTGCAATTGTTGAAACATAATAATATTTATTAATTGTTTGATTAATTTAGTGTAATGCCATTTTTTCTCATGTAGCTTTCCTAGCTTTTTTTTGCACCAGTTTCTGAAAGTTTAAAAAATATTTACCTAGTTTTCCCTTTTATTAATGTGTTCAGAGAGACATTTTATTTTAGTTTACCTAGATTACTTTTCATTTATTATGTTCTGACTGTAACCACATCCTTCAGAAATTAAATGATTTGCATAATTTTCCCCTCTTGATTTTTGCATGATAAAAATTAGTGAATAAAAACAAAAAGGGGGGATATGTGCAGAAATATGCTAATAATCAGATTGTAAGTAAAATATGCTAACAATGGTTGAATCAATGGATTATTTATTCAGTATTTAAAAAATCAAATTGATAGAATCAATCATTGAATGAAGTAGAGTACTGTAAATCAGTTAAGTGATTTAAATTTATTATAACGAAATGAATTTGCAGAGAACATGAGAAAATTATGATTCCTGATAGTTGGTGACACTTAGAATTAAGTTGTTATTGACGTTTGCAACAAACTTATGAGAACGTGATGCCGAAAACAAAACACTAATGACAGGGGCTTTAAAAAGTGGATAGAAAAAGGGAGGAACCAACTTTTTTACTAACAGAAGAACTTTTTTATTATCTTTACAATTCAGTATATGTTAATGCACACATTACCTAGGTAAAGTGCAGAAAACTCTTATTTTGTATATGGTTCCACTCTAACAAAATCAGGTAATTTGCAGATTAACAAGAACTTTTGAAATGTATTTGTAACAGATACATTTTCTCAATTTCGAAGGGTTTGTAGTCTCTAACAGCAAGAAATGCATTATAAATAATATGTTGAGGTAACTTGAAAAATTACTAGTAGATGGGATTACTTTACCAGTTACTTCGAATTCAGTCTACTCAAATGTTTGCCAAAGTAATTTTTGAATGAAAGATAGTGCCACATTGTCTTTAAATATAAAATATTGATGTTTTTAAACTTAATATTAAATCGAAATAGAGATTTAGGGCAACAAGTAAATTACATCTGCATTCTAGCAGAATAATTTTATTAAATATATAAATATATGTAAGGAAAATAAAGAATGCGTAAAAGATTAAATTAGCAACGTAAATTTTCCTTCTCAATTCTAAAAGTTTTATAGTCATAAAACTGAGATAAATGAATAGTATTTTATAAGTTGAAACTGGTTATTTTGTAATTGTCTCCTGATAATTTTTTGTTACCTCAAATTCAAAAGTTTTTCTTTGAATGGTGTTTCTTCTGTGTGGGTACTGAAAAATTTCTAGGATTTACTTATGCACTACTATAAATTTTAGAATATTGTATTATAAGTTGTTGTAATATTGTAAACAGGCAACTTAAAACTATTTTACTTTTTCAAAGTTTGCAGTTGAAGTTTGCTTTGTTTTTCAAATTTTATAGCTCTATGAATTGCGTAAAAGTCTGAATTTCTCGTAATCAAATTTCTTTTTTTTTTTAGCACTAATACCTTGTTTTCCTACTTTAGGTGTTATGAGCACCACACCTTTTGATCACCTCGTTACAGAATCCATTCGTAAAGGCTTTTATGGCGCTGTGAAACCAACTGTTCCATCTAATTCGCTTCTTGTAACAACTGGGTGTAATCCATATGTTGGATATTATCATGCATCAGAGGTTTGAATTCATTTATTTCTTTTTAGATAATATTTTGTCATTTAAAACTATTTTTTTTAACTAGAAAACTCCTTCTTTTTTATATTTGATGTAGTAATCAAAAATGGATAAGTGTTTTTTTATCAAGTTATTGTTTCTATATATATTCAGTTATATACAGTAAACTCTTACTGAACTTGAGGGTTATGTCAGATTAAGAAAGTATGTATAACCTAAATATATAAACAAACCTAAATATTATTTTCGTTAAAAGGGGAAAATGAAATAAATGTTAATTGAGAGGACTTTTATTTGTGCCTAATGAGTAAATATATGATATAATCGTTTTTTTAAGTAGCTGGTGGCTTTTGCTTGGGGGACAGCGTTTGTCACAACTTTTTGGAAGTTTTGCAGTGAACAGTGCTGAATTTTTCAGTGCTTCTCACAAAGTTTCCTCTTCTTCCTTTATTTGAGTTGATCTCCAGTGCAAATTCAGACAATTCTTTTGCTGTTTTTAACAATTTGTTTAACTTCTTGCAAGTTAATGTCGCTTTATTGTCTTCGCTTATCACTGCTTTCACTATCAGTAGACATGAGGGACATATATATATATGTCATGATATATATATGACATGAGAGACATATATATGTATTTTAATTCAACTTTCAAATGTCTTATAATATTTTAACTTCCTCTTGTCACCCCTTTTTATTCGATTTTAATAAGCACTAGCAAATATATACCAGCAATGTATGAAATGTGGCATTCTTTAGAATCCCTAGGCATTATATAAAATACCGAAAATTGAACAGAAGTGTATAAAAATATTCAAATTTCATATATTTCCTACGCATTCTATAGAATGCCAAATAAGAAACTGGCAAAGGATAGAACACATCTCTGATATTTGTTTTGAATATCCGTTTATTTAATATATTCATACATAAGACATACATTTAATACATTCATTGTATAATTCCATATATTTCATACATAGTTTTCTTTAATAACAGAGGCATAAATTTTGTTTTGTAAAGCTTTCATTTTTTTCCCCTATTTTGAATAAAAGTTTTGAATTGTACTCTTTCACTATTACTTTAAAATAACATTTATGCTTTTGAGGAATTCCTATCTTTTAAATACGCCTTATCTTAACCTTTTCTTAGGGAAAGTATATAATAATTTTCATATTTTATACTTTGCCTAAAAATACAGAGTATTCTTAAGCCTAGGTGTTCTGTAGAATGCCGGCATTTCATACATTGCTGATAACATATATAAAGCAGTATAATTGCTTGAAGAATATTGCTCCTTAAGAAAATGAAATTCATGTCCATATTATTTCTCAGAATGTGCAGCATATTTTATTAAAATCAGTGCCAATCTGAATTTGAAATTCTCCTGAATTTAAAGCTGACTTATTTCTTTTGCATCTTTTATATTTAAATTTGCTATAAATGCTAACATATGTCTGGCATGTCACTCACATTTGAATGCTATTATTATAGGGCAGCAGCCAGTTACTTTTAACAGATGTTGTGCAAGCTGTTGCTTCAAAATTGATGAATTTTATATCAAATTACAATGCAAGGTAAATTGCTTCACCTGTTATTTACACTTTTAATATAAAAAATAACTTATATTATGCTTTAAAGGGCTTCAAATTCTGACTGTTAACAGTAATTTATATGCATGTATTCAGCAAAATATGTAGTGCTGTTTTCTTAAAAATACATGGCAGCACTTTGATGCAGTTAAATGATTTTGTACAGATGAAAAGGTGAATCTCAAACTATCGATATTTATCATTAGCTGTCTAACATTATTGACGTATGAAATGAAAATGTACTTCAGCAATTTAAAGTACAAATTTTAGAAATTTTGCATCAAAATTCTGTATTCCTATGGAAATTTTACTGCAGTTTCTTCTGTTGCTGGAAAATTCTACAGGTGCACATTTTAAAATTAAGTGTAAGGGAAAAAACATCATGATTTGTTTATGAAAACTGTTGGGACATTGAATACCACAAAAAGAACACATTTGAAAATGGCAACATTACTCAACTGAAGGATTATTAAGAGTATAGTTGTTTGAAGAATGTTTATTTGCATTGTTGGCAACTTTTACTGAGGTAGTTGCAATACTACATAAGTACTAAAAATATATCAGCACCACTGGGAAGTCATAGATTTGCCCAAGAAATTTATACTTTTTATATACTAATGTGCATACTTAAAAGGATGTATTATTTAAAGTTTGTATAAAAGGAAGTAGGCACATTCAGAGACATCACAGAAACCTGAAAAAGTGAAATTGGGAGAAGGATTAGGTTAGGTTGAAAATTGCTAAGTAATTGGTGCTTAAATTGAGAAAATGTGTGCATGAAATTACAGCAGTGTTAAAAGTGACTTTCAGTTATGCGTAATATTAGTGCAAAAGGGAAAGCTTCAGCAGTTAAGAATGTCAGTAATGTAATTGATGGACAAGAACCATACGATACTTTGTAGTGAAACATAACCTTATATAATTAGCCGAAAATGTTCTTGAAAAATTCCACTTTACACCTGGATATGCTGCTAGTACAATGACTATGATTTCAATTTTAGTCATTTTTGGGAGAGAAACTGCATATGAGTCAGTGATCTCAAATAAAAATTGTATGCTGGCTGAATGCACTATCTGGAAGCCAAAAAATTTTTTTTAACTAAATATTTATCAAAACTAATATTATTAGGTGGGAAAAAATAAAAACAAAAAATAATAAAGCTAACAATTTTTTTTTTAAAATTAAAAATCTGAAAGACTTTAATGATTGCACAAGAGTAATATGGTTTATCAGTAGAGATTATCGATAGAAACATTCCAGGTAGAATAACGAACACTTACAGGGAATGAAATAAATATGCATTTAAACTAACATGGAAACATTTAATATCTTCTGTACTATGTCTGTGAAAAAATATGTAATGTAATTCTATAAAAATATTGAAGGCTAATAATTAGGTACTATATAGTTTCACATATAAACCGAGGATTTTGGAACTTTTTCTGAAGCTAAATTAAGGGGGCTGGCTTATATAAATATCTACTGATCTTGCAGAAAACTAAGTATTTTTCTGTTAGTCAAGCACAAGTGATAAATCTCTAAATATCACACTTTTTTATTTCTTAAGTTTATGAAAAAAAATTTTTTTAATGCAATTAGGTATTCATTTTATGAACGTTTTATTTTTGAAATTGTTTATATTACTGGTTTGTGTCATTGCCAGAACGAAAGATCTTTTGGCAAAATTTTTACCCAGCTTTTTCCACTCTCGAATCTATTTTTCATTTAGGGAGGACTGAGCACCCATAGCATGGTTAGAATTTTTGGCAAACATGATCACGTGTAATTTGAAATTTGTTGTGCAAGATGTTCTCTTCCTACTCATCTTTCAGATAAAAATAAAATAGGCTAACACAGCTACCACAGATTTTATAACAGGCAAACTAATATATGGAATAAATGAACTAGTTTCAGATAGGGTTACTAGAGTTAAAAGTATCATCGTTGGCATCTGGCATTTTACTTAACAGTGATTTAATTGGAAAAATATTCCACTTGTTTTCCCTGCTTGGCAACATTTTTGCTCTCTTAACGACATGTTTGAACTACAAGATTTTTTTTTTCATTTCATCTTATATGCAAGTTTTGAATTTTGTATAAATTTTTGAAGAAAAACTTTATTATCGGCTTATATTTGGAGATATATGGTATTTCATGAATTGAGTGCACTTTTATTGAAATCAGTCAGATTAAAAAGTAAAATAATATTCTTAGAAACTGCATCTTTTAAATAGGTTAGTTTGTTCAGCAATAACAAATGGATTAAATTTGATAGATAAATCGATTAAATAAATATCTTACATTTTATCGAATGGCTATAGACTTGAATGTAAAGTGAAACAACACAAAAATGACACTTCAAGACCTTTTTGGATTATAATTATTATGCAAAGCAAAAAAAAAAATTTCTGTTTATTTTCTGTCTAAAATCTAAAAGAAATTTCTGTCTAAAATCTATCTGCAATAAATTGCTGTTGGTTTCACTTTTTAATTAAGATATCATTTAAATATTGAATTTTCTTTGTGTTGTGTATTTCAAGTAATTCTAATGCTTTGAATTAACCGTTAAATAACTTCAAATGAAACTTTGAACTTCAAATGAAAATAAACAAACGGCAAAATCTTTCCAAAGGGATGAAACTTGCTAATAAGTATTGACGACTAGTTCTCATTTTTTTATTTACTAAATTTTCCTTTGAGGCAAACAGAAAAAAATACTTGTATGTAAATAATTATAAATTTATTTATTTCTTATTTATTCACTTAGAGCAACTTGCAGTGTTTAAATTTTAATAAAGGTAATAACTCTTCTTGTTCTTTTCGTAAACTTAATTTTCAACTGCTGAAAGCCGTGGTTAATAAAAAGTTTCAATAGTTGGCATGGGTGAAAGAATAAATGTATATTTTGTTGTTTTTCATTAACATTTTGCATTTTCTTGTGTTTGTGCATTTTATATTTTTATGTTGCACTTATTGTGTAAAAAAACTGATGTCTTAAAATATATATTATTGATTTTTAAAATATATTAAGTAGTTTAGTGTATTTTCTCCTAATATATATATATATTATAATTTCTTTCTTACTGCAGGATATAGTTATTACAGTAGATACCAGTAAAAGTGATAGCAGTTAATGTTATTTGGATACTGTTGTCGAATGGCCAAAGCCTCACCCAATAGCATGTGAAAACATGGAAAGTACATTGCTTATTTTAATCAACAGTTTAGTTAATATTATCAAACTATTACAGAAAAAAATTTTTAAAACTGAAATAAAGTTTTCAAATAAAGGATGAAGTCACCGAATAAGGTCAAAACAGATTATAAAAATTGTTAAATGATTGAGAAATGTTTTCAAGTAAGGGATTAAGTTACCAAGGAAATTGTCACTTTTAAGGGCGATTAGACAAAACTCAAACTCTCATATGACCTTCAGGAGCAAAATAATTTCTGCTCAATTTTTTTCTTTTCCATATAGGGAAAAAAATTCCCTAAAAATGTAGATCAACTTCTGATCTGTATTTGGCTGTTGGCCCCTGTAAAATTTCATCAACTCCCAGGGGATGACTATCGACTACCATTGGTAATCCCTTTTCAGATAATTCAATGCTTTGTAACAGTACTTTTGTAGGAGAAGTTTCTACTTTCGATTAATTGGAACATCATTTGCAAGTTAGGCATACAAGAATCTAGTGAGTAGAGTGGCCATTGTCATTTAAGTCCACTCTGTACGGCTACATTAGAAGCCACTTAATGTGATCACAGTTAATGTTGCCATTCAGATACTGTTATCTGCTTTTGGAAGTTCTTTCCATTTGTATGCAAAAACATGGAAAATACATTGCTTAACAGGAACAACAATGCTCTTAATAGGATCAAATTGTTAAAAGTTTTTTTTTTTTTTTTTTTTTTTTGATTAAAATCACTAAATAAGGTTTAGAATAGATTATAAAAATTGCCAAGTTAGGGGTTAAGGTGCGAAACATCTTGGTTTTAATTTCAGTCAGCCATTTAAAATTAAGAAAAAGGCAATCTTAATTTGACATAAATTTTAAATAATGCTGTTGATTTTGCGAACGATCTGACACAAGTCTTTCTTCTTCAGGAGTAAGAGAAATTCTGCAGAATTTTTTCCTTTTCTTTTGAAAAAAAAATCTCCCAAAACATCAACAATTAAATTGTTTTTGCTTAAATTTTACATTGGCATGCTCTCTTCAAATGAAAGATCCCCTCTGAATATTAAGATTAGAGCTAGAGCATCAGTCAACTAATCTTCAGAAACATTACAACAATGTTGAAACATTATGAATAAACAAACTTTTGCATTAAAGCCATCATAAACAATTCATAAACAAACTTCTGCATTTACTTAAAATGCTGTGAAAATACCTATTTATATGTTTTTTGACATTCTTTTATTGCATTAGTTAAATTTAATTTTTTTAAAGATATTTTTTCTTGTCTATTACTTTAACCAGTCAGTTAATATTATCAAAACAGCCATTGACAAATGTCATCACATTAAGCAATACCTTCTATAATTCTAATTGTGAAGATTTACAGGGAACCCATATTCTATTTATTCTGCAAACGTTTTCAGATAATATATATTTATGTTAATAAATAAGATAGTATTTTAATAAAAATTTTTGTTTTTACAATTGATTATTTCCCTGTCCTTATCTCATAAAGTCTCTATTTTTAATATCCTAAAATTTTGAAAAAATTAACTTTATTCAGAAGAGTAAAAAATTAAGAACCAACAAATATCATTAAGAATTAAAATTTTAATGTTAAAAATGACTAAGATAATTTTACACCTTGGAAAGAGTAAACAGATGTGATAAAATGTAACCGAAGTAAAATAAATCATTTTCTGAAAAGAAATATTTTAATCACTCCCTTTAACACATATTTAACACAAATTTAGTTAAAAGTAATTACAACACTTTGTGCAAGTTATTAATTTTGGGTTGCCTAATTTTGCATTTAAAACAGAGTGTATTAATTAAAGCACAAAAATAAACATGATAAAAATTGAACGCAATAAAAATGAGACATATAATTTTAATCAAGAAGTCTGAAAATGGGTAAGGAATAAATTATTTGTAGTAAATAATTAATTAGCTTCCTTTTCAAGATATCTTACTGTTTTTCTTACTTTAAGTTTTAAACTTTTTCAATTCTTTTATGCACATAGCTTCGATCTGTGAATCACTCTCAGTTCTCATTCATGCTTATAAGTACTGTGTACATCAGAATTAATATTTCCTTACTATTTTAAAACGATTTTCTGAAAACAATGAGAATTTCTTTTTTCTGTTTTTATGTTGGGTATATTTTATCTGATGTTAGGCTACGAGAACGAAGAAACAAAATCGATATACTCAAATTAACTGTTTATATACAATTTAATTGTGTAGTTTTTAAAAATTGTTCAAGAGTTTTACAGTTCATAGCCATATGTGGGTAAAGAATTAAACAATACTTTGAGATACACTTTTGTAGCTCATTGTGATTGCGCTATAAATAACTAAAGAAAATTTATTAATGAGACTTTATACAGTGTAAGCCATAGAACATTATTATTTTTTTAGAACTTTTTTCAAATATATTTATTTATGGTAAGTATTTTCAAATGAAAGCTTAATTTATATTATTATTTCTTGGCTTCTATTTGCATTTTATTTATTAATCCTTTATTAATTGTTATATTTATATAGTGGTCTTGTAGGAGGCTTAATGGGTTTTAATCAACCAAAAGACCAAAAAACTCAACCAAAAATTGAACCTGCTACTATTTTACCTTTGAGGTAAGTTTAAAGTTCAATTTCAATCTGTTTATTTCAGCTTTATGCTTTATTAAAATATTCAACTAAATTGTTTTTATTTTTTAAAGGTTTGGTTTATATGATAAACGAAGGCAAGGAATTTCAATCTCATTATCGCCTAATAAGTGTTTAGCCGCTGTAACTGATGCATTTGGGAGAGTCATTTTATTCGACATTTTTAAGGGAGTAGCAGTTCGCATGTGGAAAGGTTTGTTGCATATTTATGTTTTTCAAACACAAATTTTTGTAAATTTATAAATGAACTAGTGTTCAAAAGATGGACGCTAAACAGGAATACACTCTGAACAATGCAAAAATTAATACATTGCAATAAATAGGAAGTCTGTTAAATAATGAAACAAGAATGCTATCAAGAGAAAAAGAGCTAATATTGCAAAAATTAATACATTGCAATAGGAAATCTGTAAAATAAGGAAACAAGAATGCTATCAAGAGAAAAAGAGCTAAAATTGCAAAAATACAGGATGAGCTGTGACTTTTTCCCCCACTTAAAGGAAATTTTGAAGTGGGACAGATGTTGCTGCACACTACATAAAATTCAGCAGTAAAAATTCTAAAATTTTTAAAAGGAGCAAATTTTTAGAACTCACAATAAAGTGTTGCTGTGTATGTTTCTATTTTTTTCAGTCTTTTATCTATTCATCCTATCAGTTTAGTTTTCTTAGGAAGATGACTTACACAGTTTTTTATGACTTATTATTATTATTTATTATTTGTTTTTCTTTTCTTTTCATTATTTATTATTATTGTTTTCTTTTATTTTTATTATTTATTAGTATTGTTTTTTATTTATGAAGCATCAGTTTCTACATAAAATTCAACAGCAAAATCATAAAATATTTAAAATGCCTTTGAAATTCTTGATACAATGTTAAAGTTACCAGACATTTTGTTTTTATTTGTTGTATTATTTCTTTAAAAATAATGCATGGCAATAACACTGAATGTTAATGTCTTTTTGTATTGACATACATTTTTTTTTATATTCACCATATTATTTCTTTAAAAATAATATATTGTGATAATATTTGGTGGCAACATCGTTTTATTTAAAAAGTGATATGGGATAAATGCAGACAAAAATGTAAGGGGACAGTGCTACAGACAAAAAAAGTGAGGTTCTTCATTCATTTTATTTCAGTTTCGTAAAACTGAACTAAAATGAATGAATAACTAAATTTGGATAAAAACAAAGTATTTATTCCCCATAATATATCTCTTAATATGCTATATACCTTTAGCATATGAGCAAGGCATGTGTAAAACTACGTAAATATTTTCTCCAAATTGGGGGGGGGGGGGAGTTTTGCTGCTGCTTGCTCCCAGGTCATTGAATTTTGCTAATTATTTTTACAGTATATTATCTTATTCTATATGAAGATCTTTTGGAAGCAAATTTCAAGATGTATATTTAAATTATTTCACTGTACTTACTTGAAAATTAGACTCTGTATATTTTTGTTCTAAAATTTGGTAGGGTTTTTTAATTGGGTTTGTTTGGTTTATTTGACTAAGACAAAGCTTGCTAGAGTTATCTGCCTAAGGGAGAAGGATACTTTCAGGGAAACCTTTGTAAGGGAAAATGGTTCATATCCATGTTGCATATGGGGAAAAATATGAAAACAGCCATGTAAGCCAGTCTGTTTGCCTTGAATCGAAACCAAGTCAAACTACCGATGCTCAGCAGCTTTACCACTTGGCCACTGATGAGCCTCTTATAACTGGGTATTTTGATAAATGAATGATGAATGAATTTTAGAATAACAGAAAGAATTTTAATTATTGTACTATATAAAATAATTACAGTGTTTAATTACTAAACCACATCATTAATTACCACATAGTTATCTACTTGCATAATTTTCGCTTAGCACAAGGTTCTGAAATTTTATTTTTTAAGTGTTTGAATAATTTTCTCCTTCCTCAAGAAGTTCAGAAAGTAAGCTAGCTACCCTAAATTTTAAAATGGATTCATCCAAATACTGATTGTTTTGGTCTTATGTATTAATTTGCTTATGGAATCTGCATGTATGGTCTTTGATCAATGAAGCAATAATTGTGAAGATTTTGAAGTAATTAAAGATATCTAATGTACGTGATGGTTCTGAAGATTATTGATTATACATGAGAAGACAGATTGAATGATGACAAAGACAGTGACTACAGATAAGCTGGCGATTATCTGAAACAGTAGCAGACAATACAGATAGCACTTCCAGTGACATTAAATTAGCAGTGGACAACAATAAGAGGAGGCGAGATTCAAAATATTGGGAGTATAAATTACACTACCGTATCAGACAGTGCTATGTTAAAATTATTGTGTGTTCAAAATGGAATCAAGTTCTTAAAAAAAAAAAAAAAATTGTTATAGTTATCTGTAGTTTTTTTATGAATATTTTTTAAAGCTGTTGTGTTCTTTCTGTAACTGTATCCTTCTTAAATTCAATATGCAAGTAAATATGCTATGTATGTGTGTATATATAGATTACTCAGCTGCTGTCAATTATAATAGTTACATCTAGCCTAGCAATTTCTGTTTAGGCATGCATATAATATTATGATCACTGACATGCCTGAAAACAAATACAAATAATATAAATATTATTCAAATATTTTTTGAATATTGTTATTGAATTCCTGAAGTCCTGCATGTTTATATACGATAGTGTGGAAAATACATCACTTGTTGTGGTCAACTATTCTGTTAATATTGTCAAAGCATTATAGAATATTTTTTTAAATTGAAGTATGTCTCCAAATAAGGTAAAAATAGATACAAAAATTGACAAATAAGAAAAAAATGTTACCAAGTAAGGAAATGTGTTGCCAAACAGCTTATTTTTGATTTTACTTAATCGTTTAAAATTGGACAAAAAGACAGCTATAGTTTTGGCTTAGATTTTGAACAACTCTTACAATTTTGAGGATGAGCAGACACAGATCTCTTTTCTTCAGCAGTGCAAAGATTTCTGTAGAATTTCTCCCTCTCCCCTCCCAAAAAAAAGAAAAAGAAAAAATTCTCCTGAAAACATCTATGCCAAACTGAAATGGCTTTTTTCCCTATTTTTAAATGTTGTATTCATGTGTTCTCTTCCAATGACTGAGGGCTGCCTAAGGGTATAGCATTTGTCAAATCATTTCCAAAAATGTTATGAACATTTCATAAATGAAGTATTGGATTAAAGACATTATGAGCAATTCATAAACACATTTTTGAATTCTACTAAGAATAATTTTGTGAACAATCATATTTATATGCTGTTGCATTCATATCAAATGAGTTAAATTCCATGGATTCCAAAACTGCCATAGACAAACATAATCACATTATATGACACCTGCTGTAGGTGAACAATGTGTCAGCAAAAACAATGCCCTTGAACTAGAATTAATGGCACCCTGTTTCAAGGAAATTATGAAAGAAGAGAGGTGGAGAGACCAAAATTCTTTTTCTCAGAATTACCAGAAAGCGAAATAAATATTCATCTACTTATTTCTACTTATTATGCTAAATAAATCTCATAAAATATCTACTTATTACAGAAAATAAGTATTCATTTACTTATTTCTTAAAATTTACCATGAAATTGTGTCATATATTATCATGGAATGTAGTATCATTTGTATTATAAATATATATATATATATATATATATTGGAGATCTTATATTTGAGTAAATAATGGTAATATTAGTTAGTCTGCTGAGTTAACATAAACTCTTGTTAATTACGTAGTTTCCATATTTTAGTACATTGTTTGTTTTTTATTGTTAAACTATCATTTTCATGATGAGCATAATTAATAAAAAGAAAAATTTCTTCTCTCTTCCATCTAGGTTACAGAGATGCTCAGTGTGGCTGGGTCGAAGTCGAAGATTCTATAATGAAGGACAAAAAGGAAAATTCTAAAAGAAATAGACGTGTTTTCTTTCTAGTTATTTATGCTCCCAGGCGAGGTATATTAGAAGTAAGTGTTTTAGAGGAGCTGATTTTAACTTTTATGTAACATTTTCAAATGTAGTATAATCATTCAAAGGTACTGTACAAAGTCAGAAACCCAGATTTCCAATGTCCGGAATTATTCGAGCCTCTTGACCATAAACAATAAATAAATTAAATAATTAAAAAAGATAAAATTTTTCCCCCCTCTTACAAAATGTAGGAATGTGTAATACTCAACAAAAAGGAGCAAGTGTATTATAAATAATGTGTAATACTCAATAAAAAGAGCAAATGTGCCGTAAATGTGATTTTTTTATCAGAGTAACTGAGATGCCTGCATGTCCCTTTCAAACAAATGCTTTCTGGGGAGTAGTACTATGATTGGTAACAATGCTTTAATTGATGTTGGCCTGAATCACACTTTTGGTTCTTGATGGTTATTGGAGATAGGATTTGAAGTACATATTTGCTCTTGGTATGATCTCTGCCAGTACTAATTCTGTTGTCTAGTACATCCCTAAATTACAAAAAATTTGCCGTCCTTGAATTCCGCTGCCCTGTGCCTCTCCCATATTCTTAAAATTTTGCTATTACTAATTTTTTTCAGATTGACGTTCCTCTAGATTCTAAAATCTTTGTTGCTTTTGAATTCTCTCACCCATTCTTCAATCTGAGATAAACAATAAGTGAGGCCACAATGTCACCATACCTACATGCCATCTTATTGAATTTAAGTGAATGATCTAAAATCTGGAAATTTCTAAGACTCTGAATTGCTGAAGTCTGATGATTTTGGGTCTTTTACTTTTTTCTGCACTAATTCATTATGAGATGCTCAGTATTAAAAGTATTAATCATCTTTTAATATTCTTCTTTGAGTACTTTTCTTTTAACCCTTTCAGCATTACGGCCAGATTATTCCATCTAGAAGGCTGCCTTCTATATTCATTACACATGAAAATTTCTGCTTCTTTTAATGTATCTGATTTCGGTGTGGATGTATATTGAAAGAAAAGAAATCAAGGTACAAAATGAGAGATTCATTTTAAAATTAAAATCAAGGAAATACCACTAATTCATGACATTTTGAGGAACTTCGAAATTTCAGGGGTAAACCCATAACGCTCGGAGGGTTAAAGCCATACCACTTGGTGCTCTTTTGTTCTGGTGTATGTCCTTGCTGCCAGGTGCCCCAGTTTGGTTTGGATTCTTTCCGGGTTATGAACCTCTTGCACAACTGTGGTTTAATCTAACCAATGTAGTAGTTCTCCCCCCCTATGCAGTGGATTTAATGACTTAGTGTTTCCAAGAGCAGGTGGCTATCTTGTTTCTTCAAGAAATATTGTTTACAAGGAAAATTTATATTCAAATGACCTTCTTATAAAATTGAAATGCAACTCAGAAGGCAAATTGAAATCCAGAAGTTTCGACTGTGTAAAGCTAAACCCTACCCTGTAATTGTTTGAAACATCATTCTGTCTCTAGATAACAAATTATTCATTTATAAATGCATCCTGCATCCCGTGTTATGTTATGTAAGTCCAATCTGGGTTTGTTCATGTACAAAGAATTGGAAAAACTGTTAACAACCGAGAACGGTGTTCTGTGGCAGATCACAAACTTCCCTAGTATGTCAGAAACAGTTTTTTTCATGAGAAGCTAAAAGTAGGGCAATTAAGGACACTAGTTCATAAGTTTTATCACAGCCAAGGGAAAATTCATAATTCTGCCATAAAGATGTAGCTATTAACATTGAAAGGCCATTCTTAATATCCAAATGTGTAATTACATGTATCGTACTTAGCACTTTATGTTTTGTGCATATATGCAGGCTTTTTTCAGTAGTCTCTGTATTTTCTTATTTTAGTGTTGATGTATGTATTATCTTATTTATATGTCAATAATACTTTTCAAAGCACCAAAAGCTCATGTTTACTTGTTTCACTAATGCTTTGTGTGCAGTTTTAAGTCGCCAACTTGACAGTTTAGCCTCTTTGCTCCCAGTGTGTCCTATATGATATACCTCAGTTTTCCTCTGTGAGTCCAGCATATCGAATGTGATATGGCAGTGAAGCATTGCTGGTGCCTTACCATATTATATTTGATGCATTGAAATGAAATGTTTTATTTGCCATTTTAAATGCATATAAGTCATGTCAGAATGTTCTGAAACTTAATGTTTGTTAGTGTTTGAGTGTTAACCTTATTGCTATGAGTATTATTTACTATTTTATTTTCCAAATGTAAAGCGTGTGTTGCGTACAATTGCTTACATTTGGAGTTTAAAAAATGAGTAAGTGGCTTAAAATTATGCATAAGAATACGAAAGTAGCGTATATTTGGCAGGGATATTTTACCTTTTTATTTCATTATTGTATAGAAATAATTTAAATATGTAAATATGATCATTATTTTTTATATATGCATATTAACTTATTTCAAATTTTTGTTTTAGTTGTAAACGTTATGATCTTCTGTATATGTTCTAAGAAGTAGCATTAAATAAAAACCAGATTTTAATAGAATTATTTTTGTATGTTAGGTTTAACTGCAAAAAGTGTTTAGGCATGCAGTGGGCGCTTAGGGCTCCAAGGTTACGGATACACTAGGCAAGTACATTTTCCCGACATTAGGAGCAAAGAGGTTAATCTTATTGTCTAATCTTCCAGTCAGATTTGGTTTTGAAATTTTTCCATGCCAAGTTATTATTAAAAAAGTAATATTGTTATAAACATGTTTAGAAATATAAAAGTTATTGATAAGAATTTATTAGGAAGAAAAATAATCTTTATTCAATTTGGGGTAGGACTTTTGTGGCTCAGGTACCTAAGTGTGCACACCACTCCACTTAATGGAAATGGATGCAGAGCCTTCATTTGTGCGAGGAGGGAAAAGGTGTCCGAGCTCAGACAGGATTTGTCAAATCATGCATTTCTGTTTTTACTTCTATATGATTCACTTATTGTGATGTCACTGGTTAACATCTGTTGAGTTTCACAAACTGCAGTTTGAGTGTATTCATTGCCATATAATGGTTGATTGTCATTCCAGTATAATGGTTGACTCGAGTACAAATCATTTCATTCTAACATTAAAACTGGTGGATGCAGCAGAATTGTGGAGCAGGGTTCATAAGGTCCTTAAAATTCCTTAAGAGGCCTAAGTTTTTTTAGAAACAATTTTTGGTTCTTAAAAGTCCATTCAGCCAAAATTAGCAAAGTGTCCTTAATTTTACTTATCTGACGTTTCTCTGTTTCTATGACTGCTGCTTTATATGTGAATTAACATTTCAAAGCATATTTTATAGCAATTTATTGACAAATATACATTTGGGGAGTTATCGCTTGAATTTGTTCCTACTTCTAATGTAAACGGTCTCTAACCTGATTGAAACATAAACATTTTGAAATTATTTCTTTTTTGCTGATGAAGATTTCATAAAACTTACATAAAAAATATTTTCCTTTTTATAGTATGATTTTTTAAAAAGTTAATGGAATAAATTTTATAATTATGTAATAAATTATTATATAATTTTTGGAATATGAATTCTTATAAAATTAATTTGTCGTCTTTTTTATATTTTTAGATGATCATAGTTTTTTTTTTTTTTTTTTT
>KK121657.1:268727-279544 GCA_000611955.2 Stegodyphus mimosarum | reverse complement strand
CCATTTTTTTTTTTTTTTTTATGCCAGGATCCTGTAACTTTGAAAGTACTCTGTTGCATTTTGTGCCATAAAAGGAAAGTCCCAAACGTTAATAATTTTTCAAAATACAAAGAAAAACAGAATTTGTATTGTACTTTGCAAAAATTAAACTAGTTTATTGAGAATTATTTTGGCTTACATAAAAGTCATTTATGTAAACCCCCAGGGTGATGTTCTCATGATTATCCGTTTTTGGCCCTAAATCGCATTGTTTGGTGACAATATTACCTTTTAGAGTATAACAAACTCTGTAAAGAGGGTACGAATCACTTATTTGCTTAATTTATCATACAGATCTATTTCCTTAATTTATCAGAGAAAAAAAAATTTTTTTTTCTGAAATTGTAAAATATCCTGTTTGCGTGAACTTTCCAGTTAGTTAAATGCCAGATAGTTGGGCTTTTACTATAATTTGTTTTTTGTTGTTGTATTTTATTGCAATAAAAAGGTCTAGAATTTATTATTATTTTTTTGAACAAGCAAAAATTATTTCAGGTATGGTGTATACAACAGGGACCCAGAGTTGCTGCATTTAATGTTGGAAAAACTGGTCGGTATGTATTAAAACTTTTATTAGTTTTATTACAGTTATTCATCAGTTTTAATATCAATTTGATATGAGATAAATCCTCTTCTATTCTTTTGTTCTTCACTCATATCACAGTATGCACTCAGCAGAAAATGATAGCATATAAAGTAGTTTAAAATTACTGCAGTGGTTCTGGCGCGGTGATACAGATCTTAATGTATGCAATAGGGAAGGAACAATAGATCACTATGTATTTGACTGCCCACAAACATCAGGATACCATCTTAAAACATCAGGTTCCACACACTAGTGAGCGGGAACCACTAACACTAGTAGTAACAGATCTGCACAAAATAAGATTGGTTCAGTCATTACATACACTGCTACTTTCTACTTGGCCATGCCAAGCCATATGCAGCCTGTTACAAACACATCCTAAGTTTGCACAGCAATAAGAGTACAGCGGTACAATCCTTATGTTCAGTGCTGTTGCCCTGTGCATTTATGTATTGATATGTATATTTTCAGTTTAGTTATTTTCTCCGTTGCTTAACAACTGCACATATGTGTAGATAATATGCTGTCCTACATAAATTTATGCACTGCTTGCAATCTAACTTTGTTCATACAATGGTTTTACACTTTTGTCTTTTGTGGATTGTTTGAAATGATGCATGAGCTCAAGTCTTACAAGCATTGTGTCATCATTAATTAGTTTCTAAGCTATATATGGCCAGTTCAAAGAACTTATCTCACTACCATATTATCTTACAATGAGTTTACATTTAAACTGCATATGACTAACATCCCAGTCAAAGGTCAACTCGAGCAGTCACCTATTTAATTGTAACTGGAAGTCTGTTGGATATTTGCAGGGCCGGCAGAAGCGGGCCTTCTTTGCAGGTGGGCACTGAGCAAGAGAGGGGCGCCAACCAGCCGACGAAAGAGAGCTTTTAACAGATGGAGTGACTCATCCTTAAAATTGCGCATCTGCTTTTCGGTCACGTGATGCGTGATTCACAAAACTATAAACATTTTCTTTTTCTTACAGTCATGTGACTTAACGAACGTTAGTGGAGGATTTGGAAAGCTCAGAGCGAGCTATGTAACTTAAAACGCTCTTACATTTTATTTCATTCTTATGTGTTAAATCATTAATAAATTAGTGTTCGTCGTACTTAATGGTCTTCATTATATATATTAAAGCCCCGAGATTACTCTATAATGAATAAGAATAAATATGTATGTGTTAAAAGCTCTTTTTTTTAAAAAAAAATTTTTTTTATGGAAAAGAATGTGCACTTACCGGGGAAGAAAAATAAATGTACCACGAATGCTACACAGGATAGAGGCCATGGATGTTTGCACCCCACTCCAGCCCACACAAATACCCTGCCACTTATCCATCAATCGTTAGGTACAGTGTCACACAAAGAAGGCTGAGTTCTAAAAGCCATGAGAATCATGTTGTTGTTGTCGTGTCCATTACCACATGGAAGAATGATTGCCAGAGCCTACTCCGAAGAGAGGTTGGACTTCTATTTTTCCACCCCCAATTTTGAGGGAGAGCACCCCAGGTGGGGGAATCCAGCAGTCTCCTACCCCTCTCCTCTCCCAACAATCCATACGAGAGGGCTTTCGGCTCGCCGCATATTTAGAGTGCCACCATGCCGCACCGACACTATACATTTACAAACATGTTCATGCCTTTTCCGGGATTCGAACCCGAGCCCTTCAGCACGGCAGTCAGCGATGCTAACCACTATACCGGTTGGGTGGCTATGGGAATTCATGCTGTGAGCAAGTCTAATCTACGTAATACCATACTTATGACTATACACGCAGATGTTGTGCACTACTCAAAATACCCCTTCTGTGCACCTAGTACCATATAATGGTCATTTTTCATGTGCCTAGAAAGCCACGTGTTATGTATCATCTGTACATTCTTCTTCGTATTTATTGAGTGGTTGGCGAAGAAAATTTTCGATGCACAATAGCCTTACTACTATTGGAAAAGAAAAATCCATTTGATAAAGTATGTGCTTATTTTATTTAACTGTATATAATTTCTTTTTTAATCGATTTTATTATATTTTTATTTAAAATGTATATAATGAAAAATAGCTTTTTTTTCTTGAAAATTTCTGTGAAGGTGGGAAGGGGAGGAATGGATTATCCTTTTCTCTGAAGGCAAATTTGTCATTTTGCCATATATAAGAATGACCACAGGTGCCAACTTTTTGTTTTCTTCACAGGAGTTGGTGGATGGTGGCAAGATTTGCATGAACGAAAGTTCAAAGTCATATAGAGGATTTATTTTGTCTTTTGTAGGGAAGGGGGTTGCAGAGTTTATAGTCTAAGTTCAAATTCTCAACGTTTATACAATTTATTTAAGGATTAGACTCCCCAGTTAATCATCTTGGTGTGTTCGTGCATGCATTTGTACAGAAAGACAAAATTGATATAAAAAGCCGCTTGAGGTGTTTACCTATTAGGCACATAGGCAGAAGTGTCCTAAAAACAGAATTGTCTATATTGGTCATTTAAGCATGGGTTTACCCCAACACAGTAGAATTCAAACCAGATGTAAACATATATTTTTGCACAGATATGAAAGGGAATTAAAATGGTCTTCAAAATAATAACTTAAAAATAAATCCTCATGCATTTTATGTTCCTTGTGCCTTTCACAGCTTAAATTTAATGATTAATGAGGCAGCAAAGTGAATGCAAATACAGTTTATTTTTGACAATTCAAGAATTATACAATTTATTTTCTTCTCCTAAGTGATGGGCAGTTCTCGTGAAAAACATTTCATGTTTCACCTTAAAACCCCTTTCAAACACTCGATGGGAAAGCAAAATTGAAGCCATTCAACCTTTAAGATATCTACTAAAAGAAATCTCTAATGCTCTTTTTGAAATATCCAAAGGTGAATGCTTTTCAAAAGAAGTGCAACATGAAGCAAAATTGAGGATTATAAATTTATTTGTTCTTGATATTTTAGCACTATTTGCTTAACATAATTAATCCTGTCAGCAAACAATTGCAAGAAAAGGGTTTAAGTGTTACATTAGCCTAAAGACAATAAGTAACTTCAAAATATTCATTGAAGAATAAGAAGTGGATGGCGAGCCACAGTTTGAAACTTCTGAAGAAGTCCGACGAAGGAAAAAGAAATGTCACTTCGATTATGACAATACTGATGAATCCCCTCAATCTCAACAAGAGAAGTTTAGGGCAAATGTGTTTTTTAAAATTTTGGATATTGCATGGCATCATTATTGATGCAATGAAAAATCACTGCACTAATTTTAGTGCCCTGGGTAATTTATCAGAAATCAATAATGCAAATTTGAAAATAAAATGCAGTAAATTAGAGAAATTGTTACAATGGGGTGACAATAAAGATATTAACCTAGAAGAACTTAATAACAAAATAGTAGCTTTGAAAGACATTTTTACAGCTGGTATAAGTGACCCATTCGATATTCTGAACTTAATTGTGCCAAATAATTTATGCTTCCCAAATTTGAAGATCATATTGAGAATACTACTTAGCATTCCTGTTAGGGTTGCTAGTAATGAAAGATCACTCTCCAAATTAAAATGGATCAAGAAATATTTACGGTCAAGTATATCACAGGAAAGACTCATAAATCTAGTTTTGATTGTCAATGAAAATGAAATCTCAACAGATAGATGCAAAAGAAATTATAGAAAAATTTGTAAATATGAAATGCAGAAAAATAAATTATTCCTGATAAATTGCTAAAAAAAATTTCAATGAATACTTTCTTCAAAACTTCTTTCTCCTATACAAAAAATTAAAAAAAGGGGGGGATGACTTCAGCTATTTTGCAGGTGGGTGCCGAATAACCTTGCGCCGGCACTGGATATTTACAACATCATGCTGGGGCTTCTGGGATTTATTAGAACTTGCTATGTTTGTGAAAAGCTAAAGCTTAGTTAGGTGCTGTATTATTGGTAAGTGGTTTTGAATTTTTGTAACTGCTCAGGTGTTTAGCTTTGAGCTTAAAACCATATTTAGTAAATAATTGAATTTTAACAACAAAGATAAGTAGCTTCTTTGTAATATAATTTATAAACTAAGTCATTTAGTTTGTGTTAATGTTTTGCTTGTAACCTAACAGGAGTTAAATAAATTATAATTTGGCTTGTATTTTGCTTTCACAGTTGTATTTCACAGTACAAAAATTGTTATTAAAAGCCATTATTTGCCAATAAGTTAAGATAAATATGTATATGTATACAGAAATTAGATAGAAATGTTGTTAAGATGTTGCTTTAAAAAAAAACTGCATATTTCAGTTTTCTTTACTTGCCTTTACATTTTTGCCAGATAATTTAGAATCACCCTATATAGAGAGCAGTAATTGGAATGTTGTCAATGACGTGGTCGAAATGTATTTCATTTCTCATGAGTGATTTTAAAAACAGAAAAAACAAGCAAAATAGCATTTTAAAAGTTTGGATTCAGGATTTTACTTAAAAGAGTAATCATAGTTTTATTTTCCTGTAAGTCATTTTGCAGATTTTTTTATATGTATTAAGAAGCCTGCCAAAGTCGGAGACATTTTGAAGTGGGAAAAATTCTGGCTGTGTCATCGTAAAAAATATTCTGCAAGCCTAAAGTGTATGATCACTTGTTTGGCAGAGGAGCATAATGAATATCATTACTGCATGTTTCTTGAGGCTCAATGTCATTTCAAAGCAAAACCTCATCCTGCTATGTAAAGTGGAAAGAAAAATATTAGTTCTTGGGGGGGGGGGTTGTAAAATAATTAGTTCTTTGGGGAGGGGGGGTTTTGGGGGTAAAATAGTTAGTTCTTTGGGGAACCATCTTGTATACTGTAACTTGTTGAAAAATTCGCATTCCCCCTTGCTTCTTTGCAATGCTGAGAAGTATAAATGCAATGCTATTTAATGGTCAGGGGAAGCCAGGGGGGGCTACGTATCATCCTGATATGGCTATCCTTGAGGTTATTGCGAAGGCCATAGTTGTCATTCTCTCCATCATGGAAGAGTGTTTCAATGTACAGCATGCTGATGTGATTTTAGCTGTTGAAAACAGGATGGAAGTCTTCTAGAGTGTGAGATTCCAGTCCAAGCTGTATCTACTATGAAGCAATGCACTGACTTGTAGTCAAGTACCTGGTGACCTAATATAATATGATGCATCAGTTTCATTGCTATTCCATCATGCTTTTTTCATATTTTATAGGTTGACAAGCATTGTTAAGTCTAAGGAAAGTACCAATTAAAATCTTTTGCTGTTTACTTATATCCAGTATTCTCCTTTGGTGTACCATCGCTTTCAACATGCTCTAAACAACCAAACTAAAGTTACCAATAGTCTCAACTCATATTTATTTTGCTAAATAAAATATTATGGGAATAAGAAGTGAGTTTTCCTTTTAAATGATTCTGTGCCTGTATGCTCAAGTATTTTAACATTAACTTCTCTTTAGATTATTCTGTCCAGGATATGCAATGGTTGGAGGAAGTTTCTCGACATCTTTATCGAAGGATCATCTCTGTTCATGCTATTTCTTAGATATTGATGGAGTGTTAAAGAAAGTAGTAGTGCCTTTCCATTTAGTGTTAAGGTATGATTTTTTTTTTTTTGGTAATTTAAAATTTTTATTATTGGATGATTATTTTGCATTTTATCATTAGATTAAATTTTTGTTATAATGCCAACTGAGCTCTAATGTGTTCTTATTTTGTGTTTCACTTTGAAAAAAGCTGCAATTAAGGATTTCTTAATGATGATAAAAATTGAAGCATGAGTGTGTAAATAAGGTTGATTTTACATTTATTAAATAGTAAGTTTTTGTGTAGCTCTGACTGGCCACAACAAGGATATTTGTTTAACTTGGGACAAAATTATTGGTAAATTGAAAGAGCAGGAGAAATGGTGAATGATTTCAAAGTTGAGCAAAGCATTGTAGCAGAGTTTACTTGGTGTTATCACTGCAAGTTATTTTTAGAACCCTCTGGTCTCACAGTGCTATCTGTAATTGGTATTGTGGACTAATTGCTTTTTGTCTTATTCAGATGATATTTTAATTCCAATGTTTGCCATTAGAAGGTACCTATTAAGCTCAGTGTTCTTTTTGACTAATAGTGCCGGCTGAGGACAAAACTTGTAAACCTTGAGACCATAGCTTGCTGGCTAAACCAACTGCATCAAAAACAACTGCTGTTGATGTGAGTGATTTTAGTGATATCTTTCATGTGTAGTGCCTGCAGCACCCTGAGCATAATCGTTTAGTTGTTGAAACATTTAATTCCCAGAAAGTACATCAGTGGTCATACTAATTAACCTAAATAACCTTAACAGATGATCATTATAGTAAAATCCTTTTTAATTAGCAGCAATAGGATCTCGCCTGTTCTGTATGACTGAGTGTATAGTAGATGGCACTTAATGTTATCATTTGGAAATTGTTATTGAACTGCATGTGTCCCACATGTTTGTATATGAAAAACACAGAAAATACTTCACTTACTGTGATCTACAATAGGTTTTTTTAAAACGTAAAGTTGAAAAATAAGTTAATAAATGCATTATAAAAATTGTCAAGCTACAGAGAAATGTCACAAAGTGAGGGATTAAGTTGCCAAACATCTTGGTTTTGATTTTAGTGAACTGCTTAAAATTAGGCAAAAAATGCAACCTTAGTTTTGCAATATAGTTTTGAATAACTCTGTTGATTTTGAAGGCGGTTTAAAAAATTATTTTTTCCTTTTTCTGAATTAAAATGTTGCAAAAATACCTTTTTAGGTTTCTGGCTATCTTTAAATTAAATGAATTAAATTCCATTGGTATTTTGGAGGAAATTTTTTTCTGATTGTTTGATGTTATTAAAATAGTTGTGGACAAACATGATACATAACATGAAGCTTACTGTACAGCAAAGAAAAACATATGTATATTTCTAGAGCTTGTTCATATTTTATGATGCTATCTGTAGATGTTGCAGCATTCAGAATCTGTTGGTTGTGTTTTTTATCTACTTGCTACAATTAAGTAAATAATATTGAAAATCTTGCTCATTATTTAAGAATAAAATACATACATGTTTTTGTATTTCAGAAAAACAAAACTAAATAACATTTTAAAAATGCTTTTCACTAATAATAATCTTCTCTAAACATGTAATTAAATCCAAGATGGCACCACAGCCGCAGACTGTATTATTTTAAAACCTAAGTAATCTTCATCATTCGACTTGTCATTTATGAGCAAGATTACGGGCCACAATTTATGCCAATGGTGAAATAATGCTCTTTACATTTTTTTGAGCAAGCAACAAATTTGGCATGTTTTAATGTTAGTTGTTTCTGAAAATCAAGAGTACTGCCTGCAAAGTTCTCACGACAATGCATAAAAAGAGATTGGTAGTTCATCTTTATACTCAAAATAATTCCTTTGTCCATTGGTCAAATAAGACTTGTTATGTTGGATGACAGAAATGTGACATAAATGTTTTCCATATTTAAATGTGCAGAATGTTTGCTTATTATATTATTTTATTTCATAAGCATAAATTTCAAATTTAAATTTTACCACCAAAAGTGTTTATTTTGATACTGCTAGTTAACTGGGTGCTGGTTATGAGAGATTTTACTGTATTTGAAAATAACAGTAAAAAGGCAACTGCAGAACTACTGGCCTTGGTTGCATCCTAACCTAAGTATGTTGAGAACACTGAAGTACCTTACCAATCTGTATATTCTTCAGCAGTTGCAGTAGTGTGTTCATTTCATAACTGCAGCTATCTCAGCAGATGACAACAATCTCAGTGGGACCGAAAAGTACCATAAGATGAATCTTGGTCTCTTTCTGCATAAGCTTCAGAATCATTCTTATTGTTTTTGAATTCTTTTGAATTATGTAGCTTGTTAATATATTATCCGAGGTACTCATAATCACACCACATTGTGTAGGAAACTTCATAGTGATGCTAGAAATTTTTCGTGTTTAATTTTGTCTAATAGCCAGATGTCCAGTAGCCAAAATGATCTGTTATCCAGACCTCCTGCATAATTTAGAAAAGGGTGGGGCATGCAGCCAATGCCCCAGTCATCAGTCAATTAACAGACAGCGAAATAATACCATTGATTGTTAGAAATAGATACAGAGGTTATTTAGAATGAAAATATTTCATTTGATTGTTTCATGAGATTTCTTGACTTGGCAGTTATGAGTTGATAAAACTTTGTAACTGAACAAAAAATTAAATTTCTGTATATAAAATTAATGAGAAAGTATTAACACATAAAACGAAATTGCTTAAACAGCACTGATGTTGAAAAAAAATTAATGAAACAAAACAAATGTTAATATTGAGGTGTTTTTTTGGGGGGGGGCAAGTAAATTTTTTTGCATAGAGATGATGAATGCTTCATAATTTTCTGAGCAGCCTTTCATAAATTCTGCATGTAATCATACTAGATTTAAAATGATGATCTAAAATCCAGAGTTGCTCAAAGTCCTGGTGATTTCGGATCTTGGACTTCATGCTATGTTGTCCAAGGTTCTGAAAATTTTTTAAGTGTTCATGTAATTTTCTTCTTCTTCAATGTACACAGTATTATCTTTGAAGGCTAGTTTATTGATAAATTGTATTCATTTGCTCATTATCATTTTTATTTATTGTATTCAGTTTATATTTGAATTTTTGTATCAGTATTTCATCCATTTTATTTTCTCTTGCATTCATTATTTGAAATGTATTTTGTGGAAATTTTTCATTAAGCTACCTAGACATGGCAGGTGTACACTTGAGAAACTTTCCAAACATGTGATTTTGGCTTACTTCTCTTATTTAGGCTCCAGCTCATTGAGACTGATATGTTCAATCTTTTGAAATCTGGGTCTTTTTTTGCCTCCTTCGTATATGTTCCTCATATGTCCCTTTCAGGAACTGCGATCTAGACATTTTTGTGTGAGGTGCCTGTGGGGGGTTTCCAATGGAATTGAGCTGGATACATCATTCTCCCTAATCATGGCTTCTAACTTATATTCTCCTGACTTCCCTGACCTGGCTTCTAAACTTATATTCCAATAAGACTACATAGTAATATTAACATTACAGTACCTGTTGCCATCAGATATTGTAATGTTAATATTACTGTGTATCCTTATTGGAATATTACTTTCTTTAAAGAAGTAATATTAATCGAAGAAAAATAATATGAAAGAACTAATAGTTAGCAGTAGTTTATCCTTGATTACTTTTCATTTGTTATGCTCTTATTGTAACTGCATTCTTTAGAATTTAACTTTCATAATATTCCTTTCTCAGTTTTCAGAGGATAAAATTAGTTAAGAAAGAGGGGAAATATGGTATTTATTTCTGTTTAGTTTGTCATTATTGTGCATTAAAGGTATTTCCAACAACATCTTTTCATGCAAAGACCCACCAGCAGCTGAGTGATAAAGTCTCTGAATGCTGGTAGTTCGATCCAAGGTTCTAATCCTGCGAATGGACTGGCTGCATAGCCATTTTTGTGGTCTTCCCTATGTGTAATGTGTATACAAGCCAGTTTTCCTTAGAAAGTCCCCCACGAAGGCATCTCTCCCTTTAGGCAGATAGCTTTTGAGGCTTTGCCATAATAACATAAACCAAAACCTTTTCATGTGAAGCATTTTTCGTAAAATATGCTTGACTTTTATTTAAGGTATATAGCTTTTGCTTTACAATACTTGATCCTTTTGATGTTATAAATTTAACTGAAAAAGATAATAGTAATGAAATCTGCTTGATTTTTAAATTAAAAACTGTGTTTATTTATTATTTGAGTTATTTAATAGAAACAAGAAAATGAATTTTTGTTTTTTTATTTAAAGTTGTTTATTTTATTTTTCAGCGAAAAGAATAGCAGACGGGCTCGTGACTTGCATTTACTTCGCGAACTCAAAATGACTCTTAAAAATATCACAAAAGGTAACACTTATTTCATGAAATATTTTTTAAAATTTAATTTTTAAATGCTTTTAATCATAACTTTTATTTATTTATTTATTTTTCAGGCAAAGCTTTTGAAATTATCAAAATCTTGAGAGACATGCGTACATCTTGCACTCGTATTCAGGTAAATGATTTATTGAAATAATTTAATCTTCAATAATAATTCAATCTGATTGCTGTCTCATTTTACTGAAATAATCAGTTTGATTTTACATATTTGTTACTTTCAATAATTATATAT